>CM021100.1:396765174-397094984 GCA_007115665.2 Sequoiadendron giganteum | reverse complement strand
TAAACTTGCGTACTCTCATTTTCAATTTGTGAAGTGAGTAGTATGAGATTGTTGCGATAAGACTATTTCCGTTAATAAAAGCTCTAGTGCATGATTTGCTTAGAACCACTTTTGTTTTCAAATAGTGTGCAAGGTTTACATCTCCTCCTTCAACATTTAGAGTAGTGTTAAACTAGTACTTAATTTATATGTTTGTTAGTGAATGATAGATTTGATAGCAGTGGTGGATGAAATTAAGCTCATACTTTTGTTGAATGGATGATTTGTATTCAATGTGTAAAGTTAGCTTGAGCTATTAAGTTGTGGATGCTTAACTTCCGTTTGGATGATTGTTAATTCAAACATGAAAATTATCACCTCCGTTGAAGATTGCACCCGCTTTGCGTAAGTTGTCCTAAAGGAGGCGAAACAAAGTGCGGTTATTCCAATTTTATCTAGTCACTGCCGTCTCTTGATTTCTTAGGAGTAGTCTAGACTTCTAAACCCTTGCCTTTTTTGCATTTTTTGGAAAATCTAAAATATCCGATGGAAAGAGCCTTCAATGATAAAACTGTCTAAGTCCTCAACTTGCAAACAAATTTAACGTAAGTCCCCTTGTGATTACCAGCAAATCACAACGCCCACTGGCCTTATCCACATGTCATGACCTGACCAAGGAAACATTGGAGTTATTGCACAATCTTCTTAGTATTTGCAATCACTTTTCAAGAGAGGATAAAGTGTCCTTGGGCATTTTATTCTGTGTTCGGTGGGTATTCAAAACACACACCAACAGATATGTGGTTGTAGTAAAAAATATATCAGCTGAAAATCTGTTTATTCTGTCATATATATGGTAGTAAAGCTTCATTCTTGGCATATATATCAGTGGAAATTCTGTATATTCTGTCAAATATATAGTAGTAAAACCTCATTCTTGGCATATATAGCAAATATCAACTCTTCTTATTTGGGTTTTTTCTATGGATATTGCCAGCAATTAATGTATCTGAGATGAAGAATTCAGAACAACATAGTCGGACTTGTAATTTGGTTATCCAATTTGCTTGTTATTCAGTTAAGGCCTTCTATGATTTAAATAGTATTTCAGGCATTGGTGGTCTGTCTCAATGATGGAGTGTTGCCCCAATAAATATGCTTGAAATTTTCTGAAGCATGTGTGAGAGGCTATATTTTCTATGTACATGTTTATAATTATAGATTACCTTTTCATTTCATTTAATTATTTTTTCAAAAGATTGAATGATTGGTGTTGTATGATAACTGCCCCTAAGTTTTCTGATCCATCAATCCTACTGCAAATGGGTTTTGATAACTTGGAACTGCAAGTACAGCATTGGAAGTCCTTACCTCTAGGATTTTTTATATGTTGGAAGGTAGTCTCTAATGAACTCAACTAGGGTGCTGTAAAGTCTGCAGAACCATTGAGAAAAATTCTATAGAAAGTTAGAAACTGCGAAGCCTATCAAATTCTAACCAGAATTTGAGGAGAAAAAATATTACACTTTTAATCCAGAAAACCATCTTACAATATTACGGACTGTGGGAATTTTATGCTTTCAAATTCTAATAAATCACATTCTTCTGATAGGTCAACCATTAATTGCTGGAATCTTAGGTGGATCAGCTTTAGCCTTTGACTCATCACTAATAATTTTTCCCAAGCATGGAAGATCACTCTTGCAAAAGTATATTATTCTTTTTTCTTGCAAACAAACAATTCAGCTACAAGAATTGCGAAACAATTTTCTATTAGTAGGATTGACAGTGAAGAAATGAGATTGAGAGAGCAATGAGGCCCTACATGATGTGTGCGGGCCCAATTATTTATTATACCCAATAGGGAGATACAATGGTTATAACTTAAATTTATAATGGGATATTAGAAAACAAACATGTCCATATAAACATAATGTATATTTATATAAACTTAATAAAAACATATTATGTATTTATGTAAAAATTTCGTTCTTATTCAAATAATCCCCCATAGCAATAAAACTGGAAACAACCCCAAGTTTGACTAAAATTTGACAAAGAAAACAGGGCCAAGAGATTTATTCATTAGATCATTAGGCTGTCCCTGAGATGTAACTTACATTCTTATTCTAAAATCCCCCCAGTAATATGACTAAACTGGAAACAACCCCAAGTTTGACCCAAAATTTGACAAAGAAAACAGGATCAATAGATTTATTCATTAGATCATTAGACTGCTCCTGAGATGTGCAGTAATGAAGAGAAATGTTTCCAAGATCAACCAGTTTTTGAATGTAGTGATGGTGAATCTCAATGTATTATCTGTGAGCATGATACATTGGTTCCTTTAACAACTTCAATACACCCTGATTATCACAGAACAGTGGAGTAAGTGTATGTTGAAGGAGCTGAAAATCAGACAAAATTCAGTTTAACCTAACTGCCTCACAAAATGCATTGATTGTTGCCTTGTACTTTGCTTCCATGGAAGAAAAGGCCACAGTGTACTTGATAGTAGACCACTAGGTATCCAACGATCTTGCCCAATTAAAGTTTGTGTATCTTGTCAATCCAAATCTGCCTATGTTACCGGGTCCTTCTATTTTTCCTAGAGAACCCGCTCCAAGAGTGTTTGGGTTCCGGTTCTTGCTGGGACACGGCTGGGAGCACTTGGGCACCCCCAGGTTCCTTGTGGGTCTGCTGGGAGCGGACCCACAAGGAACCCAGGGGTGCTTAGGTGCTCCGAAAAGTGCCTGGGCATATCCAAATGCTCCTGCTGAGTTTGGGCATCCAAAAGCAAAGAAAAAACACATTTTTAAACAACTAAAGTGCAAATAAAACGCTAAAACGCCTTCATAACATGCATTTATCACTCGTTCAACATTTCATTGCTCTAACAAACATATTTTGCCCTCTATTTTTCTCATTTTGAAGGTTGCTAGTTTTTGAAGGAGATTGATCAAGTGCAAAAGGAATTGAAGATAGCTTGCACAAAGGAGATCTAATCACCTAAGGTATGCATTTTAACTCATTCTTTCAAGTTTTTTCAATTTTTTTTAGAAAAAAAGAAATAAGATATATACTATTTGTTTCTATGTGTTTTGGTGTTCATTTTGTAATTTGTTTCAATATTTTATATTTCTTATAACAGCAAAATCAAATTGTAAACTACTTCAAAGTTCAAATGGCTACAAGTTCAAGTTCAGTGGGTGTTGGTAAAAGCCAAAAGTTTAAAATTGATCAAGCATCTCCTTTATGGAATCATGTTACGATGGTTGAACAACTTCTAGGAGGTGGGGCATTTGTTTGGATTTGTGATGAGTGTAAAGTCCAATTTAAGAGCTCATATAGTCGAGTGAAAGCTCACTTATGTGCACAAAGTGGGAAAGGGATTAGAATATGTGGAGAGCCAAGTAAGAAGGGGTTGTCAAAGGGAAAAATTATGGAATACATTAATGAACAAGAAGAAGTTGATGCTATGTGTGAAAGAGCAAATTAAAAAATCATCCTTTAGTAAAGAAAACAACAATGACTTTACTTACAGATTTAGTATTGGCCTCTCAACATCCTTTCTTGGAGACACCCTCTGTCCAAATAGAAGACCCCACTTTTTCTTGCAAAAGAGGACCATTGGATAGGGCATTTCAAAATGAAGCAAGAGACATTGTAGAGGAAAAAATTGCATGTTGCATTTATGCCAATGGTCTTCCTTTCAACTTGGTGAGATCACTATATTGGCGTGATATGGTGGAGGCAATCAATACTGTACCTTCCGTTTTCAAAGGTCTTGGGTATGAACAGGTGTGCACCACCTTATTAGTAAAAGAAAAAAATCATGTAGAGACATCACTCAAACCAATTAGGGATTCTTGGATTGAAACATGAATGTCTATTGTTTTCGATGGATCAAAGGATTGCAAAAATTAACCTTTGATAGTGAACTCCATCATATAGAGATAGTGAAGTTGTTAATGGGTACAAGCAAGCATTGAAAATACTCTTCTTAGATCCAAAAGTGGTGGAAAATGTTAGGAAAGAGTTTGGCTTGTTCATCTCAGGATGAAATCATAGTCTTTGTGCTCTTCAAGACCAATACAAAGTAGATGCTCATACATGGTGGTACCTCCATGGGCAAGATTTTATGTTCCTCCAACCTCTTGCAATCAAGACTCGATCACAAGTAATTTTTATTTTTTAATATTTTAATTTAACATTTGTATTGTAGACTTTAAGTTTAGTACTTACCATTCTTTAATTTATTTTGCATTTTTTTTATTTTTAAGTTATTTTGGTTTTCTCTCCAATTTCAATAGGTTGCAAGTTTTTCTTAAGCTGAATGAAATTGGAGTACATACTCTTATATCCACTCAGTGAAGCATAACTGGTTGGCTCTAAAAAGGGTAGAAGACTTGGTTTATGTCCATTCTAACTTGCGTCTTCTATCACATAAGCAAGATGAGTACAAGGATGGTTCAATGAAGAATTGGGACATAGCCCCTGAGTGTGCCAACTTGTATGCATCTATTGCAGAGCTTGCTAGAGTCACTATAGATGATGATGACACTGAGACTCTTGCACATGGTGCACCTACTATGAGTGGTAATGCATTTGCTTGTGGTTCAAATGATGTTGAACCAAACAATGAATTTGATCTAGATCCTTTTGATGATTGATGAATAATTGTAATGATCTTCATTTAAATGATGAATCATGACTAGAGAGACATATATGATATATGAGTATGACATATGTATTGGAATTTTGAACTATCAATTGGAACTTATCTTTATAGACTTATAGTTTATTACTAGCATTGATCAATGATTTTAGATTTAATGATGATTGATGATTGATGAAGTATCATAGTTCATACTATCAAATGTATTTACAATTCTGTATATTTTTAATTTTATATATATACAACCGTACCCAAGGAAAAAAATCACCATACTGGCGTACCCGTGCTCAATCCCGTGCTAGAACCATCAACTTAGAAATCTGCCACCCTTTGATATAATATGCCAAAGTTAAGAGTACCTTTGACATATTGCAACACTTACTTTGCTATTGTCAAATGAGTAAGCTTTGGTTTTGTCAAAAACTGAGAAAGATAATTGACAACAAAGCATAGTCTAATTTGGTGGATATAAGATATATTAGGCTGCCCAACAACTGCTTGTATATAGATTCATTGACTTTGGGATGAATCATCATTGGCTGAAAGCTTAAGGTCAACCTCCATAAAATGATAAATGTGAAAGAGGGATTGCAATCTACAACATAGATGTCATACTTGCCAACTACTCACTGAGCCAAACAAAGGGTGAGTTTTAGCGCTATTTACACGCCAAAAGAACTTGCCGAGTTTGACAAAAAAACTTGTTAGACTCATTACAAATGCAAAACATAAAAAAAACCGAAGAAAAAAAGTGGGAAAAATAGTCAAAAAGGTCATGATTTTGCACTAAAAAATGCATGAACACCTCCTTGCACTTCCTCACTTAACACTTGGAGAGCAAATATTTTTCACAAAGAATGTGCCAAATACCTAATTTCTCTTTTAAGTGATAAAATTGTGAAAATGGTGTGCAACATGAATTTTTATGTGGTTTCAAAGGCTTTAGTTTGGGCTTGGTGGTGGGGGTGCTGCCCCTCAACCCCACTAGGGGTGTTGCTCCCAAACCTAAACCCCCATTAGGGGCATTGGCCCCCAACCCCCACGAGGGGCGCTACCCCTTGACCCTGTTGGGGGTGTTGCTCTCAGAACCCCATGAGGGATGCTGCCCTTCAACCCCATTGGGGTCTCCACTCCTAGACTCCCACTAGTTATTATGATCTCTTTTCATATAAGAAATTTGATTACAATTATGGGATTTGGGAGTGGAGACCAGAATCGACAACTTAGACAATTATCTTTATCGCTATCATAATATCATTGATCAATGATGAAGTATCATACTATCAATAACAAAGATTCAAATGCCATTATTATTATAAAATATAATAGAACCTTCAACTTTGCACAAGAAAGGTAGACAACATATAAGAGGAGGTCATTGATTTGGTTGAGTCAGAGCCACAACCATAGCCTTCAGTGTTGAGTGAGGAGCAGCAACAGAGTGAAAGGATTAGAATATGTCTGTTTCCTAAATGATAGCCTCAAGAGTTTCTGGCTTCAAAGCTTTGACATACTCCAAATTGACTCTTTCAATTTATCCATGTCTTTAGTAACAACACTAAATGCATAATATTTTATACTCAGACTGGCTTGATAAGATATCCTTGAATCATTTATTATTAAAGGAGTTGCTGAATACTTCTCCTCCCTTACCCATATTACAAAATGAGATGTAAAATATTCGATGTATTAACAAAGGAAACAAAGGCTCTTTAAATAGAAAAATACAAGACGATGTTTCAAAATGAAACAATCGTTAACTAAAGACAAATTTAGAAATTATCTAACCTAACTAAGATGACCATTATATTATTTAATATATTTAATACCCTCCCTTAATGGTCATTGTTCTAACTACCCACAAAAACAAAGAACGTTCTGCCACAAAAGACAAGGGCCTGCCACTGACTCTGCCACTTGAGATGAGTCTGCCACCAACCCTTGCATAAACTGTAGAACTTTCGGAAATAACCAAAATGGATCAAAAAAATCCAACCTGATGTTGGGTAACAAAGCTATCCCTCCTTGGAGTCAGAGACACCGAAAAACAACTACCACGATTTTGAGGAAAAATCGGCAAACCCTTCAAACTTTTGTAGATGAGCATGGTGCCCCAGAACAAACTGCAAGAAACTACGATTTTTGAGGACAAAATCGCAAAACCTTGAAACTGGAGTTTACAAAGCATCGTTTTTTCGGAAAAAATAGTAAAAACCCTCAAATGAATCCCACGCATCTCTGCGAATTACAAAAGACCAGAAGTAATTTTTGAGGATAAAATCGAAAAAACCAAACAAGTAGCTGACAAAAAATCTGAAACACAGATCAACATACATAACATCGTTTTCAAGGAAAAATGGTAAAACCCTTCTAGAAACTAGAGAGTTCTCCCGAACTATGAAAACCTTGACTAGGGCATATAGGAGCAGACCCTTAATTTTTCAGGAAAAAATTATAAGCCCTATTACAAAATGATTTTTAAGGCAAAAAAATGCACAAAACCCACAATTATTTTTGAAGGCCAAAAATTAAGGCCAAAAATTATAAAACCCAAAATAATTTTTAAGGGACAATTAAAAACCCATAATTTTTAAGGAAAAAATTAATGAAAACTAGAACATCGATGCAGGCAAGAACAAGGTTCAAAATCCGAGGCGGTACAAATAGGAGCCCTAGACGCAGAAAACAGAGGGCCAACTGCGGATAGGAGAAGTGATCGAATGTGTAGAGACCCGACACGAAGAGCAAACCTAGAGCTGTCATGTAGATAGGAGCCATCACGCGGGTTTTTTATAAAAAAACCTTGCGATTTGCATAAATGCGGGTTGAAGAAAGTGCACAAAAAAGCACAAAGAAACACTTCCGTCGCGCAGTTTGGGTTCTTGCAGACAAAGGTCAACTCCAAACAAGAAGATTGCGTGGATGGACGTCTCAGAAAAAAAACCGTGGGTTCCTGCCGCTAGCACAGAGGAAAAACGATGGGTTGCAAAGAAGACGGCCATGAAACTGAGACCCAACATAGCCATGCATGGTTGAACAAGGAAGACGCGAGAGGAAGAGACAAATCGCGAACCTTTCCGTCACGGGTTGAAAACGTAGGAAAAAGAACGAGGGTTTGGCCAAAATGCGAGCAACACAAAGAAAAACTGATACAAATGCCCACGAAAACCCTTGCCTTCGAGTTACGAATCAACATACGTGATTTTCAGAAATAAAAAAGGATTTTAACCTTCAAATTTCAGAAAACAAGCAAACCCACGAATTATAGGATCAAACCCACATGGTAAAATTTCTGAAACCCTCAAATATCAGAAAGAAAGGCCTCATGAATTTTTATCATAAAACTTGCCAAAAATAAGAGGCCACAAATTTTAATTTAAAAAATTCGCCAAATTCTAAAAAACCCCATCGACCTACTTTGATACCATGTTACAAAATGAGATGTAAAATATTCAATGTATTAACAAAGGAGACAAAGGCTCCTTAAATAGAAAAATACAAAACGATGTTTCTAAATGAAACAATCATTATCTGAAGACAAATTTAGAAACTATCTAACCTAACTAAGATGACCATTATATTATTTAATATATTTAATAACCCAAATACATAAATCCATCCATTGTATACTGGATACAGATACAATATGCCAAGATACTATTTCTAGATGTATACACTTATGATCCCATATTGGGCAGCATCTTATATGTTTGAATACATTTCCAGATCATTTGGTGCTGTATTCAATTTAGAGCCATAAAAGAAAATTCAAAAGTTGTTCCCAAAAGTAGAACATTAAAAAATAGATTTCCCTCTCAGATTTTAAAATCACTAAAGAAAAATATAACAAAATAAAGTATGAAAACCAATATATATATATATTAATGCTATGTTCTATGCCTTTATATGCAGAAATATTGAATCAATTTATCTTTTTATATGCGATTTTCCATATCTGTATTTGATACCATATTCATATATGATACTGTATCTGTTTCCTTGCAACCATTAGGCCTTTTTGCCATCTTGAAGGTCATGAAGACTTGAAGTAATATTCTTGGGAATAAGCATCAAAGCAATGGTAGAATGCAAGTGATTTCTTTTCTATTTTAAGGTTGGAAAAAGGGAAATCTTCATATAAAAATACTGTTGTGTGGATATGAAAGTAAAATAGGATAGTACCAAGCAAGCATTCAGCAATGGCAATAAATAGAAGAGAACAAATATTTTTTGAGGAGGTATGAGTGCTGACTCAGGCCAAGAAAAGACTCTGAGTGCAATAAACACAATAAAGTCTACATATACTAATACAAAAAGCCTACCTCTTTTGAAGAATATGCTCTATTGTAGTGTATAATAGCCTATTGATAGCTAATGTCCCACTTTAGCCTTTTTAATCTTTATATGATTAATGATAATTTTTTTCAATATCTAATTTGCAAGCTTAAAAGAAGTATGAATTTTGTAATAAGCTTCCCCAAAATATTTTTACCAAAACTTGCAATTTTCACAATTTTAGTTATACAGGCATTTTATAAAACAATTTGCATTCAATATTTTTTTGACATATCATAAATAGTTATCATAGAATCAATCTTCTCCATCCCAAATGTTGTTAACATCTTTCTTTTATAAAATTACCGAATAATGTATGCAGCAGTTACCATTTGATAAATATATAAATTTTTGTAGTAAATATTAAAATTATTTAGTAATTTATTATTAATGCTCAATTGTAACATCTTCTTGTATGACGACTTTGCCTGTGCATAACCGTCGTCCTTCTATAGATTCTCATGCATTCAGTTGTTTTCCTATTTTTGTATCTGCATTCATTCGCCTCATGCATTCACATTGTATTCTTTATATACAATTTCTTCATGTAAATAAGATTGCTTCAATTTTTTTCAATCTTTGCTCTACTCTGATTATTTACGTTAACATGGTATCAGAGCATCTGGTTTACGGAAAAGTTTTCTGAGGGCGATAATTTTTTTTTATGTGCATCTGGTCAGCACGAGTTTCTTCTGTGTCGCTTTGCGTGAGGATTTTGTGCACAATTTTGCTCATCACGGGTTTCTCTTGTGTTTCGTGCATTTGAATTTCTTGTGTGAGGAGTTTAAATTTCTTGGACACAACTTCCTGTGTGTGCGTGTGTGATTCTCCTCCTGTGAGTGCTTGAACTTGGAGGTCGTCTGGTCTTTGTGTGAGACAACATTCTTCTAAAGGCATCTATGTTGGTCGTATATCTCTTCTTGTGCGCTTCATGTGCTTATGTCTCATCCTGTACACGAGTCTCAATGCGTATAGGTGGCGTCTAGTGCACAAACGCGATTTGTTCGAGTGCCTCCTTCAGACCATGATTTTTTTTTTTTCTGAAGCTTATTCGTCTGAGATTTTTATCGCATTCTCTTGCTTCTCTCATGACGGATATTAGAGGATATTGATAGTAATTTTGGTGCGTACTCTATTTGCTTCTGTGTGAATGTGTCAAGGCTTTCTGTGTGAGTTCTTCAGTGGTCTCTCTCATGCGATTTCTGTTTGGTCTTGCATGCAAAGTCACGTCTTTCTGTGCCCCAGACTTCTTCTGGCGTGGCTTGTTTTTGTCCTAGTACACGTGATCTTCCACAACGACCGGTTTTACTTTGAAGATTTGTCTTTGCTCGGGTTGTGTGGGCCACATTTTGTTGCTATCATTTTTTTGCTTGTGGGTTCCACTGCTGTCAAAATCAAATATTTGCTTTCTCTAAGCGTCTTCTTTGGTCGGATTTGTTCAAACCATCTCGAGATTTGTGCCATTTTTTTTTGACAAATTTCTTGCATTTGTTTTTTAATTTTTATTTTGGGGTCCTGTGCCTCATATTTGTCAGATTTTGAACAAAATGGCCTCACTGACCCACATCATGCTCGAGGGCAATCAAAAGTTCAACGGGAGCAATCACAACACTTGGAAGCAATGCATGATAACCATCTTCGAATATCGCTGCCTTGATCAGATTATTCTAGGCAACGTTACTCATCCCACAATGACGGGTAAAGATCAGGGAAAGTTTGATGAGAAAAATCGTGAAGCGGTGATGCTCATTAAGCTTTCAGTTACCGATGATCAACTGCATCAGGTTCCGGTTGGTAAATCAACGAAGGAGATTTGGGATCATCTGAAGGATCTTCATGAGACTTTCAACAAGAGCCGCACGTTCTTTCTGAGTAACATGCTATTCTCTATCATGATGGATGAGAAGACATCATTACAGGCACACTTGAATAAGATCAAGGAAATTCAAGATCAACTCAAGGCTATTGGTCCGAAAATGGAGGAAGAATACATGGTAGTCATCACCTTGAAAAGTCTACCAAAGTCTTATGAGCACTTTGTTGAAACCCCCAACATTACATCGACTAATGTTGATCTAAAGTTTTCAGATCTTTGCTCCGTTCTTTTGCAACAGGATCGCTGGAAACAACAATTCGGTAGCGGTGCTGGTTCTACCTCCACTCAGTAGGCTTTCCCTGCTAAGATCTTTCAGAAGACCAATGGCAAATCTCAGTCCTCCCAGTAGTCCGGTCCAACATAGTCTTCAGATTCTTCTTCCAAGAGGAAGAATGTTCAGTGTAACTACTGCCATAAGTTTGGTCACGTGAAGAAGGAATGTCGAAAATGCTTGGCTTTTGAGCAGAACAAGCAAGGAGAGTCAAAACCCAAAGCTAATTTTGCAGAGCACTCCGGGCAGAAGGAGTCTGCTTTGTATGCCTTCATGGCCAAAACTTCCGCAGATCCATTGAAATCTTTTGCTTGGTACATTGATTCTGGTGCTTCTCAACATTTCACTCATCGCCGAGATTGGTTCATAGAGTACAAGCCTTTCAGAGATTCAATTGTCTTTGGAGGTGGTGAGGAGTATACTGTTGTCGGCAAGGGCAACTTACAAATTCAATCTGGAGGGAGAAATTTAATATTTCTCGATGTATAATTCATACCTGGCATGGAGATGAACTTGCTTTCAGTCAGTCAGATCATGGCACACTCTCCTCAGTTGGACATTGTCTCCGGCATGCACACTTGCAGCATTGTTGATCGAGAGACTCACACTATTGTGGTTCAGGGTCTTGAGGATCATGGTCTTTATAGACTCATTGATTCTGGTGATTCTCAAGAACACGCTTTGGCTGCCTAGAGCACTTCTATCAGCAGCCTTTGGCATCAACGTTATGGGCACCTGAACATGCAGTATCTCTCTCAGCTCTCTTGTGATGATTTGGTTGGTGGCTTTCTTGCAATTCAGACTCAGAATCATGGAGTTTGTGAGGCTTGTCAAGCTGGAAAGCAGCACCGAACTCCCTTCTCTGATGGTTACTCTTGGCGAGCTTCTAAGGTATTACAGTTGGTTCACGCTGATTTATGTGGTCCAATGAATACTTCTTCAGTCATTGGTTGCATGTATTTTTTGTTATTTGTTGATGATTTCAGCAGAAAAATGTGGGTGTACTTTTTTGAAAAACAAATCAGATCTGTTTGGTACATTTCAGCAGTATAAGGCCTTAGTTTAAAAAGAGTCTGAAATGTGCTGGCCAATTTTTTTCAATTTTTAAAACAACTAATTTCACCCGTTAACATTAGTGAAATCATAAACCAGCTAAAGGGAACCCTTCCTCTTTCTGATCAACCCAGATCCCAGTATGGGCAAGGTGAGAGCATACTCGAAAGGGGATCGTTAGCATAGAATTGAAATTGCAGTAACGTAACTCTAACCAAGAATGCGCCCTAAGACCCGATGTGGGAGGAGGGGCGAGCATATGGTCAGAGGATTCCTATGCATTGCTGAACTGAAAGTAACTCTAACCAAGAATGCGCTCTAAGACTCGATATGGGAGGAGGGGCGAGCATATGGTCAGAGGATCCCTATGCATTGTTGAACTGAAAGTAACTCTAACCAAGAATGCGCCCTAAGACCCGATGTGGGAGGAGGGGCGAGCATATGGTCAGAGGATTCATGAGTGTTGTGATGGCTCAGTCGATCAGTAGTATGATGTTACAATGCATTACATAAAGTAACTAGGCGGCTTGTCGACCTCTTCCACTTTTTAGCGGGCAGTACATGAAAGTAAGTACAGAAATGAAAAACTGAAGCAAGGCCAGTCTCTTCCACAATCGTGAGAATTACAAAGTACATAGCAAGATAATAAGATAGGTGACAATACTACTGTTCAACTTTACAATATGATAGAACTCTTGCCAATAATAATGTATTTCATTTGTCTCAATGCTGCAATAATAGAATAAGTCTCTCCTATCATCAAAATGACTTTCCAACCCAAAACCCACTCAAATGACAAACTTTTACAATCTGATATGACAGACCAACAACTAGAAAAATGTAGACCAACAACTCTATGACCCACTAAAATGATCATAACTCCATCAAAACTACTCCAAATGACATGAGACCAAGTGCAATGAGCTCCAAAGAAGATGGCGACCAAGTTATGACCAAGAAAAGCCTGCAATAACTACTCAGTGAATTTTCTAAACATTTGCCAGGCAAGATGAAGTGGTACGGCCTCAAGAGGGGCAACTTCAGCAAGATAAAATCCAAATCTGCATAATAAAATCTGAAACTCTCCAAAAAGGGGTGCCCAAGGATGACAATGACATGCAAACTACCCAGAACAATATAAAATTTATTCTAAGACTTATGAGCAAAAACTACTTTGAGCTATGCAAAACCAACAAACTCCAAAAATGATCTAAACTCCTAAAAACCCCATGACAATGTGCTCAATCTGCTCTCAAGGATTAAGAACAACAATATCTCAACTAGTTGCTATCTTTCAAGCAAGAAGTCAAGCCAAGGCTAGGAGGTATGCTTTCCTCGAAGCTATTTACTCACCATTTCGACAGCATAACAATAGTGTAGACAAGAGATAATGAACTAAGAGCCCGAAACTCTTATTTATAACATTTCCTGCTCTAAATTCAATTTCAATCTCCCTCCAAATGGATGCCAAAACCAAAGTCAAATTCACAATGCCCATTTGTGTTATTTGCATTTCATTTCTCCAAGTTGTCCTCCTTCAAGAAGCATTATACTTTATTAAAATGTCAATAAAGTATATTATGACAATCAAAATAATAATAAAGTGAAACACTTTATTAAATTGATTTAATTCCTCCAGGCTAGGCATCAAAACAATAAAGTGAAATATAAATATAATTGACCACTTATTTCTCCAAGGCATCCAAACATGCCTTTTAAATATTTCACTTAAAGTAATATTTTCATCAAATATCAAACTTGCCAAAATAATCACCTCAAATGTTGGAGACCAACTAACTATACTGCCCTGCCCGAAATAGCCATAACACCAAGTTGCTCAAACACTACCAAAATTAGGACCAAAGGTGTTGGAGACCAAACTGCTCAATTTGACTTGCCAGATATAGCCATTGCATTGAATTGCAGAAACCTTGCTAAAAATAGCACTCCTAAAAATAGAACTTACTAAAAATAGTAAGTTGTTCCAAACTCATTTTTACCATAATCCAAGCAGCCGTCGTACTTACTAAAAATAGTAAGTTTGGAAAAGTTCTCTGATTCAGTTGCATGTCACACCGTCGCGAAGCTTTCTGAAAACCCAGAAGGAATCCAAAATCCGAACAGTAAAACTCCAACATGCAAACCCCTGCATCCTCAAAAGAAACCTCCAAGCAGCTGGAAACCCTAATTCTGCCTCTGACTAGCCTATGGGTATCCAGGAATAGGCTAACAGTCATTGGAAAGTGTAGTGCTAAAAATGGGGACATTACATAGTCGGGTTCACCTATAATCACTCTTAGGTTTGATAATGGGGGGGAATTTTGTTCTTCTGATTTCTCCACATTTTGTGCTACACATGGCATTCAGTGCCAACTTACCACTCCATACACCCCACAACAGAATGGTGTAGTTGAACGTAGAAACCGCACCATCACAAAAATGGCTCGTTCTATGTTGGAGCATTGTCATGTTCCTAAGAAATATTGGGCTGAAGCAGTTTATACTGCTGTCTATCTTCTAAACCGGTCTCCAACTCATGCGGTCAAGAGGATGACTCCTGAAGAAGCCCGGTCTGGACATAAGCCTAAGGTTAGCCACTTGAAAGTTTTTGGTTCCACAACTCATGTTTGGATTCTAGATGCCAAGCGCGCTAAGTTGGATTCCAAGAGCCAGAAACTCATGTTCACTGGTGTTAAAGATAGATAGCTTCGGTCAGATATCAATGATGATTGCATTTATGCATCATCATCGTTTATATCAGATTGCTTCATCCAAGCATAAGTTCAAAATATTCTTTTGAGGATATAATTTAAATATATATAAACAAATCGAACTTAATGTGATCGCTATTTCAAGTTGACAAAGTTCGGTTATTGTTAAGGGGCACAAATTTAGACACGTCCCATGAGAGACACGTCTCATGAGACGTGTCTCTTATGAGATGCGTCTTCCTTGAGACGTGTCTCTCATGAGACGCGTCCTTCCTAAATTCGTGTCTCTCTTGAAACTTAGGACGTGACTCCCCTCTCCATATTTAATATGGTTCGATTCCTCAAAAGCAGAATATAGAAATTGAAAAATGTTCTGCAATTGAGCATTCACAACAAGAGAAGAATTTTAGGACAAAAAATTGACTTATAGTTTTTACATAGACTTACATAGTTCATCATCCCGAATCTGATCTGATAGATTTGATTAAATTAACATGGTATCAAAACCACGTTGAGAAAATCTGAATTAAATCTACGATATCAGATTATTTAGAAAAATCGTATTTTTTAGAAATCAGATTCACATCACATTCTTCATAATGTCAAGTGTGATCAGATTTGAAGATCGTCTTGAAGGTGCAAACAACTTCACATCATGGAAATTCAGAATCATGATGATTCTAAAAGAAAATAAGTTAGATTCATTTGTGAAAGAAAACTCAATGGATTGAAAACAATGAGAAAGCTATTAAAATTTTAGTAGATGCAGTTAGGGACCACATAATACCTATTCTGTCAAAACATGAGACTGCATACTTAATGTTTAAATCCCTTGAGAGCACCTTTGAAATAAACAACACCAGTAGGACCCTTGCATTAAAAAGGCAACTTAACAATGTTCAAATAAACAAAGGAGAATCTATTAATGCATACTTCTTGAGTATCACTAAACTAAGAGATCAACTATCAACAATTGGATATCAAATTGATAGCAAGGAGTTAACACTAGTAGCTCTAGGAGGCCTACCAAACTCATGGGATTCATTTGTTCAAGGAATAAGTGCAAGATCTAAACTCCCTAAATTTGATAGGCTAAGAATAGATTGCTTACAAGAAGAAACGAGACTCTTAACAAAAGAAAACAAACAGAAACCCATAGATGAGGATATTCATGTGCTCAACACAACATCTAATAAAAGGGGTAAGAAAAATTCCTATAGGAAAGGATCCTTCAAGAGAAAGATAAATTCCTATGGAAAAGGCTCATTCAAGAATAGGAAAGACATCTCTCAAATACAATGTTTCAGATGTGATCAATATGGACACTATGCAATGAAGTGCCCTGATAGAACAAAACAACAAGCATCTTTTGCTAAAGTGGGAAAAACAAATTCAGACTATGACTCTGAGAAATTTGTCTTCTATTCAGCCTTATCAAGTCAAGTATCTAACAATATCAACAACTAGGTAATTGATAGTAGTTCATCAAGGCATATCACAGGGTTTAGAGAACACCTAGATACTATGATTGAAGAAACTGATGAAGTAACTATTGGGGATGATTCTGCACATCCTGTAAAAGGGGTTGGAACTTGCACCATCAAATTGAAATCTGGTCTCTCCCTACAACTTACTGGAGTCTTATTTGTACCAGGAATAAAGAGGAATCTAATATCTATCTCTGCTCTTGAAGACAATGGATATAGGGTTACCTTTATGGATGGAAAAGTTCTGGCATGGCCAAAGAACTCCACTATAAAGAAAGCACAAACTATAGGTATAAGACAAGGTTATCTTTACAAACTGTGCACTGACATCAAACAAGCCCTTACCCTTGAGACTTCTGATTCAAATGAAATTTGGCATCGAAGATTAGGACACATTCATTTCCGTGCCCTACCCTCTGTGGAAAAACTAGTAACAGGATTGCCTAAATTAAAACAAATCCATGAAGGAGCTTGTAAAGGGTGTGCCCTAGGAAAGAATACAAAGGGATCCTTCCAAAATAGTTTGAGTAAAACCAAAAATGTGTTAGAACTTGTCCACTCTGACTTATGTGGACCCATGTCTATACCCTCCATGGCGGGCTTCCTATAGTATGTAATATTTATAGATGAATTCTCTAGGAAGACTTGGATTTATTTTCTTAAATGTAAAGAGTCAATAGAAATCCTTAAAAGGTTTAAGGAGTTCAAAGCTCTTATTGAAAACTTTTCTGGGAAGAAAATCAAAATTCTAAGGACAGACAATGGGAAGGAATACACCTCTGAAATCTTTAATGAATGCTTGGATTAAGAGGAGTTCACAGTAGCCTACAACCCTCAACAAAATGGTGTTGCTGAAAGGAAAAATAGAACTATTGTAGAAGCTGCTAAAGCAATGTTGTTTGACCAGAACATAGAAACCTCATTTTGGGCAGAAGCCTCTAGAACTGCTGTATACATCCAAAATAGATGTCCACATTCTCATCTAGATAACAAAACTCCTGAAGAAGCTTTTATTGGCATAAAACCTGACATCAATCACTTAAGGATCTTTGGTTGCCCTGTCTACATTCATGTACCTAAAGAAAAGAGATTCAAACTAGAACCTTTTGGAAAGTAAGGTGTATTTGTGGGATATAGTGAAACTTCTAAAGCCTACATAATATTCATACTCGGGCAAAAACAAATTGAACTAAGTAGAGATGTCATATTTGAGGAAGACATTGCATTCAAAAGGGCAAGGAGTTCAAGCGAGATAGAAATTCAAAACTCCCCAAGAGTCTTAGAAGAGGAACCTACTCCTGAGATTCAGAGGGAGTATCCTGAAGAAATCATAAGTGAATTTCAATCTGCTTCAGAAGAGAATCCAAATGACAACAGGAAGAAGAGACCACTTTGGGCTAGGAAGATGATTAAAGAAGCTAAGAATCATGCAACACCAAAGGGAACCTTTAGGGAAAGTAAGAGACCCAAAAGATTCTCAAGCTATGTTGCCTTAACGAATGAAATCATAAATTTAGAACCCACCAGTGTTACAAAAGCTTTCAAACATCAAGTATGGAAGGATGCAATGATGAAAGAGTATCAGTCCATTTTGAAAAATGATGTATGGGATATAGTGCCTAGACCAAAAGAGAAATCTGTTGTTTCTTCCAAATGGCTCTTCAAAATCAAACATGCTGTTGATGGCAGTATAGAAAAACACAAGGCACGTTTTGTGGCCAGAGGTTTCTCACAGAAGGAAGGCATTGATTATGAAGAGACATTTGCACCTGTTGCCCGGTACATATCTGTGAGAGTAGTGATAGCTATTGCAGCAGCTAAAGGCTAGAAGATCCATCAAATGGATGTGAAAACTGCCTTCCTAAATGGGACCATTGAAGAGGAAGTCTATCTAGAGCAGCTTGAAGGTTTTGTGATACATAAACCTGACTCACATGTATGCAGATTAAAGAAAGCTCTATATGGACTTAAATAGGCTCCTAGGGCCTGGTATGAAAGAATTGACAGCTATCTCTTGGGACTAGGATTTTCCAAAAATGATGCTGATCCAAATCTTTATTTTAAGGTAATTAAAGGTGATATGCTAATAATTATTTTATATGTTGATGACCTGATGATAATAGGAGAAGATCACCTCATTGCTCAAGGTAAAAAGGATCTAACTTCAGAATTTGACATGAAAGACTTGGGCATTTTACATTACTTCCTGGGTTTAGAAGTCTGGCAGAAATCAAATGGCATCATACTAAATCAAGAAAAGTATACTATTGATATTCTGAAGAGGTTTGGGATGTTGGATTGTAGACCCATGTCTACACCTATGGAAACCAACTTACACAAATTAAAAGAAGCAACAACAAAATCTAAATTTGCAGATCCCACTCTATATAGACAGATAATTGGATCTTTGATGTACCTGGTTAACACCAGGCCTGATATTTGCTATGTAGTAAATGCTTTAAGCTAGTTCATGTGTGAGCCAAAGGAAATGCACCTTGTTGCTGTGAAGCACATATTGAGATATCTCCAAGGCGCTATTGGATACGGTCTTCATTACAGAAATAACCAACTAGATTTACATGGATACTTGTTACATCCCTAACTTTAACCATGTTTTACTCTTTACTTTTGAAGTAATTACTAGATGATTACGCATGATTCAATGATTTGATGTTTAGTAAAAATGTCTGGAAAACTCAATGTTTTCATGACTTATGTTTATTTGACTACAATAAACATGTGTTTAAAAGTTGTCAAGGTGTGATGATTTCATTAGGACTATGAAATGGTTAATGATACACTAATCTCGAGTTGGTGATTGCAAGTTGCATTCAGGGAATAGGGTTCTGCCCCTCCGAGACAGGAAGGGAGAGCATCATTGGAGAGAAGGGTATAGATATAAGGAAAACAATAGTTTAATGCCATCTTAAGTCTTATGTGGGTGTAATTTAGCGAACCTAGTTGAGTTAGGTAAGTGGTACTCAACCATTTGGTGTAAGTCAAGATTCATATTCATCAATTGTCGACTTATGTTAAGGAAAGTTTGACTGTTGACAAGGATTAGTTGATAGTCATTAGTTCTTGTGTGTCCAAAATGGATATACTCAAAAGAGAGTAAATGTATATATATGCTAGTGCTTTAACTATCGTTTTGGTAATTTTTCGGATGAAATACCAATATGTTAATCTATATATATATATTCAATATTTACACAAGATTGTGAAGGGGGACAATACCTCGACCCCAATCACACATCCCGTCGAACGAATTATGAAGACGTAGGCAAATGTGGTATATTCAATCATAACGATAATATATGTTTAATTTATATTAAGTTGAAGTATGAGTTTAAATTATTCTAAATTGTTGTGAGCTCTCAAGAGAGCATTCTATGATTGAAACATATTGTAAAACTTTGGGAAGTTGGAACAAAGTTGTTAGTAAGACTATTCATGATCGACCTCATTTATCAATGAATCATCCTTTCTTATTGATAAGCATAGTAATGCTTTAGGGAGAGAGATGGGAGGGTCGTTGTGAGGTGCGAAAATTCCCCTCAAACCATGCATGCTCATATAAGAGCATTCACAGGCTAATTTTGTGGAGGGACCCACGGCTTAGTGGGCATTATTTGCTGCTTATTAACTAATTTTTAAAACAAATTCTTAGCTCTACCCTTATGAAGCTATTCTTGGGCGATATGGGAGATGATGGTAACCGTTTGGGGTTGGGGTGTAAGAATCGATACTAATTTGAGGGAGGCGGCATAACCAACGGACTTTAACTGTTTCTTGCGAACAAATATGGGGGAAAAAGAGAGGACGTTTAGGAGGAGGGTGATGAGAGGCTACGCAGGAGGTAGAGAGGAGATTCAGCTTCTGTCTCCTCACTCTAATTCGGTTGGAGGTTTCGACAACCCTCCTAGAAAAGAACATCCATCAAAGCCTCCTGAAGAAGGGGTTTGCGACCCAAGGAAAAGAAGGAGAGGACTCAACAAGTCAGGAGACTATCAAATTCAAGTCGAGGATCTACCACCTACAACGTTAAGGCCAAAATGAATTCTGATAATTGACAAAGGATTGAAGGATATGCAAAAAACAAACGTATTGGCCAAAGAGCTTTTGAAACTTCCAGAAACGTAAATATGTATGCAGGAGTATTACCAAACTCATGGCGTTGAGATCATTTCCTCATCCATGGGGTAACAACATCTCTATAGACTAATGGGAAGCAACGTGCTAGTTCTATGATTTTGTAAAGAAATTCCAAGAATGTCTAACGTAAGGTGCTGAGAGATTCCTACAAAAGTTTGACCCTTGATTGCTTCGAAGAAGGATTAGAAGAGGTCATAAATCTATTTATTTCTACAAGCTTGGAGAAGCATCGTCGGTAAGGAGTGCAGAATAGCACCGTTTATACAGGCATGATTTTCTCTGTCCTTAACTTATTACACTCTTGCAAGTAAAGAGTTTATTATGGGGGCATATCTTAACAAATTTTTATTACAAGAAAGGAAGGATGAATCCATATATTCCTTTATTTAGTTTGTTGACCATGCATCCTTAAAGGGAACGCGGTACAAGTTCTAGAGAATGGAAAGACCAAATCAGTATACCCTTAAAGAGAAATATAAGGTTAAATGGAATATCTAGGATGAAGACTAGGATAGCTCAATAGATGTATTCTTTCTTTTAGAAGCATATCTTTGCTATTTATTTGATTGGAAGGTTTAGTGAAGATAATAACCTTTTGATATTGAAGCGACAATGTTGCATTATGGATATAGAATTCCTTATACGAAATTAAGTTTCGCATGTCCTTTTTGTAAAACAAATCCAGGAGAATAGGTGATCCAGGGATGTGGAAATTTAGATAGCCTTTCAATTAACCATTATTACTTATGTTATGTTGTCTTAGTAGAGAGAGTAAACTAGGCAATGCAAAGATATAGATCTCATAGTTCTTGTTCAATAGAACTTATTTTAGTGCTAAGTGCACAAAAGGCATAGATAGCCCAAGATTGGGTATCACTTGAATGATTTACGTCAGGGGTGGGGCATAAGGAGAGATCCGTAACTCAATTCCATATGATGGTGATAAACTATTATGATCAATAAAGGTTTATGGGACAAGGAAGTTTATGAGTTCATAACTTATCCTATGTTGAAAGTCAGTAGACTCAAGTAGACCAAGGGGTCAAAAGTAGATTATTATCTTCTATAAACCAACCTTTTAGGGTTGAAAGACTGTCTTAGGTCAAACAAATAATATAAAATGATAGTATTCTTTTAGATATCATATTGGTGAGGAATTACCTCGAACACTATGCTTATTCATGTTACATGAAATCTGAACTTGGGCCATGCCAAGTGGTCTAGGAAAGACTAGAAGCATTTTGTTCGTACGTTTTGATACGCTTATGTTATTATCTTTGGGTAAACAAGGAAGTTTGTTATTTCCATGTATTGGGATAAGGGAAGCTAAACCCGAGTATTGAACAAGAAGGTATAGGAAATCTATAACTCTTATGTTGGATATGACATTGTATGTACATATAGATTAGCAGTGGAAGGTCGAGGAAACCATTTTTGATCGACGGTGAAAGGTCGGGAAAACCTTAGAACAAGACAGGAAGAGTCTTGGTAATAATTTAAGAAATTTTATGATAAAGTCGAAACTCAGTTTAATGCATCAAAGATTTATGGTATTTGAATCTAGAGAGTAAAATGACAAAAAGTCATAAACCCTAGAAATTGCAAGAATACAGTAAGGGACTTCTTTAAAGGTAGAAATACCTAAATCTTTATATTACATGTATATCCTAGATTAAGGATTAGTTCTAAGTATGAATGGCTAGAATGGATTTTCAGTACAGATAAGTTGTGTCTAGAGTACCAAATAAAGTAAGTAAAACTATAGGATGAGATAAATTCTAAGACGAGTTAGGGGTGTGTGTCAAGATGGCATGACCAATTAGGATGATCATACTTAGCTAGAAGGGATCTAGAGTTGTATGGTCGATTGAGTTTTGTAGGACACATCACCAGGACTCAGATGGAGAAACTTGATAGTTCCTTATATCTATACCCTTCGTGAAGGGACGGGTTTCTTCAGTTGAAGAAACACGGGAGACCAGTAGGTCTTTGGTTGGGAGGAAAAGCACTCGGATGATGCTCTCCCTTTGAAGTGGAAGACTCATCGAGGCTCGTGAAGATAGTTAACCATATTCCAAATGCAGTGAACTCCATGGTATGGCTCCTGACAGTCAAACTTATGAGGTAAAACTATTCTTTTTCCAATTGTATTTTATGCAACATAACATAAAAGTGTAAGAACTTCTCTTTGATTCTAGTTATGATTATATATGTTTTCAAGTTTGAAATTAACTAGAAATGTTGTACTCAATTTCTTGTGCTTATGCAAATGTTATCTTAAAAATTAAAAAAAAAAAATTCTCTCTCATGTTACTAAGTTCATTTACCCTCTAGTAAATTCTTGAGTTTACTCCAATATTAAGAGGAGGGTTGTTACAATACTCCGATTCAGATTGGGGTGGAAGTGTAACCGATCAGAAAAGCACATCAGGATGTTGCTTCAGTTTAGGATCGGCTATGATCTCTTGGATCAGTAGAAAACAGTCTTCAGTGGCACAAAGCTCGACATAAGCTGAATATATTGCAGCCTCTATGGGGGCAAGATAAGTAGTATGGCTCCGGAAATTGCTTGTGGGACTATTTGGTGAGCCCTTGAATCCTACTATTATCCATGTGATAATCAGAGTTGCATCAAGCTTTCTGTAAATCCTAGTATTTCATGATAGATCTAAGCATATTGAGATCCCTTACCACTATGTAAGAGACATGGTAGAAAGGTATATGATCCAGTTGGAGTATATTAGTACAAATGATCAAACAACAGACATTCTCACCAAGCCTCTCTCCAGAGTTAAAGTTGAACACTTCAGGAAGAAACTTGGTATAGTTGAAATGTAATTTGATATTGTGATTGAGATTCAAATTGTTTAATTGTACTTATATATTTAAAAGATGTTTAATGTGTAAACTCTTTTGTCATGTGTGTGACTCCATGACTTTATGGGCCCTCTCTCCCCCTGTGTACATTATTGAAAGGTGATGATCTTTCTAATAATGAACACTTGTATTTGACATTGTACAGTGACGACTCTACAATGATTAGTTGAACAATCATGATAGATATCATGTGACTTGATATTTGTGGACATGTCATGATAGTATCTCGTGGACATTTTGATAGATATCATGAAGACTTGATGTCAGTTGAAGATCATTATGATCCTTATGAGATAATCATGGTGGATATATATATCCGTGGATATGCTATGAATTATTATGGTAGACATCATGAGACTTGATGTCAGTGCACATACCATAATGAAGATGTGTTATGAAGAATGTCATGTGACTTGACATTTTAAAAGGCATTTCATATCTTCTGATATCACGTGTAAAGGTGATATCACTATATACTTGGTTGAAGTTATCTTCCCTAGCTAAGAGGGAGTGTTAAAGATAGATAGCTTCGGTCAGATATAAATGATGATTACGTTTATGCCTCATCATCATTTATATCAGATCGCTTCATCCAAGCATAAGTTCGAAATATTCTTTTGAGGATATAATTTAAATATATATAAGCAAATCGAACTTAATGTGATCGCTATTTCAAGTTGACAAAGTTCGGTTATTGTTAAGGGGCACAAACTTAGACACGTCCCATGAGACGTGTCTCTTATGAGACGTGTCTTCCTTGAGACGTGTTTCTCATGAGACGCGTCCTTCCAAAAGTCGTGTCTCTCTTGAAACTTAGGACGTGACTCCCCTCTCCATATTTAATATGGTTCGATTCCTCAAAAGCAAAATATAGAAATCGAAAAATGTTCTGCAATTGAGCATTCACAACAAGAGAAGAATTTTAGGACAAAAAATTGACTTATAGTTTTTACATAGACTTACATAGTTCATCATCCTGAATTTGATATGATAGATTTGATTAAATTATCAACTGGCTACAGTGAAATTCATAAGGCATACAGGCTGATTGATATAGGCACATATCGTCTCATTTTTAGTCGCGATGTTGTGATTGATGAAGCTACTGGCCCTTTCTTTTAGTCATCTACTTTTGTGCATCCTAAGGATCAACCTTCTACAGATTATGAATTGGGTGTTTGTCTTCCCCTGAGTTCACATGATGGGAGGGATTCTGCAGTTGAGCAGCCACCTCAACAAAATTATCCACCACCCGCCCCTCCTCAGGACAATCTGAATCCTGATCCAGGTGATTCTGTTCTAATAGTTTCGGTTGATGTTGTTCCTCCTGATTCTGATATTGGTTCTTCTACTCTCCGGCCCAAATGGTATGCCAAGACCATTAGTGATCTTCATGATGATGAGTTGATTGAGGGTAGAACATCTTGGAAGAAGAGCAAGCAACAACATACAATTAATTTTGCTCTCATGGCCAATCTGCACAGCATCTCTGAGCCTTATCATATTCTGTTGCTAAAGGCATTCTTGAGTGGGAATAGGCTATGGAAGCTGAACATCATAGCCTTTTGAATAATAACACTTGGGTGCTTTCTGATCTTCCACGTGGGAAGAAGTTCATTGGCTGGAAATGTGTTTATAAAGTTAAGTACAAAGCTGATGGAACCCTTGACAAGTACAAGGCTTGATTAATAGCAAAAGGGTTCTCATAGACCGAGGGCATTGACTATGAGGAGACTTTTGCTCCTACAACCAAAATGAGTACCATTCGGCTTGTCCTCGCTTTAGCAGCTCAGTTTGGTTGGAAAGTCCATTAGATGGACGTTAAGAGTGCTTTTCTCAATGGTGATCTATAGGAAGAAGTCCATATGACTCAGCCTCCCGGTTTCAAAGTTCCTGGCAGAGAACATTAGGTTTTCTGCCTTGTCAAAGCACTCTATGGCCTTAAACAGGCTCCACGAGCTTGGTACATGAAAATTGATAAGTACCTTCTTGATCATGGCTTCTAGAGGAGCCCTTCTGATTCAAATTTGTATGTCAAACGTTCTGGTGATGATATTCTTGTTCTTGTTGTCTATGTTGATGACCTTATCATTACAGGCCGTTCAAAACATTTGATTGAGGAGATAAAACACAATCTTAGTCAATCTTTTGACATGACAGATTTAGGACTTCTCCATTATTGCCTTGGTGTTGAAGTTTGGTAGACAACAGACAACATCTTCATCTCTTAGTCTAAGTATGTTTGCAGTTTGCTTGATAAGTTCCGGATGAGTGACTGCAAACTTGCATCAACACCTATGGAGAAAGGACTCAAGCTTTCAGCTAACTCAGATTCGCTTGTGGAAAATGAATCAACATTCAGGCAACTAGTAGGTAGCCTCATCTATCTCACTACTACTAGACCCGATCTCAGTTTTGCAGTGAGCTACATCTCCTGCTTCATGACAACCCCTAAAGCTGAACATTGGGTTGCGGTGAAGTGTGTGCTGCGATATGTTAAGGGCACTTTTGAATTTGGCATTTTGTATGGGAGGGCCAAGGAACCTAAGCTGATTGGTTATATAGACTCAGAATGGGTTGGTTCTATCGATGACAAAAAATCTACTTCAGGGTATGTATTCAGTTTGGGAACAGGCATAGTCACATGGACCAGCAAGAAGCAACAGGTAGTAGCTCTTTCCTCGACTGAAGCTGAATATCAAGCAACTGTTAAAGCAACGTGTGAGGCAGTTTGGCTTTAAAGGGTGCTTTCAGACATGCAAATGTCTCAAGCAGGGCCTTCTCCCTTATATTGTGATAGTCAAGGAGTGCTCAAACTCGCCAAAAATCCAGTCTTCCATGAAAGGACAAAGCATGTTGAACTTCATTATCATTTCATCTGCCAGCTTGTCGAAGATGGATCAGTTGTTTTGCAGTATGTTCCAACAGAGGATCAGATTGCAGATATTCTTACCAAGTCTCTCAACCCGGATAAGTTTGTTAGATTGAGGGGGTATCTTGGTGTAGTTAATAGATTGAGCATTAAGGGAGGGTATTAAAATTATTTAGTAACTTATTATTAATGTTCAATTGTAACGTCTTCTTGCATGACGACTTTGCCCTTGCATAACCGTCATCCTTCTATAGATTCTCATACATTTTGTTGTTTTGCTATTTTTGTATTAGCATGCATTCGCCTCATGCATTCACATTGTATTCTTTATATACAATTTCTTCATGTAAATAAGATTGCTTCAATTTTTTTCAATCTTTGCTCTACTCTGACTATTTACGTTAACAGTAGACTGATACAATCAGAAATACTAGACATAATTGATAATACTAATCAAAATGTAGATATTCATATATGATATTATTGACCTCAATTGGGCACGGTTACACAGGCGAATTAGCAACCTCTTACCACTCTAAACACCTTTTGCTAGTTGTATGTCACCCTCCATAAATATATCACTGCCTTTGAAATTGGTATGACTCCTTTAGGAATGGTACGACAACTATATTAAAGCTACGATCCCCTTATGAGACTGCTGAGCTGAATTTGGAGAACTTACAATAGGCTGCAGCAAATATTATTTAGGCTTTTAAGCCTTCGAATGAGCATCAACCCTCCTTAGCCAAATCTTCAATGTATATGGGCCCTTCCAAGTACCTAAAAATGGTATTACTGTGTATAAACCTAGCTCTAAATTATAATTTTTTATTTGTTTTTACACTTGCACACACAACATTGCAAATTTCTATTTGATTCTCCATTTCGCACACACAACAATTACAAATGTATTATTTGTTGGCAAATCCCAATAAATTTTTACTTAAAATTCCTATAACTTGCAACTAGAAACGAACTTTTTGTTTCTCTGTTTAAATGCAATTGTGAATTTTGTTTGAATCCACCTTTGAATTGTCTAGGAAAAAATCTTTCATCGCCAAAGCCAAATTACCCTTAGGGTTTTTGTCCTAGGGTTTTGAGTTGAACACGTAGTCCAAACTTCACAATGAAAAAATAGAAAATGACCAAGATGTCTAATTTCCTAATTGCACTTCTTTTTATACTTCATCTGCAAACTTTCGAGATTTTTTACTTTTAAATTGTATAAATCATAGTTGCACGAAGATGCATCTCCAACCCCTAGGACGCATCTTAGATATCGGGACATGTTTTCCCGTACTGGAAACTCGTCGGAGACGTCTGAAATATCCCCCTTACTTTTTTCAATTTTGAGCACAAGAACTTCACTTGTTATCCTCATCAGGTTCCATTTCGTCATGCTCCTTTGCTAGATCCTCTGAGAAGTTGAACTGCATCTCAGATATTGGGACATGTTTTACCGTACTGGAAACTCGTCGGAGACGTCTGAAATATCCCCCTTACTTTTTTCAATTTTGAGCACAAGAACTTCACCTGTTATCCTCATCAGGTTCCATTTCGTCATGCTCCTCTGCTAGATCCTCTAAGAAGTTGAACTGGTGTTTTTCATGTATAGGAGATTCCCACTCAAACTCAAGATTACTATCATAGGTATGATGGAAATGTTCTCTAGTAGGTGCTGTTTTGAAATTTTCAGTAGTGCCAAACTCAACATTAGTAGCTGCAACCTTCTCAAAAATATCATTATGTAGCTTTTCCATACAAGCTTGTTCATTTAAGAAATCTTCTACAATGGAAAACTCATAACTTACTTTGTGTTCTGATTTTTGAACAACATCTGGGTCAGCAACAAGAGGGGAATTATCCATCACCAAATATTTAACATGATCAGGTACAGACACATCCAAATCATCATAAACAACATCACTATGAGAGTGGTCAAAAGCTGATTCTACAACACCACCAAAATTACCCTCAACATGCTCTTCATTAGTGAACTCATTAGTCTCAAAACCTTCATTGGATGAATCCAAATTAGGATTCAAGACTGCTGTTTTCTTTTTGTTGCGAAACTGATCTTCATCACTACCAATCACATACAAGTCTAAGGGACTGTTTTGGGGCTCTGCCACACACTCCTCAAGTGTCAAGGTTTCTCCTTCAGACTCATGGTCATTTTGACGTGACATGTGCACCTTTCTTGTGCCTTCTTCAAGGATTGTTGATTGAATTTTCTCTCCCATGTGCTTACTTGTGGGCTGCAAACCACAAACATGGACATCTTCTTCCTTCTCTGACCCTTCATCAATGACATGTTTTGCTTTTTCTTTCATTGCCCTTCTAATGTAGTTAACCACACTCAATTTTCCAAGTTTCAATACTACAACACAATTCAAGAAAGAGTCAAAGGAAACCGTATTTCTAAACTCATCTGTCATGTTTTGAGATTCTTCATAGAGTAGGGAAGCCTTTTGTTCACACTGCCTCTTGAACTTTTCTACAACTTTGCTATAGTCCATTGTGATAATTCTAGATTTTTTATTGTTCTCCCAACAAGATGGTAGGAACTTTAGCTTTGATACCACTGAAATATCCCCCTTACTTTTTTTCAATTTTGAGCACAAGAACTTCACCCGTTAACGTTAGAGAAATGAGAGATAATCCAATTGCAATGTAACCCTCCACTTTTTGATCACCTAGATCCTAGTGAGGACAATATGAGAGCATACAGTGCCAGGGGATTGTTAGATGAAATCTGAAACTGAAAGTACAATATTGAAATGCAACCCTTCACTTTTTGATCACTTAGATCCCAGTGTGGGGAAGGTGAGAGCATATGGTGGAAAGGGGATCTCGTTAACTGAAAATATTGAAAGCTAGAAATACAAGTGTTGATGGCTCAACCGACCAACTAGGAAATGAAAGTACCTAGGTGGCAAGTTGACCTCTTCCACTTTTCAGTAGGCTACAATGAAAGTAAAGTATTGAAATGAAAGCAACTCGACTACTTATTCAACGAGAGTGGAAATATAAAATATTGACATGAAATGTCTGGGCGGCTAGCCGACCCCTTCCACTTTTCAGCGGGTATAACATAAATGTAAAGTGCAGAAATGTAAAGAAGGTTGATCAGTACTACTGATTCAACGTTACAATATGAAGTACTATCTGCATTACAATAAAATAAGGATATCCAATGATCACCAAGACATTAGAGAATGATCTCTAAACAAGAACAAGACATCAAACTATGAAATAAAGCCAAAATGAAAGATTTTACCAAGTCTGATATGAAATTGCAGCCTACAGAAATTCTGATCAACAAGCTCCAAAAACACCAAAATGCTCGCAATTTTGTCAATACACCTCCGAATGACTTCAAACCAAGTGCAAATGAAGCCTATGGATAGGGCGACCAAGTACAAACCAAGAAACTGCACCAAACAGCTCCAAATTATTTTGCATGCTTCCCAAAGAAAATCTGAAAATGGTACGACCTCCAGGACTAGGGCGACTAGCTCTAGAAAATTCAATACTCAACAATAAAATCTGCAACTTGGAGAAAGGGGGCGCCCAAGGTAGGTGCAAACATAGATACAATACCCATAACCAAACAAAAATCGCTTTGTAAGCAACAAGCAAAAACGTGCTTCAGCTAGCACCAAACCAGCAACTCCAGAAACTGATAAAACCACTCCAAAATCAAAGAACATCAAAGTAATCCATCATCAATAAGCTCAATTTGCACTTCTGAGTGAAGAACAGTCACTAAATCAGCTAGGTACTATTTTGCAAGTACAAAATTGAGAAGAGGCTAGGAGGTATGCGTTCCTCGAAGCAAGGGTCTGAAAAAATTTCAGCAACACTTCATTATATTAGCAATGGATACCAAATAAAGAGGCAAGGCCTCTTATTTATAACTTTTCCAACCCTGAATTCAATCTTCTTTTCCCTCCAAATAGGGCGCCCAAATGCGAATTAGCCATTCGTTTCAATTTGCATTTTGACTTCACTTTTTACCTCCTTGACTTAGGCGTCCAAATAGACTTAGGCATATAACTTTTTATAAAATGCGAATACTCATAAAGTTAGGCATCCAAAATAACTTAAGTGATAAACTTTATAAAAAATACTTCTCTCCCAAAAGTGGCGTCCCAATATGCCTTATCAAATATTTTACTTAAAACATTATGCTCATCAAATATGAAATCACTTAAGTCAACAAATCTACCAAAACAAGCTCCAAGGATGTTGGAGATCAAATTGCCAATATTGCCCTACCAAAAATAGACATTGCATTGAATTGTTGAATTGCTACTAAGAATAGCACTGCCAAAAATAACACTTACTAAAAATAGCATATTGCTAAAAATAGTGCTCCAAACTCATTTTTAGCACAAACTAGGTAGCCATCACAACTTACTAAAAATAGTAAGTTCAAAAAAGTCATCTGATGTAGATGCATGTTACACCATTCTGAATCCCTCCAAAAACCCAAAAAGACCCAAAAACCCTTCTGCCAAACTCTTGCATGCAACTTTTGAAAACTCAAAAGGAAATCTCCTAGAAAATAGAAAACCCTAATTTTGCCTCTAACTAGCTTACGGGCCTTTGAAAATAGGCTAACAGTGATTGGAAAGTGTAGTTTTAAAAATGGGGACATTACAATGTCTCCTTAATTTTTCATTTTAAAAAACAAAAAAGCCTTACATTTCAGCAAATTTCCACATGAAAAGAAAAAAATGAATCAACATTTCTAAATTTCAATGTGTAATATCACATATGTAGTATGAACCATAGTTGTCAGGAGACGCGTCTCTTGACCCTTGGGACGCATCTCTGATACTGGTACTCATCTCTGGTACTTTTGACGTCCCACAAAACGCCTCCCAGCACCATGGTGCCTCACTTACCGTCTCTTGTGTCTCTCTGCATAGATTTTGGCATCTCCCAAGCAAAAGTCAGGAAAAAAAATACATGAACACATATAATGCGGAAACACAAGGAAAAATCGTGTTTTTTTAGGTCTTCTCTTCTTCGACAGATGGGAGTGAAGGTCCAAATTTTAGTCAATTGTAAATGCATAGTGTAGACTAGAGCCATGATTTTGAAGGTTGAGGAGTGTAGGTTTCCAGCCGTCCCCACGCTGCGATGTATTTTGACTTCCCCTACCATCACTAATGGCTTCTGATTTTGACATTTTGTGACTTTATAATGCTCTTACAAATTTGAAATTTATGTTTAAATCAAACTCGTATCCGCCATTGTAGGGCACCTGGAACATTTATCTTCCTATGCAATTTGTCATCTATCATCAAATACAAATCCTTTCAAATCTGTGATGAGCCCGACCAATGTTTGAAGAAATCTGAAATTATGAAATGCTAATGTGGAGTGTTCCGACTATTTGAACATTTATGGCATATGCAAATATAATAAATAATAATATTTTATGAAATAATTTAATAATTAATAATATTTGATGAAATAAAAAGTAATATTTGATGAATTATAATAAATAATAATATTTGATCAAATAATAAAAAATTTACACAAGGCAGAAGTTTGAATGCCTGTTAACTCAAGTGCCATAGTTACATGAGAAATTGCAAGACTCCTAGGCCTCCAACCAAAAAAAATCATCTACTATATTTGCAAGAAGTATGAACTCTTTGACTCTTTGACATTTGTGTATTTAAAGTTAATGTTCATTGTTAAACTTTACTGTTGCTCTTGTTTTGAAAGTTCAATGTCATCATATTTTCTATTAATTATTAATTTTTTAATTTTTATTTATTTAAAAAAAAATGGTGTCTCCAAGTACCACCATCTCCTATTTAAAAAAAATAGTTCTATCGATCCCCGTACCAATCTCCCGTACTAGTACCAGTACCAATCTCCTAGCAACCTTGATCTTTGACTCTTTGACATTTTTGTGTTTAAACTTTAAATATAATGTTAAACTTAACCAATGTTCTTGTTTTTAAAGTTCAATGCCATGATATTTTCAGTTTTAATGTAGTAAATTTATAAATGATTAAATTATATTTAAAAGAAATGGAATCTCCAAGTACCCCCATCTCCTATTTTTCAAAAATAGACGTATCGGTACTAGTACCAGTCTCCCGTACCAATACCGGTACCAGTCTCTTGGAAACTATGGTATAAAGCGAGCCTTTTTAATTTTTAATTTACTTTGGCCCTTGAAAAGTCACTTTAATGCACAAGGTCATCTTTTAAATAAAATAATTAATAAAACTAAACTTGTCCAAAAATAACAATGTAAGACAACTTAAATTTAATTACTTAATATTCCCTCTAGACCTCAGAATTAGCCTATGAGAATGAAATAGGCCAAGGGGTCCCTCTCGAACACCTATGTCAAAGACAAAAGGCATTGAATTATTTATTTATTAGTAGTATTTTATGGTTAATTTTTCTTAATGTATGCATATTATGCTTAAATATATTTATTTAGAAAGAATTTTAAGTTTTTTATCCTTTAATAAGATTTTTAGTTTTGGTATTTTGCATGAATCTTAAAGCTTTCTGGTGTCTATTTATCAAAACATATTTTAAAATTTCTCTTTTAAAATTAAAAGTCAGACTTACTCCTGTTATCTCTATATACTTACTCTTATTACTAGCAATGTTGTGCTGGAAAAATCTTTCCACTGCATCACAAAGGTGGTTACTCAAAGGCTAGTATGAAATTTAGGGGCTGCAGTTCGTAATTTTACTAAACTATTTTATGGCAGATCTTGAACATATATGATAGTTGCTATTTTGTGAAAACACAAGCCTCATTTGGGATTGGTTCAAATCACTAGGGTACAGAATGAATCCCTCATTTCAATGTTGTCATGAGAGAATAAAATACCCTATAACCATTTTTTTCACTTAGTGCTTGAAATGATGGTGTGGTTTTTACCATAGTAAATCGATTTGTCTTTGTTATTTTTTTCTTATAACTGTATATTTATTGCTGCTAGATAGATTTTCTTAGTGTTTGACTATTTCAATATGCTATTATTATATTTGGACTTCTTTTATATATATATTCTTCAAAGTGTAATATTTTGAAATTTTCTATGTGCTTTTGTTACTGGGCTCAATCTTTTGTGAATTCTGATTATCATGAAGAAAAAACATTTTAACTCAATTTAAACAAAGTTTCTCTCTTAACTTGATTCCAGAAATTGTGGTTTAATTATCTTCTAATAGAGTATTCAGTTGTTTATTCTCCTGTTCTTAGATACTGAGGGTGACAATGTGAAACCTGATGCAAAATCTGGAGTCGAGAGTGTTGACATTAAAGAAGTAAAGCGGGTTGATCACATTCTTGCAACCTTGCAACGCAAGGTAATATCTGCTATTTTTCTTGATTTATTGTTTCCATTTTGATTTATACCAAAAATGTAAATTTTAATGTCAGAGAAAAGAACTAAGAAAATTCCTTGAAATAATGAAAAAATGGGTTGTTTACAAGAGTTTTGTGGATTTGAACTTTGCACAGTTGAAGCACGATTGACACAGCTGGGAAATTCACACTGCTCAATTTTGTAGGCAACAGTAATACTCTTATTAAGTAATTAACAGCTGTTTGGTGAACAAAGAATTCTGGATGTTCGACTTCAATTTTTCATTATCAAAGAAGGTAACGTGTCAGACGGATTACTGAGGTAGGGATTGAAGTGTGAGAAAAATCATGTCACTTAAATGGTTTTCTACCTCAGATTTTCAGCCTTAGAGGGTATGGGAATCTCTGGCTAGAGAAGCCACAATATCTCTAGATATTATGTTTTTTTGGACAAATTAAAATATTTTTCTCATACTAGAAAGCCACAATTACAAATACAGAAAGGCATACCTCTGAAAACTATCCACTAGCAAACGTTGTGAGCACTTGGATAGTTCATTTTCCTCAACATCCACATAGATTACCTTGGGACCAGCATTGTGGCCATTATATGAGCTAGGAATATGACGCTAGTTGTGTAGATGACATTGGATACACTGCATATCATTAAGAAGAAAGTTCATGTGCTAGGGGATGACTGGCTAATTTCCCAATCAATGATTACCTTCCAAAGTTTCCCTACCCAAGTTTTGCAAATGAAGGTTCAATTTATTGAGCAAGGAGAAGACCTCGCTAAGTTTCACACAATCAAGATCTTTCTTGCTTTGGAGAAGTCTTTTAAGAGGTTCACAACTTGAGAATTGTGTAAACTTGTATGCAACCTAGCCTAGGAAGGAGTGTTGCAAGGATGAACCAATGTATTTGACTTACACTAGTTTTGGCATTTGGTTTTCTATTTGGGTGGGATTCATCTAGGTCAGCCTTGTGCTTTCCTCTAACTAAAGTAGGCGGCGAGAGATGCTCATTGTTGACAACCTCATGACCAATACTCTCCTCTAACTGTCATTATCGTTGTTTACCACATTGTTCCTCATGATTGTAAGGATCTCCATCCAATGTAGCATTGTTGGTTGAATCAACTTCTCACAAGAGTGCAAGAGCAACAGTTGTTGCGTGAGTAACCACCAAAGGAGCTGGTTGTGCAATAGAGTAGAGTCACTCACCATATGAATCAGTTGAGGAATCAGGGCAATGAAAGTGCATTTGAAGGTAAAACCTAGGAGAGAAGATGAAAAATATTCTATGTTTAAGAGCTAGATTGTTGCTAGTAGGAAAGAGGATTTTGAAACTACCAACAAGGGGAAAATATAAAGTAGAGAGCTTGCTGGGCCAATTTTATGGGGAAGAATAAGGAACCATGCCTAAAATCATCAGGAATTCTAATAAGTTGATAAGTATTTCTAAATACCAAACTTTTTTGGATGTGATTTGAGGGACTTATAAAAATTATTTCATATTAACAAGAAAACTGTTTAAAAGTTCTCAATTACAAACTTGGTGAAAGAAAAATTATGGCATAAACAGAGCTTAACATTTTCACATGAGAACATAGAGTCATCTTGCTTGGGGTAATAATGTTTTTAACCAAGGGAGCCTTACTTTTTCTTTTCAGATTGGCCCAAGTATTATAGTTGTCAAAGAGGGAATCTTCAAAGCTCAACGAGGGAGGTATCTTGAAGAAGAGTTATCTTGTGAGGTTTGTACCTGATCCTCTGAAGGATGATGCACTTCAACACTTGAAAAAGAGACAACCTATAGGGAGGGCCACCTTACTCACAGTAGAGAAGAGGGATCCGTCACCTTTGGGACTCTAGGTCACGAGAGAGCCCCAAGCAACAAACTGCCCTAAACTACCTCGGGTTTACTAGATAGATTGAAAAGGACAAGGTATTGAGTATAAAAAGGAAGGGCAAACAATGTACTGCTTTCCTTCTACTAAAACCAAGTGTTTACAAAGTTAGAAGAATCGACTTCAAGGGTTCGGTTTGCTACCTAGACAACTCATTGTCTCAGGACGACAGCACGGATCTCAGACTCCAGCGCGGCGCTTTGGCGTCTTAGGGACGCGCTTGCGTCTTGTACAGACAAAGGTCCAGAGAACAGACAAAAACACAAGAAGCCTACTTAACTATCCAACTGTTTAATGTTTTATGATTTTATAGAATGTAGGAAAAGTACATAAACTGCAAGTACAACAAAAGAAGTAGTAGAAATAAGTTATTCCAGAAATGACAAAGAGAGTGGGAAAATATACCTTTCTACCAACGAGTTGATTCTTCAAGTAGCTCCACTCGAAAGCACCTACACACATGGAAACAAGAAAAATGTTGGGCTGTGTTCGAGGTCTACCTCAGTCAGACCCCCGTTTTGGTGTTCTCACCTCCACAGACAACCAGATAGCCACAAAGTGTAGAAAGCGATAGAGATATTAGAATAATTAAAATTATGTCTATTTAATGGTCAATATTGTAACTTGTATATTTAGATTGTTTCTATTTTTTGTACTTGTTTGATTGTTTCTTATTAGAAACATTGATCCTCCTTGTAATTATATATTGAAGCTTCGGCTTCTTGTAAATAAATCAAATTATTTTTTACCAATTACTTGCATAATATGGTATCAGGAGCAAATATTTGGGTGCCTTTGTTTTTGAAAATTTCGTTTCTTTCAGAAAAAATCGCATTTGGTTTCTTTTACAAAATTGTGATCTCTAATCGCATTTTTTCTCCTTCGTTTGTGATTTTGAAAAATCATGACATCTTCCTCAGGCACGCGATCTTCTTTTTTGCATTCTTGAGGATTGCACTAGGCACAATTTTTCACTTTGCATAAGCATGGGTTTTGGAGACGCATTTTCAGAAGAACGATTTTTTTGAAGAAATGGTTTTTTGGGCGTGATCTTTTTTAGCGATCTTTTAATCACGTTTTTCTTCACGGTTTTGTGGCAAGATCTTCTACATTTTGGACATGATTCTTGTCTTTTTCTGGTCGTGTTTGTTCATTGCTAGATTGCGCGTGTTCTATGGTTGTCTCCTGACACGATTTTGTGAAACTTGAAGCCTATGTGACGCGTTTCTGTCCTCTTTTTGATGCGTTGTTTCTGAGCCGTGTTTCTGGGCCCGCGTTTTTCAAATTTTCTCTATTCTTGAACTTCATTAGATTTGGAGCTGATTTTTTTTTGAGCTAGGGTTTTTGTAATAAATCCTCTATTTGAAGTCGAGATTTTTTTCTGCTTCCAAATTCCTTTTGGGTTTCTCGAGAGGATTTCTAGGTAGTTGCCAATTTTTTCTGGGTGTCTCAAAATCCATGCCTTGAAATTTGTGTCGACGGATTTGTCTTGATTTTTGTGCCTAAAATTGCCTCAGTACATTGGAATTTGTGCATTTATTCTTTTGAGCCTTTTTTGAGTACATTGTTTTTCGTGCTTTGGAAAGCATGAAAGATGGCATCTTTGACCAACATTATGTTGGAAGGTAGTCAATGATTCAATGGCAAAAATTATAATACCTGGAAGCAGCGAATGATGACCATTTTTGAATATCGTTGCCTTGATCAGATTGTTCTAGGCAATGTTACTCGTCCTACAATGGTAGATAAAACCCGAGAAAAGTTTGACGAGCAAAATTGTGAAGTGGTGATGCTCATTAAGCTTTCAGTTACTGAGGATCAACTTCCACAGGTACCATCCAGAAAATCCGTTGCCAAGATCTGGGAGCACTTGAAAACCTTGCATGAGACCTCCAACAAGAGTCATGCATTCTTTTTGAAAACCAACTCTTCTCCATCATGATGGATGAAAGAATGTCTTTACAAGAGTATTTGACAAAGATTCAGGACATTCGTGATTAGTTGGAGGTGATTGGTTGGAAGATGGAGGAAGAAGACATGGTAGTAATCACCTTGAAAAGTCTACCGAAGTCTTATGAACACTTTCTAGAAACCCTCAACGGAAGATAGAGGAAAAAGACATGGTAGTAATCACCTTGAAAAGTCTACCTAAGTCTTATGAGATCTACTAATGTTGATCTGAAGTTTTCGGAGATTTGTACCATCCTCTTTTAGCAGAAACGTTGGAAAGAATAGTTTGGTAGTAGTGCGTCATCGTCCTCTACAGAACAAGCTTTTGCAGCTAAGTCTCAGTTTAACAACAAAGGGAAAGGTCAGCCTTCATAGCAGAAAGGCTTAGGTCAACCTCCAGGCAGCCCTAAGAAAAAGAACATTCAGTGTAATTATTGCCACAAATATTGTCATATGAAGAAGGATTGCCGTTAGCGTTTGGATTTTGAATAGAAGCAGGGAGGGTCTCAGCAGAAAGCGAATGTTTCCGAGCACATTGAGCAGAAGGAATCTGCCTTTTACGCTTTTATGGCTAAAAGGCCTGCAGATCATGTGAAGTCGTCTGCCTGGTACATTGATTTAGGTGCTTTGCTACACTTCACACATCGGCGTGATTGGTTCACAGACTTCTCTCCTTTCATTGACTTAGTTATTTTTTGGAGGAGGTGAAGAGTACACAGTTGTCAGTAAGGACACTGTTCAGATTCAATCTGGTGGGAGGAATCTCATATTCCTCAATGTCTACTACGTTCCTGGCATGGAACTGAACCTTCTCTCAGTTAGTTAGATCATGCGACTCTCTCCTCAGTTGGATGGTGACTCATGGCGAGCCTCTAAGGTACTGCAATTGGTTCACGTTGATGTATGTGGGCCAATGAATACACCTTCTGTTACTGGTTGCAGGTATTTCTTGCTTTTTGTTGATGGTTTCAGTCGTAAAATTTGGGTGTACTTAGACAAAAATTAGATGTGTTTACTGTATTTCAAAAGTTTAAGGCCTTAGTAGAAAAAGAGTCTTGTTGTTGCATAATCACTCTTAGGTCAGATAATGGGAGGCGGGGGGGGGGGGGCGAGGGGGAATTTTGTTCTACTGCTTTCTCCAACTTTTGTGATACACATGGAATCACATGCCAGTCAACCAAACCGTACGCTCCTCATCAAAACGGTGTTGTAGAGCAACACAATCATACAATTGTTGAGAGGGCCTGCTCCATGTTATAACACAAGAGTGTACCTAATAAATTTTGGGCAGAAGCAGCCTACATTGTTGTCTATCTCCTTAATCGGTCTCCTACATAGGCTATTAAGGGGAAGACTCTTGAGGAAGCTTGGACTAGTCGCAAACCTAGGATCAGTCATTTAAAAATCTTTGGCTCTTTAGCATATGTATGGATTCCAGATGCCAAGCACTCCAAGTTGGATTCCAAGAGTCAAAAACTTATGTTCACAGGGTACAGTGACAACCATAAGGCTTGTCGAGTGATTGATGTAGACATTGATTGTTTTGTCTTTAGTCGGGATGTTGTCTTTGATGAAGATCGAGGACCCTTTCTCCTTTCCTCCTCTGTGCAGCATTTTGAGGATCAGCCTTTGAAGACTTTCGATTTTCTGTTAGGTCCAACTGATGGGAGGGATGATGAAGACTCTGTCTTTGATGATGCTCAGCTTGATTTTCCTCCGGATGATATTGATCTTCCACCTGATGAACTTGTTCCAAATCCAGCTCTAGCTCCTCCTGTTACATCTGATGTTGGCACTTCTACTCTTCGACCTAAATGGTGGGCTAGTGATCTTCATGATGATGAGCTCATTGAGGGTAGATCGCCCAGAAACAAGAGCAAATAGCAGCATACAGTTAATTTTACTCTCATGGCCAGCATTCATAGTGTCTATGAGCCTTAGACATTCAGAGGCTAAGGGAATTCCTGAGTGGGAAAGGGCTATGGAGGTTGAATACTAGAGTCTTAAGAAAAATCACACTTGGGGGTCCTTTTTGATCTTCCTCCAAGGAAGAAGCCCATTAGCTGCAAATGGGTGTATAAGGTTAAGTACAAAGCTGACAGAACCCTTGACAAGTACAAAGCTTGACTCATTACTAGGGGGTTCTCATAGAAGGAAGGCATTGACTACGAGGAAGCCTTTACTCCTACAACTAAGATGAGTAACATTCAACTCGTCCTTGCCTTAGTAGCTCAGTTTGGTTGGAAAGTCCATCAGATGGACGTTAAGAGTGCTTTCCTCAACGGTGAGTTGAAGGAAGAAGTCTACATGATGCAACCTCCAGGGTTCAAGGTTGCCAGTAAAGAACACAAGGTGTGTAGATTGGTAAAAGCACTCTATGGCTTGAAACAGGCTCCTCGGGCTTGGTACATCAAGATTGACAAGTACCTCATAGATCATGGCTTTCAGAGGAGTCATCTGACTCTAATCTATATGTCAAACATACTGGTAGTGATATTCTTATTCTTGTTGTCAATGTGGATGATCTGATCATTACTGGCAGTTCGACACATTGATCGCGGAGATCAAACAGGATTTGTGCAACACATTTGACATGACAGATTTAGGACCTTTTCATTACTATTTAGGTGTTGAGGTTTGGCAGACCGAGAGCAGTATTTTCATCTCCCAGTCCAAATATGCTCGAAGTCTATTGGATAAGTTTCGAATGCAGGATTGCAAACCTGTCTCCACACCCATGGAAAAAGGGCTCAAGTTGTCAGCTAAGTCAGACTCACTTGTAGTAGATGAATCATTGTTTAGGCAATTAGTGGGCAACCTCATCTATCTCACTACCACTAGACCTAACCTCAATTTTGCAATGAGCTACGTTTCACACTTCATGACAACCCCCAAGGCTGATCATTGGGTAGCAGCGAAGCATGTGCTATGTTATGTGAAGGGCACTTCTGATCATGGACTTCTTTACACTAGGATTCACGATCCTAGACTCTCTGATTTCACAGACTCAGATTGAGCAGGTTTTGTTGATGATAGGAAATCAACATCTGGGTATGTGTTCAGTTTGGGATTTGGTGCAGTCACATGGACTAGTAAGAAGCAATAGGCAGCGACTCTCTCCTCGACAAAAGCAGAGTATCAAGGAGCAATTAAGGTTGCTTGTGAGGCAGTTTGGCTTCGTCGGATGCTTGCAGATATGCAAATATCTCAAGTAGGTCTGACTCCCTTGTTCTATGATAATCAGGGAGTTCTCAAACTTGCCAAAAATCCAGTCTTCCATGAAAGAACCAAGCATGTGGAAACTCATTGCCATTTCATTCAGAAGCTTGTTGAAGACGAATCAGTTCAGTTGTTGTATGTTCCGACAAAGGATCAAACAATAGATATTCTCACCAAGTCGCTCAGTCCAGATAAGTTTGTAAAATTTAGAGGGAAGCTTGGTGTAGTTGGCAGATTAACCATTAAGGGAGTTAATATAATTAAAATTATGTCTATTTAATGGTCAATATTGTAACTTGTATATTTAGATTGTTTCTATTTTTTGCACTTGTTCAATTGTTTCTTTTTAGAAACATCGATACTCCTTGTAATTATATATTGAAGCTTCGGCTTCCTATAAATAAATCAAATTATTTTTTACCAATTACTTGTGTAATAAGAGAAAGTAGAAAGGAAATAGTATTACTAAGTAGAGAGCACAAACAACTAGAATGCTACTCAATAAACAAGATGATGCAAAATGGAAAACAAAGAACAATATCACCTCAACAATGAGCACTCAAGGCTAATAGTAGAAGGAAGAAGCTTGACAATCCTCCGATAGTAGTGTTGTTGCAATAGAAACGTGTTGGAGTCAAAATGAGAAGCTTGCAGCCAAGAGAAGTGGTGTAAAAGCAAGAGAATGAGCTAGAAAGCAAGAGAGAGTGAAGAGTGAAGAGTACACAGGATATACTGAGAGGGAGGGGAGGGGGTGAATTAGTATTTCAAAACCTTTAAAATTTTAAACCATAGAAACCATATAAATCAGAAATTAGAACATTGAAAGCATCATAAACACCATAAACAAGATGAACACCAAGATTACGTGGAAAACCCTTTCAGCTAAAAAACCACGAAAAAATATTGCTTTTATTATCACCAAGGGCACCAACCTAGATTACACAGGTGAGCACCAACCCACCGAGAGCACCAACTCCGAAAACACCGAAGGACCAACTACAGTCTTCACAAAACTGATTTAAAAAATCGAACTCAAAACAAGAGTAGATACAACACTTCAAAGTCCCCGTGCCTCATACACATACATAATAATTGAAAATACTCCAATCTAAGCAATACCACAATTTGAGGACAAACCACTCCACCTCTAATTGCAACAACCATAACCGTATTGTGGTACCCAAGTTAAAAATTTTGCTACACTTAGGCATTTTGAAGAAATGAGTCAAAGTCTTGTTAAAATTTGTCAAAAAGGTCAAAATTGGGGATTTGCATGAGGGTCAAAACTCAAAATTTTCAAAATTTGACGATTTGGGTCAGCTCAGATCGACCAAATCAACAATACCTAGATTTTAGTTTTTTAACCCTAAATTATAGGAAAATTTCTATTTTTAGTAACTTTCTAAAAATATAATTTTTTTATGGGTTTCTTTTGAAATAGATGTTGGCAATTTTTTCTAAAAATAGAAAGTTTGGCTTCTAGGGTTCAAACTGATTTTGATTGGCTCAAAATACTTCCTCAACATGCTGGTCCAGTCAAAATCACAAAAAGATCAGTTTTGCCGTAGTGGATCTATTTTGCTTTTTCAGAAGCTTTTTCAGGAGCTCCAACGTCATCAATGGAGGTCAGTCAACTGCCAGGTGTCAGATTCAAACATCCAAGCATTGAACTAAAGATGAGAAATGATGAACGTGCATGAAGAATGGAGAAAGGAGAAAGGATATTGTCAAAGTTGAGAAGTGTGAAATTTTGGTTGTCATGAAATCCAGGCGCCCTTGTCAAGCATAGGCGCCCAAACACTCATGCCATAGAAAATTTTTCATCTCTAGCAATGAAAGGCAAGCATGTCAAACGAAGGAGAAGCTGAGAATTTCGAAATAAAAACTAACTTTTCCAGGCATAGGCGCCCAACTTTTCAGGGGGTCAAATGATAGAATTAGGGTTTGTGCTTTGAGACAATGTTGTTCAAAACCTTCTCAGCTCCGCAGCAGATCCATCGACACAACCATCTGATCAACTAGTCATCTGGAATCAAAGATCGAACGAAGGAGTTTCAACCGAGAAGCTGAATGCAAAATCATGAAAACATCAAAAAATATTCTAAGGAAGAAAACTTGGGCACCCCAAAAAGAGAAAGGCGCCTAGGGTTTTGAAAGCTTATATTCAACGTTTAGGGTTTGCAAATGTGCTCAATCTCTTCAGGATCTTGCCAGCTTTGCAATAGATATCTTAGTAGGATCGTCGGATAATTCAGCTGCCAGCAAACTTAGATCGAACAAAGGCCATGACAAGAGGTTTTCAAGCTTCATGGTGAATGTAAAAATGTCTAAGTTTGGAAACTTGGGTGCCCCAGAAGGAGATAGACGCCCAAGCTTTTGAGGTGTCAGATGAATGAATTTTCCATAGCAGCCTCCAGGATGACTTCTTCCGACTTGAAGCAACTCTCCAATGCAATTGACAACAAGTCAATCAGAGTTGGCAGTCATCAAATACTGAAGGCGGAATAGAGAGAAAACATGTGCAAAATAATAGAAGTCAAAAGCAAAGGTAAAAAACACAAAAAATAAACTTTGGAGGAGTTGGGCGACCCAGCTAGCCGGGGGTGCCTAAGATTTTGACCCCCAAAATTCAACTTTCAGGAGAGATCACTCCCAGGAGACCTCCCTCAGAATCTTCTTAGCTATCCAATGAATTTGACAGCCAATTGATTTGATCAGTATAACTCTCGGAATCAATAATTCATCAGAAGATCAAAAAAAAGCAAGAACTGGAAAACCATAGAAATGGCTAACACTGGTAAAGATTGTTGATGTTTCTAGGCAGCTTAGGGCTGCTTCTTCCAGCGCACTCCTAGAAGACACATAAATTAAATGATAGCCTAATCGGCTATTTAATTTATGTTCATTGAGATTATTATCATTTACTTGCATTGGGCCGACCTCCTTGACATTTATTGGAATTATTTATATTTCTCAAGTGGGCCGACCTATTTGAGTTGTGACCTCATTTTGTATAAATACAAGGTCATTCCTTGTCATTTGATCATCAAGTTTATTCATGTTAATTCACATTCCTACAACAGTTCGCATTTGAGCAGCAGTGTATCATCTTGTAGCAGCAAACCTATTTCAAGGAGAAACATATTCGCACTTAGGAGAAGTGCTAATATTCATTGTATCAAATTCACCCTTTGTGCTGGGCCTGTTTGTAAGCAGATTTCTGCTCTTGTTCCTACAATATATAAGACAATTATTTGCTCGGTTTTTCTCCCCCAGGAGGAGGGTTTTCCCAGGGTATCTTGCTGTGTTTATTATCTCATGTGTTGCAATTTTCTGAGTGCTTTCAGCTATTTAATCTGATCTATGAAACACTAACATGGTATCAAAGCGGGTTTGAAAAAGATCGAGATCAGATTCGTTTTGCAACACTCTCATTAATCTTTTTCGTCTATCTCTTGAGTTTCAAGATGGTGAATGGTTTGAAAGTCGAGGACAAACTCGAAGGAGCTTCTAACTACACATCATGGAGGTTCAGGATCTTGCTCACCTTGGAAGAGAAAGATTTGGCTGAGTTTGTGAAAACAAAAGTTCCCGAACTTGAGGAGGAAGAAGAGAAGTTGCAGTGGAGGAAGAAAGATACTAGGGCAAAGAAACAGTTGGTTGATTCCGTTAAAGATCATGTTGTTCCGATTGTCTCCAAGTTGGATACAGAAAGGGAAATGTTCAACACATTGGAAGAGATGTACGAAATCAACAACACCAGTCGAGCACTTGCATTGAAGCAACAACTTCATCATGTGAAGATGGCGAAAGGAGAATTAGTGATTACTTATTTCATGAGGATTTCAGAATTAAGAGACCAACTCTCTACAATTGGTCACTTGATTGATGACAAAGACTTGACCATACTTGCTCTCAATGGTCTTCCGCTATCGTGGGAGTCGTTTATTCAAGGAATCAGTGCAAGATCTAAACTTCCCAAGTTTGATCGGCTAAGGATCGACTGCATTCAAGAGGAGTCAAGACAGGTGGCTAGAGGTGTTGGTCAAAGTTCAACAAATGAAGATCTTCATGTTCTCGCCTCTCATTCGTCGAAGAAAGGAAAAGTTTGGAAGAAAGGATTCTTCAAGAGGAATCGAGAGAATGGAAATGATGGTGTTCCTGCCTTCAAAAGGAAGCGAGACTTATCCAAAGTTCAATGTTTTCGTTGTGACAAGTATGGCCACTTTGCGAAGGAATGTCCTCTCAGACCTAAGCAACAGGTTGCTACTGCAAATGTTGAAGAAGTCGCTTCGCAAAAGGACACATGTGATTATCTGTTCTATTCAGCCTTGTCAAGCAATGTATCCGCCGACACCAACACTTGGCTGATTGATAGCGGTGCCTCTCGCCACATCACCGGATTCAGGGAGCATCTATCAAATTTGGTGGAGAATGATTCTAGTGAACAAGTCATTATTGGAGACGATGCTAGGTATTCTGTGAAAGGAGCTGGTAACTCCTCTCTTCATTTGGATTCCGGCATTTCATTGGAGTTGAATGATGTACTATTCGTTCCAGGTATCAAGAGATATCTTGTCTCCATTTCAGCATTAGAAGACAAGGGTTGTCAAGTTGTATTTTTAGAAGGCAAAGTTCTTATGTGGGCAAAGAACTCCAACTTCAAGTCTGCTCAGGTAATTGGAGTTAGACATGAATATCTCTACAGGCTACGCACTCGCCCCCTTTAGGCTCTTGTACATGATTCTTCTAGCATGTGTGATCTTTGGTATCGAGGATTGGCTCACATTCACTTTCGAGCGTTACCTATCATGGAAAAGATGGTCACCGACCTTCCGAAATTCAACCAGGAACATGAAGGTACATGCAAAGGCTGCGCCCTAGGTAAGAATACAAAAGGTATGTTTCATTCTAGTGAAAGTAGATCTAAATGTATTCTTGATCTCATTCATTTTGATTTATGTGGTCCAATGTCTGTTGCATCTTCTAGTGGTTTCTTGGATTACATTATTTTTATTGATGATTACTCTAGAAAGACTTGGATTTATTTCTTGAGATCTAAAGAATCTGAGGAGGTATTAGAAAGATTCAAAGAATTTAAAGCACAGGTGGAAAACCTGTCTGGGAAAAAGATCAAGGTTTTGAGATTTGACAACGGTGGAGAGTACACCTCTGGTACCTTCCGTGATTTCTGTATTGAAGCAGGGATTAAGAGGGAGTTCAGTGTTCCTTATAATCCTCAACAGAATGGTATTGCTGAAAGGAAGAACAGGTCTATTGTGGAAGCAGTTAAAGCAATGATTCATGATCAAGACCTGCAAATATCATTTTGGGCTGAGGCATCTAGGACAGCCGTCTATGTTCAAAACAAGAGTCCCCACAGGATCTTAGAGAATAAAACTCCTGAAGAAGCATTCTCAGGGGTGAAACCAGAAGTCAGTCATCTGAGGATCTTTGGTTGTCCAGTGTATGTTCATATTCCAAAGGAAAAGAGAACAAAGTTGGAACCTTCTAGCAAGAAGGGAATTTTGGTGGGCTACAGTGAGACATCGAAAGCCTACAAAATCTACATTCTAGGTCAGAAGACTATTGGGATTAGCAGAGATGTCACATTTGAGGAAGATGTTGCATTCAGAAGATCCAAGCGCATTCCTATGGAGATCGATGAAGAAGAACCTCCTCAAGATATGGAAATTGACCATGTTCTTGAGAATCAGAAGGAGATTCCATAACCTATAGAAGATGATGATCCAGCTGAGCCCTTGGAGCCTACTGATGGGCCTACAGATATTGTGATTGGAAGGAAAAGAACTCTTTGGGCCCAAAGGACAATGCAGGAGGCAGAAAGTTTTGCAGCCCCAAGAGGAACTTTTAGAGAAAGTAAGAGATCTAATAAGTTCTCTAGTTATGTAGCCTTGATGAGTCAGATTATTGAGTCAGAGCCTTCCAGTGTTGAGGAAGCTTCTAGTCAACAAGTTTGGAAAGATACTATGACTGAGGAGTATCAATCCATACTTAAGAATGATGTTTGGGATATCGTTCCTAGACCCGAAGGCAAATTTGTGGCGTCTTCTAAATGGCTCTTCAAGATCAAGCATGCAGCTGATGGGAGCATTGAGAAGTACAAGGCAAGATTCGTGGCTAGAGGGTTCTCACAAAAAGAGGGAGTTGACTATGAAGAAACTTCTGCTCCCGTGGCTCGATACACTTTTGTTAGAACCATTATTGCTATTGCTGCATCTAGAGGATGGAAGATTCACCAAATGGATGTAAAGACAACCTTTCTAAATGGCGTAATAGAAGAAGAGGTTTACATTGAGCAACCCGATGGATTTGAGGGACATGGGAAGGAGTCTCATGTTTGCAAGCTGAAGAAGGCCTTGTATGGTCTTAAGCAGGCTCCTCGTGCTTGGTATGAAAGGATTGATCGTTACCTGTTGAGTCTGGGTTTCTCAAAGAATGATGCAGATTCTAACCTCTACTTCAAGGTAACAAATGGTGAAGGTTTGATTCTGGTTTGGTATGTTGATGATTTGATTATCACTGGAGAAGAACACCTAATTCTAAAATGTAAGAAGGAGTTAGCTTCTGAGTTTGAGATGAAGAATCTTGGTCTTATGCATTACTTTCTTGGGTTAAAAGTTTGGCAAAAGCCAGATGAGATGATTCTAAGTCAAGGCAAGTATACTATTGACATTCTAAAGAGGTTTGGTATGATTGATTGCAAAACTATGTCTACACCTATGGAGACAAATCTACATAAGTTGAAGGAGGCTGCAGCTAGTTCAGAACTGGTGGATTCTACGATGTATAGGCAGTTGTTTGGTTCATTAATGTATCTAGTTAACACTAGACTTGATATCTGCTATGAAGTAAGTGCACTTAGTCAGTTTATGTGTGAACCAAGGCAGATACATCTTGTTGCAGCTAAACATATCTTGAGATACTTGCGTGGCACAATTGGATATGGGTTGAGATATTATACAGGTGTGGACTTGGAGCTGCATGGCTTTACTGATTCTGATTGGGGTGGGTGTCACAGATCGAAAGAGTACCTCTGGTTGTTGCCTCAGTTTAGGATCTGCTATGATATCCTGGTGCAGTAGGAAGCAGTCTTCTGTAGCATTGAGTACAGTCAAGACATAGTATATTGCAACTTGTATGGCAGCTCGTGAAGCAGTGTGGCTTTGGAAGCTCCTTGCAGGATTGTTTGGACAATCAATGGATCCTACTATCATTCATTGTGATAACCAGAGTTGTGTGAAGCTTTCTGTCAATCTTGTGTTTCATGACAGAACAAAGCATGTTGAGATCAAGTACCACTATATCAGAGATATGGTATTGAGGAAAGCTATACAATTGAGGTATATCAGCACTGATGAGCAAACGACAGACATTCTCACCAAGCCCCTCTCTAGGATCAAGTATGTGTACTTTCGAGAAAAGCTTGGTATGGTGGAGAATGCAGCCTTGACTGAGAAGGAGTCTCAGTATCAGTGATCCTTTGTTTAATGCATTTCTCTATTTGAGAGAGATTTGAGGTGCAAGCCCTTGATAATGCATTTCTCCTTGAGATTTGAGGTGAAAGCCCTTGTTTCCACCCTTTGGGAGAGCCATGGTGGATGTCATGTGTGTGATTCCATGACAGTATCACGTGAGGGAGTCCGTGATGATTTACTTGTACTTGTGTTTTACCCTCTGGGGGAGCCATGGTGAAAGTCACGCTGAGGTGACAACATCACATTGAGTGATGAGCACTTGTACATACCATCTATGGAGGTAGCCATGATGGTTGATATCACGATGAGGTGATATCCAATATCACGATGAGGTGATATCTTATTTGCTTTTCACATTGAGGTGATAAGCTACTATATCACTATGAGGTGATATGTTTTGTGCAGCTGAAAGTATCATCCCTAGCTGAGAGGGAGTGTTGATGTTTCTAGGCAGCTTAGGGCTGCTTCTTCCAACGCACTCCTAGAAGACACATAAATTAAATGATAGCCTAATCGGCTATTTAATTTATGTTCATTGAGATTATTATCATTTACTTGCATTGGGCCAACCTCCTTGACATTTATTGGAATTATTTATATTTCTCAAGTGAGCCGACTTGTTTGAGTTGTGACCTCATTTTGTATAAATACAAGGTCATTCCTTGTCATTTGATCATCAAGTTTATTCATGTTAATTCGCATTCCTACAACTGTTTGCATTTGACCAGCAGTGTATCATCTTGTAGCAGCAGACCTATTTCAAGGAGAAACATATTCACACTTAGGAGAAGTGCTAATATTCATTGTATCAAATTCACCCTTTGTGCTGGGCCTGTTTGTAAGCAGATTTCTGCTCTTGTTCGTACAATGTATAAGAGAATTATTTGCTGGATTTTTCTCCCTCAGGAGGAGGGTTTTCCCAGGGTATCTTGCTGTGTTTATTATCTTGTTGTGTTGCAATTTTCTGAGTGCTTTCAGTTATTTAATCTGATCTATGAAACACTAACAAAGATGGGCGCCCCTGGAGGAGATAGGTGCCCATGATTTTGAGGGCTTAATGAAGTTTTTGTCAAAAGCAGCCTCCAAGACGACTTCGTCAGATTCACTTCAGCTTTGCGATGAGATCATTCGCCAGTTCATAGGATTCATCTAGCACCCAGAAATCAAGATTGAACAAAGGTTAAAAAATCAAGAAAAAGTTAAAATTTCAAGAAATTTGACTAAGTCTGCTAGGGAAAAGCGCCCTAAGCTAAGAAAGGCGCCCAAGGCTCAATGCCTTAGAAATTTTTTCAATTTTCATCATTCAACATCTAAAAGTGTCTACATTTGACGAACCTGGCTCAGGATTGGCTTCAAAGATTTAAAGCAGAGAATAAAGCGTTTTATTTATCCTCAAAACTTATTTAAGAAGACTTTGGATTTTATTATTCACTTTTGCAAGTAGGCATCCAAGAGCAAGAGAGTAGGAGACATAAAATTTTATTCTTTTCAGGATTCAAGAGCCAAAACGTGGTGCTTTTTCACAATTCTTCATATTTTCTAGATCAACACACAAAGGGGCTCGCTTTTTCATACTTTATTTCTCCAACGCATCGATTTTCAAAAGAAGGGGGTTAATATCTTCAATTTCCAATGATCCGGGTTAGCTCAGTTTTCAGTTCTCTACAACTTTGGAAAATTTTCAAGTTTTTCAGGAAATTGCTTTTTCCTTGCATGTCCAATAAATCTTCAATATTTTCAAAATCTGATCATCTGGGTTCATCTAAAACGTGATTCTGCACAAAACCTAGCTCTTAGCTTTTTCGGGAAAATCCTAAAAATTTAGGGTTTGTTGCTTTTTTGACCAGCCATCAACATTTTTTAAAACAGACGATTTGGGTCTCTTTGCAACGAGATTCTACACAAAACCCATATCTCTGATTTTTTTTTTTTTTTAAAAATGTCATTTTGAAGAAGAAAATCAGCGAGTTATTTTTAGTATTTGTGCTGAGCTTGTCCGAGCATAGTCAAGTTTACAGTCAATCTTCAAGTTTTTCAGCATGGAGTACTCTCCCATTGAATTCAGAGCCAAACAAGTGTTGTATCATGATTATCTGAACGAATGATGTTGAGGAGTGTTGTACAATACACTTCCATTGAAAAATCAAAAGAAGTATTAGGAATATAAAAGCTGTGAAAGATATGTTGAAACAAGTTAATATATTTGTAAAAGGTCATCACTCTAGTTGTAGAGCCGCCAAAATCAGCAAGATTCAATAAAGCAACTGAAGGTGTCAAGTTTCTCTAAGTTCAATTGCAGAGGGTGAAGAGATACTGGAAAAGCGAAAGTTTGCTATAAATAGTAGCAATGCACCTGATAGAGATACAGTTTCCTGCTTTTTGACGAATGTGATCGAGATTTAGCAACAATCTTCTAGAAGCTTTTTTTTAGCTTTCTTTCCATTTTTCATCTCTTTTCTTATCCATTCTTTGAAGAAGAAGGAAATCAAAATGTAATAGTTGGCACTTTCCTTGTTTTTAGGCTTTCATAGGTTATTAGAATTTTATCTTGTTTTAGGTTTAGAAATAAAGCTTGCATGTTAGCAAGTCTTAGTTGTAAAAACAAAGAGATTTTAGGGTTCCCTACTCCTCTGCTTGTGTATAAGTAAGGGCAGCCTTGCCCATTTATTTTTAACTGTGCTTGTGATAACAAATTGTTGAGCCTATTTTGCCTGCAAGTTGTTGTTGTTTAGTTTCAGTTCACTTAGTGTTAGAGCAATTTTGCAAGTCTCTACTAGCTGCAAGTGTTGTTTAGTTTATATGTTACTTTTGCCCATGTATTTTGGTTGATTGCAAAACTGTATGCCTATTCTGCTACAATCCTGCTGTCCCAAAATTGTAATCTTTTGTTCTTGAGATTTGAGAAAATAAAGTCTTGTGCCTACTTTGCTGCCTCGATATAACGTCTCAAATTTCCGTCTTATATGATCTCCATTTCAGCTTGCATTGAAATTTTAGTAGATGTGTGTTGGGATAAAGTTTGTTTAAGCATTTGTGTCAAAAAACCACTTCCCGTTTATTTCTAACTCTCTTGCTTTGCATTTACTTGAGTAGTTAGGAATGTCATTAGCGTAGACTTAGTCGTAGTTGAACTTCCAAAAGAGAAAACCTCAGCTACGACACTTGAGTTTTATAACCTTGTGCTCTCAGCTGAACAAAAAGAGAGGCAAATTAGTTTGAATTTACTTTTTTAAGCAACATTAGTAAAGAGGGAGCTTACCCTCCTAATTCGAAGAGCAGTTTATCTGTGCATAACTGTCTGTTTCTAATTCACATACCAGAGGTGCGAATTGAAATGCTAACACATATGTAGCATTTACTTTTCACAAAAAGCACGTTGACTGTCACCAGTAAACAATATGTTCAACATATCCTCACGTTTAGCATGTCTTAAAAATCTGCCCACTGATATGCCCAGGTTCATGAATAGCTTCTTCATACATCAATTTTACAACCATAAGCCATTGATAAACATCCTCAACTCCAACACAATGCAGACTGCGCCTAGAAAAACAAACTACAACCCGAGTCTCAAAAATGTGGCAAAATCATTACTCACCAATACGTCTAAAAACAAAGATGCCTATTTTTTCATATGACCTATTGCTCGTCCTTTTTCAACGCCACACACACTATGCAATCAAGCTCAATTCTACAAAAGAAACATCCACCATATCATAGCATAAAAGATAGCTCTCAGACATCATGCGCACATACTCCTGTTAGACACATCAACTCATAGCTTCACTCATCGAATGGTATATTTTTTATTCTTCACAACCACTGATTAATTCACATTCATCAGTCCAAAAAAACTAAAAACTGAGAAAAGAAGGCCCGAGTGTATTTTTGAAATGTAGCAATGCCTTCAATCATATCACTGCGCACACCAATAAAGGCGATGGCATTTATTTTTAAACACTTCATAATTGTCCACTCATATTGCAATGACATCACCCCAAAATTTAGCCGCCCAATATCTTTTATACAGGCCGACACACCAAAACATGTGCAACCAAATAAGGAATAATATTAGACTCATCCAATAGAAATAAGGCGCTAAAGAAAAGTCCCCTTAACATTATACAAAATCCGTCAAGAATCTTTTTGAGACCAAATTAAGAACATAAATGGTCACTACAAAAGGAGCTGTCTGAATAAAATAATATTTGCTGACTCATAAGGAAAGATTTTCACCGTAAAATACTCTTTAGCTGCCTCAATTAATGTTTCTGAAGCAAAACATGAGCTGACACCAAAAAGAAAATCTCCTTAGCATAATCAAAGCATTTTCAAAACCGCTTCATAAATTGAAAAATACCTTTTGACATCCGTTTTTTTCAACTCAAAATCATTTCGTCAAATTCTCAAAAGTCCATTTGTAAGTGATAAAGTCGATAGACTTTTTCATAGCCCGATAGCATATTATGAAGCCGTTTCAGTTTTATAGCAGCTCGATAAGGATTATAAAATGCACCACTAACAATTACTCAGGAATAATAATTATTATTAAGAATGTCCTACTGCCAATACCATTCTCTACCATAAAAGGCGTCACTCATTTATATTTGCCCATATTCAAAATTCTATAGCACTTTAAAAGACCTAGTTTAATTCCCTTGAGAAATTTCAATATGAATGTTCTACATCCCCTTTTTATTAAATCCGCCTCATGAAATAATCGCATAAACCTTTTTAATTCAACCGCTCCACATCAAGATAGACAAAACATTCATAAAGTCCATATATCGAGCCATATACGGATTTATCCAAAAGAAGTCTTGACTTTTCAACAACTGACAAAAAATGACAATTAAGCTCACAACAAGCTTAAGTAGACACATAACCACCTGAAGTAGACACCAAAGCAGCTCAACACACAAATAGGTAGCTCAAGCAGCTCAAGCACACAACTAGGCAGCTCAACACACAGGCAGGTAGCCCAAGCAGCTCAAGCACACAAACAATCTGCTCAGCCTTGATATCAATGACAAAATATTCTAACATTCTCTCCCTTTGTCATTGATGTAAGAAGCCTACTTTATCTCAACCAAATTTTTTCTCCTTGCTGGGTTAATATTTTGATGTAGATATTTGTTCTATGTGTTTATTATACCATGTAGAAGAAAAGGCTCAAATATAACATAAAACAAATACCAAATCATGAAGTTATAATCAAATCAATCAAAACATGAGAATGACATACCCAGACAATGCTGATGGCTTCGTATTGAATGAACAATCTGATTACAATTAGAGAATTGATTGTAGCTTACAATCAAATAGTCCGATTTAAAAAAAATCAGATCACATACAACATGTAAAATGGCCAAAATGTATACCAAACCCTAGCAAAATGATTGAAGAATGAAACCCTTGGTAGTCTTGATGAAATACTCTTCAATCCTTGATTGAAATAAGATTGTATCAGCATTGTTGGTGGTTTGATATGACTGATAATTCCTCTGTAACAGCTGATATACACCTGTACTTGACTCTAGATATTCCAGAAATGCTGAAACTCATCAAATATTGCAAAAATTGCTCAAATCATGAATTCTCCTAGCTCAGATAGGTAGTGAAGTTTACTTACCCATTTCTGTTGTCTCTTATTGAGATCCTTTTGACTTAGGAAGTATTTCAAATTGTTATGATTAGTCTTAACCACAAACTTACATCTAATGAGGTAATTTATAAAATTGGCCAAAACATGCATGATGACCAATATTTCCTTGTCATAAGTTGAGAAAACTTTTTCAATTCCATAAGTTTGTGGCTCTTAAAAGCAATAGGATGTTTTTTTTGCATCAAAACAACCCCAATCCCTTCCCTAGAAGCATCGCACTCAAGAACAAATGGAAGAGAGAAATTTGGAATGGCTAACATAGGACAAGAATTCATTGCCTCCTTGAGTTTGTCAAAAGTTTGCTGTGTTGAAAATGACCATGTGAATTCCCCTTTCTTTGTCAAATTAGTCAATGGAGCTGCCAATTGAGGAAATCCCTTCACAAATCTTCAGTAATAGCTGCAAAGATTGAAAAATCCTCTTAACCATGTCAAAGTTTTTGGAGTAGGCCAATCCAAGATGGTCCAAATCTTTTCTTGATCAACTTGAACATCTTTAGAGCTGATTACATGCCTTAAGTATAAAATTTAAGTAAAACCAAATTCACATTTAGATTCTTTGGCAAAAAAAGATTGGGCTTCTAGAATACCCTAAACTTCATCCAAATGCCTCAAGTGACCTTACCATGTTTTGCTATATGCAAGGATATCATTGAAGAAAACCAATTTTTTTTTCTTAGTTGCTTATTGAACACTTGGTTCATACGTGACTGAAATGTGGTAGGAGCATTAGTCAAGTTTTCTTAACTGCTTATTGAACATTTGGCTCATATATGACTAAGAATTTGTAGTGTCTATAGTGACACCTGAAGGCTGTTTTATGTACATCCTTACAAAATTTGATATGGTGGTATCTCGATCCAAGGTCTTTTTCTAAAAAGTAGGCTATACCATGTAGTTCATGAATGAGCTCATTAATCCTAGGAATTGGATACCTATTTTTTTATAGTTTTCTTATTCAAAACTTGGTAATCAATGCACATCCCGTATAGTCCCCTCTTTCTTATTTGCCAAAACAATTGAAGAAGCAAATGGGATTGAACTTGGTCTTATGTGGTCCGTATTAGGGAGCTCCTTAATAGCCTTTTCAATTTCTTCCTTATGCCTTCTAGGATGGCAATAAGTAGTGATAATTGCTTTGGCTCCTTCCTCCAACTCAACAACATGCTCAAATCCTCTATTTAGTGGCCTCGTGTAATTACATGCAGAGACTCAATTGAGGACAATGAAACTACATGAAAGATATTGACGACTAGCCATCTAGTTTATGATATAAGCAAATCATAGAATCAATCAAGCCAAATTGACTGAATGCAAGCAAAATTCACCCAATTTTGGTACATGCCCATAAGGCGGAAATTATTGAAAATTGAAATAAGATCCAAAAAATAAACCAACCAGGATCTGTTACAATGACAATTCAAGATATGGTGGTAAACCATTGAGGATCTTCAACAATAAATGAACTACTAGAAATAAACCATCTAGTATTGCAATATTTGAAAGGAAAGAAATTATTTCACTTTAATAACTACAACCAAGAACTATGTCAACTAAATATCCATCATTAAGCAAGGAGACATTTCGTCAAACAATTAGAAAGCTGATTGAAAACACAAAATTAATTATCCAGGATTTGTAGCAAGGCTTAGAAGATGGAACAACTAATAATAATCTTCAATCCCAATTGTGTTGTTTATAATATGTCCATTTGCAGCTATTTTGTAAAACACAACTTTTGATATAAACTGAGCATGATATTAAGACTGTAAAAATCTTTCCATAATTCAAGATCATGCTGTGGAAAAATGATAATAGCATAACCAGAGATAGCAGCTGAAACTAAGTTTCTATATTTTGTGTTAATTCCAACCATTGAATCTTGAAACAATATTACTTGTAGAAGTGGTATGATAGGGACAAATCACCACATTTGATTAGTATGACATGCAAGAGCAGAATCCTCTAAATTGTTTGATTGATTGTTGGTAGAGATTACAGTAGAAATCAAAATAGAGTTACAAAAGCCAATAAAACTTACCACAAGTAGCTGCAAATGTAATGAGGAGCATAAGGCCATCTAGGCCTAATAGGAACAGGAGGATTTTGTAAGGGACATTTCCTGAATGTCATGTATATGTATAGAAAGATAGATGTAAGATGTGGGAGATAAGTAGGATATAGAAGATAAATAAGAATCAAGATATATGTAAGGAAATAAGAAGGAATAAGAGAAGAAAAGGAAGTGTATTAAGATTAGACAATGTTGTATCAGACTATTTAAATATAATATAAAGGACAGTATTGGTGATGGTTTAAATTGATATTTGATTACTGTTTATGATATATATATAGTTCTTGTTTAGTATCACATTGTGATATTTTGCACTGCATAACATTTGATTATTCTATTATTGTTGTCACTAGGGTATAAATACTTCTTCTAAGAATTCCTAGGGCTCATAACTTTGATCTGTGACCCATTTTTCTTGCTAACATTAGTTCTGTTGTTGAGACCTTGGTTAGGCAATATAGAAGAATTAGAGCACCAAATAAGCTCACATAATAAACCAATAAATTAAGAAAAATAGCATGAGACATAATTTTTATTTTAAGAATTGCGGTAGAATCCTTTAGGTTCTAACCTTGTGAGAGGGGTTTAGGACTCTAGGGGATGGCGAATGGAAAGGGGGAGGATCTTCAAAAGAGATATTTCAAAATATGTGATCAATCAAAGTGAGCATATTACAACATCGTGGCACCCATAGCCAAAGGAGATAATAAGAAATTAACAGAGGTTAGAGAGGAGATTGAATTAACAAAACAGTTGAACATGGAGGGCAAGAGCATGGAAGAGAAATGCTAGAAACAAATGTAGGAGTGGGAAGAAAGGTACCATAGGAGGATGAAAAAAGCAAAAAAGATTGAGAGTAAGTGTGCCAAGGATGGAGTTGTTGAGTGCGCCAATGTGGGTGTTGCCAATATAGAAGAAGAGCGCACCAATGTGGGTGTTGCTAATAAAGAGATAGAAATGTACCAAACTCCAAAATAAATAAATCTAAATCTTAGCAAAGAAAAAGAAATGTTGATAGAATTAATGGGGTATAGAAATTTATGGGGTATCAAGGAAAGAGTTATAAGAAAGTTGTGGGAGTATTTAGGCCCCAAACCTTTAAATATAATGTCCCCTTCTTAGGCCTAGTCAGTTGGGTGACAGTTAACCTATTTCCAGAGGACCCATGAGCTAACTAGTATGGGGTAAGGGTAAGCTAATGATGACACCTTGTAGAAGAAACAATTGGGTACTTGTGGTTTAGATTTGGTGAAGTTTTGATGAGTTTTAACCAAGTTATAGCTTTGCAGGTTTTTTACCCACTACGAACTTTTGTGGGGAAGTGCCCTTGATTCATACTATTCAATTTAGTTTAGTTTAGATGGTTTTGTTTGCATAATCGATTTCGTTGGGTTTTTCACTCTTGCAGGAAACTCATGGCCATCTGACCTTGTGGAAATTCACACCTTATTAGCGTTGTGGGAAACTTGTGGCCATATGGCCTTGCGGGAAATTCACGGCCATCTGACCTTGCAAAAAAATTGCACTTTATTGACCTTGTGGGAAACGTGGCCATTTGGCCTTGTAGGAAACTCTTGGCCATCTAACGTTGTAGAAAATTCACATCTTATTGGTTTGTGGGTAACTTGTGGCTAATGAACTGAACATTGGAAGTTTGCAGGTCTTTGGTGGTCATTTGAACTTGCGAGTAGAATCAAGTGAACTAACATTGGAAATTTTATTCGACCAGTTTAGACGTAGAATTATTCCGATGACATCAACATGATGTAAGATGACTCTAGCAGGATGATGACAACACCATGTACGATTGTAGAGTTTTGTCAGCCTACCAAACATGATACTAGATTTCTTGTTGATCTAGCTATGTAGTTTTTTCCCTTGCAACTGCATTTGTGGGTTTTTCATTGCAATTGCATTTGCAAGGTTTTCCCTTGCAATTGCACTTTGCGACACTCGGCTTGCTATTGCATTTCGGAAAGTATTGCACATTGTAGTGGTTGTAACATCCAAGGTTGGATCCGTTTCCTCTTCCAAGCTATTTAAGGAGGTGTCGAGGCTCATTGTGGATATGATATAGATTAATGTCATTATGTTGTTGGATTGAACTTGCGAGTTTTTCCGTCATTTTCAAAGAATGGAAACCCTCTCTAAATGTCTAGTTTCGGATTCGGAAAATAATCCCTAACTAGATTGGTGTGGTTTCATCTTAGGAATCACCACTGTGCTGATTTGGAGTTTATGTTGTTGCTCTCAGTCCTAGATATGTTTGAGATGTTTTGATAATGTAGCTTCATGGTTTTGAGTTACATTTTTTAGTGATTTTGGTTTGCTCATTTTTGGAAGTTCTTGTATTGTTGGTTTATGTTGCTCATGAGCTAATCTTGTAGCCCTTTGGAAGGTCAATTTATTGAAGGCTCATTGTTTTGAGCATTTTCATTGTAACACTAGATGGTAGTACTGCTAGTGAGTTGAGCTGGTTTAATTGTTGCTCCCATTGAATAAGTGGTTTGTAATCACCCCCAATGGATAAGTGGTAGGAGCTTTAATATTTACTTTCAATTTTAAATAAGCTTTCCCATTGAAAAGTGGACGCGCGATTGTAATTCTCGTTGAATAAGTAGATGGTTTACCTTTTGATTTGCATCTACATCCCATTGGATAAGTGGTTTGGTCGGCTTGTCGTTGGATGCTTCCTTTTAGCAGTTGATTTAAATTTAGTTGTAATCTTGACACTGTATGCTCTCACCTTGTCCATTCTGTGATCTGGGTGATTAGAAAGTGGAAATAAAGTTGTCATGCATTTTGTTATAGTCGAGCTAATCTAAATTTTCAAAAAATTGATGGTGGTTATTATTGTGGTATTAGAGTTAAACATCTTGCTAGCCTATGCCTTCTAATACTATCATGTAGCTGCAATGTTCTCTATGGGTGATTTCAATTTAGTTGTAATCTTGAGAGCAAAGAAGACAACTTTATTAGCTGCGTAATTACCCAGTTGAGGAGACCTTTTCTGGTGTCCTAGCAGCCCGCCAATTGTAATCTTGTAGAGATTGTTGAAATTTCATCAGAAAACATATCCGAAAGGGACAAGGGAATAGCTCAACCAGAAAGTTCAAACGCTAGAGCAGAAAGAAAGTTTGGCGCAATGCTTAACATGATGTCATAGATGTTAGGCCAAAATAAATCAAAGCATACCTCAAGACTCTGCCAATTTAAAATAGTGAAACGAGTGGTTCAAACACCAATAAGCATCAAAGTGACAATGCTCACATTGTGGGTACCGCTTTTGGATATGTTCCTAGACCACACTAACTTACATTCATTTGTAGGGAGGAGGCTCAAGTTATTCCAAAAGCCCAAGTTCTGATGGCAGAAGAAGTGAGGGCCAACTATGCGAAATATCACTCTTCTATTGGAAATTCATGACATCTTGACTTTGGAATGGTTCATGAATCTAAAGACGAGAGGTGGCGGAATATTTGAGAACAAACGACCAACAATTAATAGAGACTACTAGCAAGCATTGGGTAACTTGACATTGGCACATTTTGATGGAAGTGACAAATGCATTGCTAAGGCTTGGGCACACAATTTGGACAATTATTTGTCTCTCAATCCTATGCCTGGGGATGAAGCAATTAAATTTGCTATGTTGCATATAGATGGAGCAGCTCATGAGTGGTGGTACCATAGCTTGGTGACACTAGGCCCACAACTTTATCACCATCTATGATGAGTTTACAAACAAGCTCATTGGGAGATTTGATAGAAAGGATCCTGAGTTGCACTTTAGAGAGTTTTCTCAATTAAAACAATATGGTTCCCTTTAGACCTACATTTTTGAGTTTCAGAGACTATTTGTTATGGTTCCTAACATTGCAGAATGGAGACTTTTGGTCCCTTTCATTGAAGGACTAATGGAGCCTATGAGAGTTTGGGTGAAAGCCTTTGACACACCAAGTTTACTAGAGGCTTTAAGGAAGGCAAGGAGTATGGAGTTGGCTGCCCCTAGAAATAAAGTTTAGTCAAGGAACTTCTAGCATAAAGACAAAAAAAATTCTACAAAGATTCAAATCAGACCAAAAATACATCTTTGAGAATGGATGAAGACCTCCTAAATGAATTAAGGAGGAAGAAATTATGTTTCACTTGCAAGGAACTATGCGTCCTAGGCCATAAGTGCTCTCTGAAGGACAAAGATCATCAAATAAAGATCTATTCAACTAATGAATCAACATCAGAAAAATCAAAACAGTAGTTTGATTCAGAGGTATTAGAAGAAAGATCATCTAAAGAGTCAAAGGAAGAGAAGGAAAGTGAGGGCACTCTTGCCCAACTTTGTAGTTTTCAAAAAATTAATCTCTTAGAATCTGTGGCATCCTATGTGGGTAGCTATAATGTCCCTTACCTGGACTTGCCCTAAAATCCATTTGTCTGCCCTAGAATTCACTTGTTGATTAGGTTTAGGGTTTCTTCTTTTTCAAATGAATGTTCTCTTTGACTAAGTAATCTTGGATTGAAGTCTGCATTTAATATTTCCACATGTACATATATCTGTTAGCATTAATATCTAGATAATTAAATATAAATATAATCACAAATCAATAATAAAGACATATGAGGAGTGGCATGGGTAGAGCCGCCCAAAGCTATCCATCTAAGCCCAAGAGCACAAGCGTCCTATTAGGACAACCCACCCCTTGGCCCCAAGCGACATGAACGTCTCGGAGTGGCATGCTTAGAGGAAACACTTGTACCTTCTTTCTCTACCCGTTCCATCACCTCGGAAGACACTCAACCTACTGGGGGAAGCCGGCTGAGCTTATAAGTGGTTCCGGGCCTACCACCCCTCCATGGCCGCAATGGATTGTTAAGTGGGGTTTTTAGGCACCACTTTTCTCAGGCCCTTCCTCCCTAGTAGGCTTGCAAACACTCATAAGACAATCTTTTAGCAATCAAATAAGTTTGCATTATTACTAATTCTTTAAGTTAATATCAACATCATTATCATCATGATAATACTAAAGAAAGCATTACACCAATAATCAAATTAGCAATATCTATTTCTTATATTCAAAATATGCTAAATATTATTGCTAAGTGAGTATATCACCTGATCTATTGTGTCTTCCCATGACTTTTTATTCCTTAATCGCCTTCCTTCAATCTTACATTTGATTGATCATATAAATAAATATTAATCTACTTTCCCAAATATATTCTTAGCAAAAACACACAATCAAATATATCTCTCATAATTTATCTCATTTCCAATCTGCTGCTTTATGAAGATTTCTAATTGATTTTTCCTATATATATTTCTCTTTTCCCTCTTTTCTTTTTACCTTCAATGCCCCACCCCTTATATATCCTCATATCTTAATGGGGCACACCTTTTTGAATGGACATGTCCTTTAAAACTGATCGGTGCTTCATATGTTTAATTTATGTCCTTTCAAACATATTAATCATTGCTTTGTTATTGCTGCTCCTTCACATCCTACGATTCTATGATATAGTTGCTGCCTTAGTTTATTAACATTGCTGTCTTTTAATACGGATTGCTGGAGTATATTTAAATATTTATTGTTATATATATATATATTTTCTTTAACATTATTTTATGAATATTATGATATTCATAAATATTAATTATTCCATTTTATATGATAGTTATATTAATATATATTGTGTGTTTCTCATTAATATTATTTAATCTTTTTGTATTGTAATATTATTTTTATAATTACAATATTATCTTTTTATAAATTTTAATATCTATATTTTGGTATTCACAATATTATATTTATATTTATAATTATAACATTATCTTTCATAATGAGAGTATTAACTTGTTAATGTTTTATTATGTATTTTGTTCATTTTGTTTTTAATGCTTTATATTTGAGTGCTATAATTTCGGGGACATGACAGTAGCGAGTAGTTGCATTGATTGATATAGGAGCCACACATAATTTCATCGATGGAGGAGTGGTAGCTCGTAAAGGACTCAAAACATGAGAGGTTGACGGTTTTAAGGTTATGGTAGTTGTTTGCTTCACTATTACATGCACCGGAATGATACTCGAGATGAGCTTTCAGTTGGGAAATCATGAAGTCAAGGATGGCTTCTATGTAGTGAGCATTGGTGATACATATGTAGTACTTGATATTCAGTGGCTATGTTCTTTGGGGGAGATTATATTAAATTATCAGACAATGGAGCTAACATTCCAATCAGAAGGGAAGAAAGTGGTGTTAAGAGGGATGACCAATGGAGGGCCACATTTTCTCACCTTCAAAATGATGGAGAGGTTGATTAGACATGATCAGGTTGAGTGGGCAGCAAAGTATATTATTATGCCTACCATCATGGAAGAGGAAAGGAAGAGTTATCATTTGGATGTGCAAACTGTGCTTACCAAGTGAAGCAAAGGTTTTAGTGGTATACCTCCTAGGAGGCCTCATAAAAGAGGCATAGATCATGTGATAGAGTTAGAGGAGGGTACCAAACCTATCATCACCACTCCCTACAGGCATCCAAAGAGGTATAAGGATGAGATAAAAAAGGCCATTAAGGAGCTTCTAGAGATGGGATATATCCACCTAATTTAGAGCCCATTTGCATCTTGAGTTGTGTCGGTAAAGAAAAAGGATGGGACCATGCGTATGTTTATTGATTACAAGGCTTTGAACAAGGATATCAAAAGCAGGTACCCCATTTTGAGGATTGATGAGCTGCATGGGGTTGTGTATTCTCTAAAATAGATTTAAGATCGGGGTTACCATCTAATAAGGGTTCAAAAGAAAGACATATAGAAGACCCCCTTTAGATGCTTCTTTGTTCACTTTGAGTTTTTGGTTATGCCCTTTGGCTTAACCAAAGTGTAATGGGCACCCTTAAATGCCCAACAACTAAACAACTGCTGATAGGAATTTTGTCAAACAGTTTGCATCCAACTCCTTATTCCTCCGTTTACTAATTTAACCCTTATGACTTCGGAAATGGGACGTTTATATTGTTTGTTTGCATGGAATTGAAAATCACTTAACATGAACAAAAAGAAAGTACAATGATATGCAGATTGGAAATTGTATTACTGCTGATAAGATGTTATTTTCAGAATTTAATAAAATCAAGTAAATGGCAGATTATCAACTAACTAATTGCTCCAATATTATTGACATAATGCTCCAGCAAATGTTATATAGACTTGCTGCTACAGTGACATGAATAGTGCCGCATGAATAGTACCCGCATGAATAGTGTCACATGAATAGTGCACGCGTGAATAATGCCGCTACAGTAATTTGTCTTTCAAACAATCCAATGCTTTTATAAAACCATTTCCTCAAGGTAGCATAAGTGTCGGATGAGGAATGAAGAAGATATGAGCAAAACATCAAATTTGCCTGTAGTTAGAAGCGTGCCAAATCTGCTTGATAATGAATCTGATAACAATGGATTCCAAAGGCCAAACCCCACGGGAATGACGTCTAGAATGTCACAAGAGAGGATAGACGTCCTCTAATGCCAAGAACGGATCTGCAACTCACACATCAACTTTCTTTCCATACTCAACATATCTAATGAAGCCACAAACGCTTCCTTTTATTCTATTTCCAAGGGTCGACTCAACTCTCATGGGCAATGTGGGATAAAGATGTGCAATATAAAACATATATTAAAATATCCCCTTATGTCTCCCTTGGGTACACATCCCCATAAAATAAATATTAAAGTAACACTTTAATATTTTACAATTAAATTAAATGTTACTTTAATAAAACTTCAGGCATTAAAATGTATTAGCAATCGGACTCCGAATAATGCGAGTGATAGCTCGTCGGAAAGCTCTCACCGAGGAGTATCAAATCCAATCACCAAAATTGGTCTCCACTGTGTCCTGCTGACTTACTAAAAATAGTAAGTATGCCTGAAACTGAGTAAATCAACTTCGTTTTGGCCCAAACTGGAAATGACTAGGCCAAAACACTCTAGGATCCCCTTAAACCCTTCGTTAGCCCTCGGGACCATGTAGAACAAGGCTAACGCACACACACTTGGTCAACTGCTAAAGTGGGGACATTACAGTCCGCCCCCCTTGAAATTGCTTGTCCTCAAGCAATCTCAGTCCAGCCTGTTGAATAACCTGCTCACTTTCCCATGTAGAATCCTCCTTGGGCAGGTCTCTCCATCTGACCAAATACTCCTTCACTATCCTGTTTCTAAGCTTCCTCTCTCTGGTGTCCAGAATAGCTTCGGGTACTAGCACAAGCTTCCCCTCCTCATCCAAAGGGGGTAAATCTGCAGAAGGCACTACACTCTGACCAATGGCTTTCTTAAGCCTAGACACATGAAACACATTGTGCACCCGACTGCCCTTTGGAAGCTCAAGCTCATAGGCGACTTCGCCCACTCTGCGAATCACCCTGTAGGGACCATAAAATCTAGGCTTCAACTTTTCAGCTCCGCTCTTCTTGAGCGATGACTGTCTATATGGTTGTAGCCTCAAGTAAACCATATCCCCTACCTCGAAATTGCGCTCTATTCGGTGCTGATTAGCGTACAATTTCTGTTGATTCTGGGCCTGTTGTATATTCTCCTTGAGCACTTTCAGGATGTCCTGACTATCCCACAATAAGTTTTTGGCTTTGGGCACTCTGCTGTTCCCCAAAACTAAATCCATGAAGCTAGGTGCTTCATAACCATAGAGTGCCATAAAAGGAGTCATTTTGATGGACATATGATAAGTGGTGTTATAACAATACTCTCCCATATGCAACCATCTGACCCAAGCCTTTTGTTGTGCAGTTACATAGTTCCTCAAATATCCCTCCACCCATTTATTCACAATCTCTGTTTGCCCATTTGTCTGCGGATGATAACTAGTGCTAGGTGTAAGATCTGTACCACACAACTTAAACAACTCTTGCCAAAAAACACTCATAAACTTACTATCCTGGTCATTGACAATGGATCTGGGCAGCCCATGTAACCTGAATATCTCTCTAAAGAAAAGATCTGCCACCTGTGCTGCTGTGTAAGTGGATGGAATAGCGAAGAAGTGAGCGAACTTCGTCAAGCGGTCCACCACCACATAGATGCAATCCCTTCCCTGCACTCGTGGTAAACCAGTGATGAAGTCTATCGAAATACTTTCCCATTTCCTATCAAGGATGGGCAAGGGCTGTAATAAACCTGCAGGAAAGGTGTGCTCTCCCTTATTCTGTTGACAAACCGCACACTCCCTGACATACCTCTGAACATCATCCTTGAGCCCTCTCCATGAGAACCGCTCTCGGATCTACCTGTAGGTCTTGAAGACCCCCGGATGCCCAGCTATGGGTGCATCATGAAATCCCTTCAGTATCGCCTCTCTCAAATGTGATGACGGAATCAAATAAACCCTGTCCTGAACTTTGATCAATCCATCTATCACCTCATAGCGATCATCCTGTATAGTACCTGAAATCAATCCAAAAGCCCAAGCATCTCCGACATACTCTGCTATAATCCGATCTCTCCAATCTCCTGAAATTTCTGCCAGAGCACATAAGTGAGGTCTTCGAGATAAGGCATCAACCACCACGTTTTTCTTCCCTTTGACAAACTCTATGTCAAAGTCATAAGCTTGCAATTTAGTAACCCATTTCTGTTGCCGGTCATTAAGATCATGCTGGCTCATGAAGTATTTAATATTGTTGTGATTAGTCTTGATCACAAAACGCCCACCTACCAAATATGATCGGAATTTGGCCAATGCATGCATTATGGCCAACATTTCCGGTCATAGATAGAATAACTCCTCTCAACTCCCCGGAGCTTCCTACTCTCGAATGCAATGGGATGCTTCTCCTGCATCAATACTGCTCCAATCCCATCACCCGATGCATCACAATGAAGCTCAAAAGGCTTCGTGAAATCCGGTAGAGCTAGAACTGGACATGAAGACATTACTTGCTTGAAATGCTCAAAACACCTCTGTGCTGCCCCTATCCACATGAAGGCCCCCTTCTTGGTGAGATCTGTCAAAGGCACTACCGTCTGTGAAAAACCCTTAACAAACCTTCTGTAAAATCCGCAAAGACCAAAGAACCCCTTAAGCTGTGTGAGGTTCGTAGGAGTAGGCCAATCAACTATAGCTCTAATCTTTTTAGGGTCTACTCGAACTCCATCTGCACTAATAATATGCCCAAGGTATAGTAATTCTGTCATACCAAACTCACACTTAGACTCCTTGGCATACAACGACTCTCTCTCTAGGATAGATAACACCTCCTCCAAACGCTGTGAATGTTCCTCCCAGGTCTTACTGAAGACCAAGATGTCATCAAAGAAGATCAAGACAAATCTCCTCAACTGCTCCCTGAATACCTGGTTCATACAACTCTGAAATGTAGCAGGTGCATTGGTTAGTCCAAATGGCATAACCATAAACTCAAAGTGGCCATAGTGACATCGGAAGGCTGTTTTCTCAATGTCCTCTGCTCTCATCTTGATCTGATGGTATCCGGATTGCAAATCAATTTTGGTGAAGAAGCATGCCCCATGCAACTCATCAATCAGCTCATCAATCCTAGGAATGGGATACTTGTTTTTAATTGTTTTCTTATTTAGTGCCCTGTAATCGATGCACATGTGTATCGTCCCATCCTTCTTCTTCACCAGTACTACTGCTGAAGCAAATGGGCTTTTGCTAGGCCTAATGTGCCCCATCTCCAACAACTCCTTAATTGCCTTCTCTATCTCATCCTTGTGTTTCTTAGGATGACGATAAGGGGTAATCATAACTGGTTTGGCTCCCTCCTCGAGCTCAATAACATGCTCCATCCCCCTATCAGGAGGAACCCCATGAGGAATATCGCCAAATACTTTAGCGTGCCTGTCAAGTATCTTCTGGATATCTGGTGGATGACTCTTTACCAGTGGCTCTGGTGGAGCTGGCATAATGTAGCACTCTGCTGCCCACTCTATGTCATCATGACGAAAAAGTCTCTGCATTCTCCTCAAGGACACTACTCTGCAGCCTCCATTCGAAAGTCCCCTAAGTACCACAGTTCTGCCCTCGTGCTGGAATCTCATCTCCAATTTCGCTAGGTTGAGTGTGAACTCAACTAGCGAAGCCATCCATGTCATGCCGAGGATGACATCATAATCTCCCATGTCCACAACATAGAACTCATCCTCCAACTCATAGCCATCTCCAAACCTAATGCGAAGATTAGATATCTTCCGAGTGCACAATAATTTGTCACCGTTAGCCACCATGACTCTAAACCCATCATGCTCCTCGGTCTGTAACCCTCTCCTGGCTACCAACTGTGCATCTATGAAGTTATGTGTAGCCCCAGTGTCAATGAGAGATATCACTTTCTGCCCCTGGATAGTACCCCTGACCTTAAATGTGATTGCCTTCTGGGCCCCTGTCAAGCGTGCCAACGATCTATCATCCTTAGGAATGCTGCTCTCCTCTATAGTGTTACTCTCATCTGAATCAGAATGCTGATCCTCCCCCTCTGACTCTAACTCTTTTGCTGAAAAATACTCCATCTGATTTGCCTTAGCCTTGAGAGGGCATTTATGAGATAAGTCCCAAGGCTCTCTACACTGGAAGCACAGTTTCTTCTTTCGAAGTTCATTCAAGGTTTCACTGTCTAGTCCTTTTGATCCTTCTTTGGGTTTGTTATACTCTTTCTGAAATGGTTTTTTGTCTTTGTCCTTGCGGTAGGAAGAATCTGTCGAATGGTATTTTCCTTTGTATACCGAAGGGGCTAAATCTCGTGCCTTTTTAGTTGCTTCAGCCAAGGTGAGTAGATCATGTCCCTTCACCCAACCTCGTAATGGATCAGCAAACCCATCACAAAATAACACCACCAATCTCCTAGGAGAGATATCAGTAACAAGTATCGACAAACGCTGAAACTCGACGATGTAAGCATCCACAGAACCTGACTGTTTTAACTGTGCTAGCTCCTTGAAATGTAACTCGGGATCCCTAGTGTCAAATCTCTCAATCAATCTTTCTGTGAATTCCTCATAGGATGTAATCTGATTATGCCCCAGAGTCACCATGCCATGATGCCACCATTCATGCGCAACGCCGTCCAAGTGCATAGCCGCATACTTGATAGCGTTTCCTCAGGCATAGGATTCAGCTGCAAGTATGTATCTACCTTTTGCACCCAAGCTCGTGCGGTCATCTTCCCTGAAGCATCATAATAAGGCAAGGAAAGTTTTCCAATTTTCTTTCTCAGCTCAAAATTCTGATTCCTCCCTCCTGCTCTAGGCATATGTCTCATCCTCAAGTCCATATAATCTCTGAGGGAAATATCTGCCTGAAACTCAGGTCCACTGGCCTCCTAGTCCCTCCTGAACTGACCCTGTAACTCAATAATCTGCGGTTCGTTCACTGGTTGAACCGGATCTCTAGGTGGGAAGGTGGGTAGAAGAGGTCTCAAGCTCGCTGTTCGAGCCGGGCGTGCAACGTGTCTAAAGTTATCCGCCTCATTCCCATTGTTGCCAAGTCCATTGTTACCATTAATGTTATTCTCAGGACCATTATTGTTGCCTCGGCCTCCATTATTATCATTGCCCTTATTGTTATCGTTTCCCCCATTGTTATTGTTTCCATTGTTGGCATCACCTGGATTAATATTGATGCCCATCTGTCTAGCCATAAGCTGCAACATCATGTCCATTTGCCTATTCTGTTCTTGCTGCATACGCTGCCCCTGCTCTAATGTATCTAGTAACTGTCTGAACATTACCTCCCCCTGATCTAGACCAGTATTCCTGCCTCCACCTAATCCTGTGTTCATGTCATCTCGGTCATATTGTTGTCTTGATCAAAGAATATCTCCTCTGTGTCTGTATGACTGGATTCTATGTCCAACTGCACGAATGAACTAGATTGCGAGTCTGAAATCCTATTTTGTCTTACTCTGGTATTGCGGAGATTATAAGGCCCTTGTCGCATGCTCAAACATAAATGCTTAACCTGTTTTAATTTTTGATTTTAGTGTTTTGACATTTCGTCAAACACTTTTCCCTTTATCTGGCTGTTCCAAATTCCCTATAAGACCCCCACAGGATGGCAGGACTTATTGCTCTGATACCACTGTAATGGGCACCCTTAAATGCCCAACAACTAAACAACTGCTGATAGGAATTTTGTCAAACAGTTTGCATCCAACTCCTTATTCCTCCGTTTACTAATTTAACGCTTATGACTTCAGAAATGGGACGTTTATATTGTTTGTTTGCATGGAATTGAAAATCACTTAACATGAACAAAAAGAAAGTACAATGATATGCAGATTGGAAATTGTATTACTGCTGATAAGATGTTATTTTCAGAATTTAATAAAATCAAGTAAATGGCAGATTATCAACTCACTAATTGCTCCAATATTATTGACATAATGCTCCAGCAAATGTTATATAGATCTGCTGCTACAGTGACATGAATAGTGCCGCATGAATAGTACTCACGTGAATAGTGTCCGCGTGAATAGTGCCGTTACAGTAATTTGTCTTTCAAACAAAATGCCTTTATAAAACCATTTCCTCAAGGTAGCATAAGTGTCGGATGAGGAATGAAGAAGATATGAGCAAAACATCAAATCTGCCTGTAGCTAGAAGCGTGCCAAATCTGCTCGATAATGAATCTGATAACAATGGATTCCAAAGGCCAAACCCCACGTGAATGACGTCTAGAATGTCACAAGAGAGGATAGACGTCCTCTAATGCCAAGAACGGATCTACAACTCACACATCAACTTTCTTTCCATACTCAACATATCTAATGAAGCCACAAACGCTTCCTTTTATTCTATTTCCAAGGGTCGACTCAACTCTCATGGGCAATGTGGGATAAAGATGTGCAATATAAAACATATATTAAAATATCCCCTTATGTCTCCCTTGGGTACACATCCCATAAAATAAATATTAAAGTAATGTTGACGTGTTTTTTATGACGACATCAACACAGAATAAAGTTGTCCAATGGTCACTCTATTCTCTCTTGATCAAAGTATTCCGCATGCTAAGATTGCGTGAAAGTTCATGCGTTCAACTCCAAGGTTCCTTTTATCGCGAATAGACTCAGTTGGTTGATGTGTATATGCTGGTTATTTCAAGGGGACTTACGTAGTTGTTCAATCATAGTGAAACAATGAATGATTTTGACGATATTGCTCTAATGTTCGAATCGATCGGGAAATACTGAATTAAAGGGAAAGGGATAGGAATCCTACAATCTATTTCTAAGGATGGAAGGCAAAACTAGCTTTAACAATCTCCAAACCAAATTTTGTATCGTCTCCCCCTCGGACAACTCTGACAAAGCTGATGCAATCTTCAAAGGATAGGTAGATATTCAGATCGAGATTCAACATGCACACCCCTTCACCACGAAGCAAGTGGACACACAAATCGCAACCGAAGTTAAGTGCTGAAATTCCAGTTGACCACGCAGGGCAGACTTACCGTCAGCAAGCCTGCTAGTGGTATGGATATAGGGAGATATGCTCAAACCAATGTTGCATTCCACAATTAACGCTACTTGCATGGAAACAAAATCTATTCTACTTTACTCTATTCGAATTGGAAAGACGAACAAGCCTTGCTAGCTACTCACAATAGAAGATAGAACCACCAAACAATGATAAATCTTTATATTATGAGAGTGTTCACAACAACTTCTTACAAAGTCCTCAATGGGAAAACTTCCTTTCCTCCTCAATCTAAGCTAACTTCTAAGCTAAATGCTATATGCCTTCTATTCTCTAGCTCAACTCTATCTCTGATTCAAATCTAGTTTTAATAATTTACAAATGAGGGGGGATACCCCTTTTATATCAAGCCTGGTCCAATGGACGACTTAGATTCAAATTCAACGGAAGGCTTAGATCGAGGCATGTAAGCCCTGATTAGGGTTCTAGCCCTAAAAACCGCCACTGAGAGGAGTGGGGCAATGAATGTGCAGAATATTCTCCACTCCTCTGCAGGTCCACTACCTGCAATCAATGCACATCGTCCTCCTACAGCAGATCGTCATCCAGAAGAGCGTTTCCTTTTTCCTTCTCGTTGGCTGCAAATCTGGTGAACCTGGCTAATACTTCCTCAACTTCCTGATCGGAGATAGGAGGAATGTGATCCAACTAAAACTCTAAAACTGCAACTGTTTGCCCATGCCGGGCACATGATTTCTTCCAGGCAACAAGGGCATCCTGGGTGTTCTGTATGATACTAGAGAACGTGGCAGTGTTCTCGAAATCATCCTGGGTGAAGGTTTTCACCTCAGAGAAGAATGGCGTCAATTTGTCCTTTAGTCCATCTGCAGTTATCTCTTCAGAAGTCAATCTCCTGGCAAAGATTGCCTCCAATGTGTTGAGAACCCCATCCAAGATGTTTGTCATGGCCTTCCTGACCCTGACCGAATCTGCTTGTGATGCATCATAGAATCCCCGACCTGTGACTACTGAAGAATACCCTCTGGCAAAGTCGTATCTATCTCCCTGCTGGATAACACCTCCCTCAACCAAAGTGTGTTGAGGTATGCTCATCAAAGCTCCTAGACGGAGAACAACTCTCGTCTGATAGATGCGAGCCTCACCCCAAGCATGGTTAACTGCCTCCACTCTAGCCATAATATCGGAAGCTTGCCCATAGGCATGTGCAAGATCTTCCATAAACTTTCTTGTCTCTGTACGCACACTGGCAACCCACGTGTCTGCCTGCTGTGCCATTCTCCTTAAATCTTCTAATCCACTGATTGACTCCCTGGAAAACTCAGCTGGGAGCTCGATTGCAGGATTTTCTTGCCCACAAGGACGGGACAAGTGCTGCACGTAGCCAATCAGTGTCCGATGCTCTACCTTCAACCTTTTGTACTTGCCCTCAACATGGGACAATCTGTCCTTGAGTGCCCGATAGGAATTATCGCACTCCTCTACCACCTGTGCCCCAGTAGGGCGGCCTAGTTCCATGGTTGTCACAATATAGTTCTCAGGAACGGCCTCGTCTCTATCACATTCCTCCCGTGGAATTGCCATATGCAAGGTTCGGGATCCATCCTCATCTATGGATATTTTGGAAAACTTCCTAGCCTTCTTCATCGTGGGAGGTGCATTGATCCTTTGCAGCAATTCCTCCATCTCGACTGCAGGATCAGTCTCATCCACAGGATCACGCCTCATCCTATCCCTCAGCCAATCTGGCACCTCCTGTCGTGTGTCTGCTATGATGAAAGGCTGCTCTACCTCGGCCTCTACTTCATGGCCCTCGTTCCGACGAGGCTCATCATCATCTATGGGCTCAGTGTCTCCTGGGCTCTGGGCATCTCGATCGGAAGCAGCATCATCCTCGAGAGCTACCTTAATCTCATGCTGAAACTGAGTATCTGTGGCAGTGCCTTCATCGGTCTCTTGCCGGTTCTCCTCTTGATTATCCTCTCGGGGCACGTTGATGCTCTGGCCCACGGACTCCCTACGAAGTGGCTGGCTCTCTATTTGTACTGCCTGTTCTGCCTGTTCTGCCTGCAACCTCTCCCTCTGATCAGCAAATGGGGACACTTCCTGTATGCTCGGAGAATGTGTTCGAATCGGCATGTGTAAGGATTCCTCAACTATCACAGGCTCCGGGCGTGCTGGCTCTTTTCCCCTAGGCTCTGGAGCTGGATTACTCCGTCTCCTCGAATCAGTTGTCTGCAATCTGCTGTCTCCCATCAAATTGTAGGTAAGGGGAATTGACCTTCCCTTTAGTCGGCTGACATGCCTCTCTATCCAACTCCGTGTAAATGTCAGGACTGGGATACAAAGTGTATCCAAGTCGGTGATCTCTGGCTCTGACCAATCTGGGAGTGGCAAGGGCGTGTTTCTTACTGTGTCGTAATCAACCTGTACAACGTTTATGTCCTCCTCAATCTGATCTGGTACAGGAATAATCTCGCACTCTCTGATCATTGCCAATGGTATCCGGGAAAACATCCTCTTTCTGACTTCGACCTCATCTACTGCACTTGCCCAAAAATCTTCTATTTGTGCCTTGTGCCTAAACTCCTCTGTCAATACCCACCTGATATTTCTATGAGGATCGTAGTAGTGTCTGCTGGAATGGTAAGAAAGCTGAAAGAACTGGAGCTCCGCCTCTGCCTCCCTTGCTGCCTGCAGTGATGGGCACACTTCGTCTGAATTTCCCATAGCAATCGGGAACCCAAGTCCGCCCTTCTTCTTCTTCTTTTGAATCTTATCGTAGGCAATTAGTTGCCTAGAAACTTCCAGCATCACTACCCTGTTCGTGGGATATCGGGGCAACCTGTATGGGTAGGAAGAGAATCCCTGCAGCCTTATGTAAGTGAATTTTGGGAATTGGATAAACCAACACCCAAATTTCTCAATCATTTCTTGCGCCTCCCTCGATATTCTGTGATGGGTCCTTTGCTGCAAGGTCCTTGTGATGTGCATAGTAAAGGCATCGTTGACTCTTTTGTAATTAGTAGTGCTTGTCAAATGTAACTGCGGACAAGCCTCGTATATTTTGAATTGCTGAGAACCGCAACCAATTGGTTCTTTGTAAGAGATCTCCCTGTATCTTGTCATGCGAGCCAACATATAGACGAGGTAAGAGCCCATATAAAATGTTTTAGTCCTCCTCACATTGTGGAGCTGCTCATGTAGACCATCACTGATTAACAGTTCCCAATCCATGAAATCCTTGCCCTCCAGCACCAAGTTGATAAAGTAAAACATCCAAGGTTCGAAGACAAATGCTTGGGGACACCCTCCAACTCTACTCAACATCATAATTAGGTCGCCAAACTCTTGCTTCAAGTCTTCGGAAATTATTTGTTTGGGCAACTTCGTAGGAGTCGGTTTGGGCTTGATCATCCACCTAGTGTTTATCACATCAGCACACCGGTCCGTTGTAGATGAATACATTCTGTCAGCCCTATCCTTCATTTTGTAAATCATTTTCTCGTGGGCGGGGATCCCGAATGCCTCTCCGATTGCTTGTGGTGTCAGGTTAGCCAGCACCTTGCCATCTGGCGCAACGATCGTCCTCTTCTTTGAATCGTAGTGGTGAGAGCATTCCATAATGAGCTCCGGGCACCGGATGGCTGGTGGAAAATTTGCAGCTGCATTTAACCCACTTCTGACAATGCTATGTGAAGTCACTGATGGGCGATGGCCTCCAGTCCCCATTATCCTTCTTTTGAACGCCTCCAGGTTAAACAAGCCCAGGTTTGTGTCTGCCAGCCTGCCCAACTTTGATGTGAATTTTGATTCTGGCAAGAAAGACTTGCTTAATTTCTTGATTACTGCCTGTCTGGACTCAGCGTGGATGTTCTTGCCTGCAGCTCTTCTGCTTGACTCGGCCATTCTGCAAAAAGGGGTAAGATAGTTAGCAAACAAGATTTTTAAAATAAAATAATAACCATCATTAAGGGTGCCAGCAGATTTTTAAATAAAAAGGCTGCAACACTTTGCCACTTTCAGCTGCAAACCTCAACTGCGCCTGTTTACTTCAAGGTTTTCTTAGAAGTTTCTCTACTTGCAGCAACACAATGTCAGATGCTGGGAAATGTTTGCCTGTAGCAATTCGCCTTCAGCAGATTTGAAACTTCCTTCTTCAAGTTCGTACTTTCTTCCTAACCTAGCAACTTTCAGTAACTTAAAACTTTCTTCACAAGTCGCACTTCAGCATTCAGCAACTTCGCTTTGGTAAATTCGAACTTCCTCACGATTGCAGCAATTTAGAAACTCACTTCTCAGCAACTTGAAATCCTGACAAGGTAGGTCACACTTCTCCAGCAAGTTTGTGACTTCAGCAATTCGTACTTCAGCACCCCCAGTCCTTCAGGGATTCAAAATCCTTAACCTCCAGCTCTCTAAAAATTCGAAATCCTCAGCAACTTTCAGCTCTTCTCACAAATTCGAACTTCTCACTTTCAGCTCTTCAGCAACTTGCGAGAGAAAAAAGAAGAGAACTTCAAAACTTATAGCTTGGGCAAATTCCTGTAGAGGCTAAACTTAGCAAATATTTTGAATTCATTTTCCCTCTCTTTTCCAGTCGCAACACTTGTCGTCTGAAGCACCGGAATCTCAAACTTCTAGAATTATGAATTCATCACCTCTGCACAGGCCTGCCTCGTTGCGTTTGATTTCTTAAAATGTTAAATCGTTTACTTCTTTGAACAATTTCGAAAAGTTTGGCTAAGGCATTCCGGCAAAATTATCAAGTTCAAACTCTTTAGCGAAATTTCTCATCCATTTTAGTTGTTTGCCTTAGAGAAATTTCACTAAATTTGCCTTAGGAATTTTATTAAAAATAGGTACTGGGCAAAATACCCATCGAAACGACGTGAGTGAGGCGTAGAATAACTCTGAATCACTTCCGAATTGCAAACGTTTAATACCCAGAAGAAAAATCTTCCCGGAATCCATTGTTTTCATGTGTATCCGGACGAAGGGGTACGTTTAATTTTTATTATTTAAAATAATAAAAAGGCTAATGTTTATTTTTCCCCTTCCGGATGTCGTCCACTCCTGCAATTTGAATCTTCTCGGCCTTGGCAAATTATCTTGATTTTTTCCTGAAGAATTTTCCTCTGAAGATTTTTATAACTCTGGCAACCGGCATCATCCTCTAGGCGTATTCATTATTTTTCATTTTCCCTTAAGAAAATGCCTTAGGAATTTTAAATTTAATTTTATCTCCAGAGGGCGCACTTGAACATGTCATGAACCTCATTTTATTCCTTAGGCAATTCCACGCCTAGACATTCTTAGCAATTTTCATGCTTAGCAAATTTTTTATTTCATTTTTCAACTCCATAGGCGCCTTTCACATGGTAAAGAGGAAAAGAATAAAATAACATGAATAACCCTTGGTCATTTTTAAAATCACGCCCCCCTTAGCATTATTTCCTTCTTGGCGCATTTCACAGGGTGACCTTTCATCTTCTTCCAGCGCATTCTTCATAGTAGACTTCCATTCCAGGCGCACTTCATATGTTGAGGAGACAACTTCCTTTACCCTTGGCGCTTTTCCCTTACCTTCAATGTCTTTACCCTTACCTTGTTACCATGTTACCTTAGGCGCATTTCATGTGGTGACCTTTCATCTCCTTTTGGCGCATATGGGGGTGTTGACTTCAATTTCATCTTTGAGCGCTTTTCCTTCTTCACCCCACGCCTAGCTAGTGGCTCTTCAGCTTCCTTGGGCGCATTTAGCCCTGTGAGGAGGAATTCCTTCTTTATCTTAAGCGCATATTGGCTAGTGAGGAGGAAAGTGCTATGCCTTAGTGAATTTTTTACATTTTGGCGACCTTTCAGCTCCTTTGGGCGCATTTAGGCCATGGAACTTCCATTCTAGGCGCATTTGACCTTGTGAGGAGGAATTCCACGCCTTAGCTTGACCTTTTACCTCCTCTTGGCGCATATGGGGGTGTTGGCTTCCATGTTTGAGCGCACTTCATTCATGTGTAGGAACGCGCCTCTACCAAGTGGCCCTTCACTTCCCTTGGGCGCATTTAGGCCATGGAACTTCCATTCTAGGCGCATTTGACCTTGTGAGGAGGAATTCTATGCCTTAGTGAATTTTTTCACCTTTTTTTTGGTGACCCTTCAGCTTCTTTAGGCGCATATGGGGGTGTGAGAGGGAAAAACCCTTTGCCTTAGAAGAATTTCAATGCCTCTTGAAGGCGCATTTTGGGATGCCTTAGGAGGTTTGATGCCTTAGAATAATTCCCAAATTTTGGTGACCTTTCACCTTCCTCTTAGCGCATTTCACACCTTGCTCAGGAAAATCTCATACTTGGAAAAATTTGTATCTTTTATTCCTCCTGGGCTGATATGAAGGTGTGTGCCTGTCAGCTATATTTGTAAAATTTCCAACGCCCTTTATGCCCCAGCCTGGCTTTCTATTTTTAGTAAATTCGGAGAAATTAGGGTTTCATTGATTTTCACCCTGTTCTGAACTGGAACTGGCGTGGTTGTGCCTCCATCGGGTGCTGTCATCCTATTCATATCTTATCTGGCGCAATACATGCTATTTTTAGCCATTTGCTATTTTTAGTAAACCCTAGAATTGATCAATTTCGTATCTCCGTTTGCTTTGAAATTTGTTCCACTTGTACTTGATGCTGCAAGGGGCTCGTTCACACCTTTTCCCTGACGAGGACGTGCTATTTTTAGCCATTTGGTGACTTGCTAAAAATAGTAAGTATTCAGATCGTGTTCAAATTTTACCAGCAGGTAGCCTGAAGGATGCTGATTTCGGTGGCGTGCTTCGTTTTGCCATTTTTGCATTTTGTTTCATCTATTTTTAGACGTGGCAGAGGAAACCCTAATCTGATCTGCATGTGCTCCGATTTGTTCCTGGCTGTCCTTGATCGTGCCTGATTGCACCTGATTGCTGGGCTTGAGTGGTGGGTAGCTGCTGGGATGATACTACTATTTATAGTAAGTGCCTGGGAAGTGGTCACTCGGATGTCGGGCGAGTTTGCATGTCACAGTGCCTGTGGGATCTCAAAAAAACCTAGAAAAACCCAGAAAACTGGTCAAAGTTTTGGCACTGGCTAAAAATAGTAAGTCCTTGAAAACTGACCCGATCCATCTGCATGTCATATCATTGCGAAGGCCTCGCAAAACCCACATGGAATATCTGAACACGCACTGAAAATTCTTGCATGCAAACCCTAAAAATAGCCTCGGGAGGCTGAACTCTGAAAGTCACCATCTCGGTTTGCATGTAACATCATCGCGAAGGTCTTGAAAAACCCAGATCAATTCCCCTGTCATTCATTGGAGAATTGTATGTTTAAGCCCCGAAAACAGCCTCTGAAGGCTTAACTGCTAAAAATAGCCAGTTGCCAGAATCCATTCAAATTTCGCGCGTAGGCATTCTGAAGTTGCCTGACTGTGGTGGAACTGACAGAATTCCAAAATCTCGATAAAATAGTCCCAAATTGAATACTTACTAAAAATAGTAAGTTGGCGGAATACAGTGAAAATTTAGTGGGACCCTGCTGAAAGTCCTCTAACTGCTGTACTAAGCTCGAATTTCAATTTTACAACTCAGTTTGACTTTTAATAAGCCTGACTAATGAAAACCCTAATTTCACAGACTTGAACAATACTTCAACCCAGGTCAAACGACGGGATATCCCCGGAAGGACCAGAAATAGAGAGAGAGACGCACTAACCAAAGCCAAAAGACCAGAATGGAGCAAAAATTAGGGGGTCCCCATCTGGGATGGGGTGATGTGTGAAAAAGGTCACAACAAGTAACACTTTAATATTTTACAATTAAATTAAATGTTACTTTAATAAAACTTCAGGCATTAAAATGTATTAGCAATCGGACTCCGAATAATGCGAGTGATAGCTGGTCGGAAAGCTCTCACCGAGGAGTATCAAATCCAATCACCAAAATTGGTCTCCACTGTGTCCTGCTGACTTACTAAAAATAGTAAGTATGCCTGAAACTGAGTAAATCAACTTCGTTTTGGCCCAAACTGGAAATGACTAGGCCGAAACACTCTAGGATCCCCTTAAACCCTTCGTTAGCCCTCGGGACCATGTAGAACAAGGCCAACGCACACACACTTGGTCAACTGCTAAAGTGGGGACATTACACAAAGCCCTTGCCACATTTCAGTTTTGCATGAACTGGGTGTTTAATAACAATCTAGAAAATCTGTTTTGATATTCTTTGATGATATCTTGATTTTTAGGACATGGGAGGAGTGTATGAGGCATTTGGATGAGGTAAGGAATCTAAAGGTGAGTTTGGCATGACATAACTTCTATATCTTGGCCATGTAATCAAATCTAAGGGTGTTAGTGTTGACCGGGACAAGATCAAGGCAATTTTAGATTGGCTTTCACCAACAAATCTCACACAGCTGAAGGGATTCTTTGGTCTGTGTGTGTGATTTGCTTGATTTAGCCCTACACTCTTCAATTGGATTTAGCCTATTTCTAGAAACTCGTAGGCTAAACAAAAGTGGAATTAAGGTTTCCTAATTTTTAGGAAGTTCAGAAGCATTTTTGAAGGTTTGCATGTAAGAGTTTTTGATGCATGTCTGATGGATCTTTCTAGGTTTTGGGAGAGCTTCGGAATGGTGTAACATGCATCTGCATCCGACAACCTTTCCGAGCACTTATTATTTATAGTAAGTCATGATGGTTGCCCGGTTTGTGCTCAGTTGATATTTGGAAACACTCACTATTTATAGTAAGTCATGATATTGGTCAATTGGTGTTCAATTAATGTTTGGAAAACTTACTAGTTATAGCAGTTTGCTATTTTTGGTAAGTCTATCTTTTAGCAGTATCATTCTAGCAGCAACTCAATCATTTGTAGTTCAGTGTGGTTGATCAGTTTGGCTTTTTGATGGATTTGAAGTTAACTTACTATTTTTGGCATAGTTTACATACTCGGAATCGGAGAGTACTCGGCGAGCCTAAACATTTTGACTCGGGGAAAACTCAGGAAATAATCGGCAAATACTCGGCAAATGTGTGTGGATATTTATGTATGTGTATACTCAAGACTGCATTGTGCACACATACATATCTATAAACATACACAGGATGCCAAGTTTGCATGCATATACACACACAAACATATTTATACACATACAAATTTGCCAAGTTTGTGGGTTTTTTGCGAGCTACTAGCGATTACTCAATAATTTGACGGGAGAAAATCCATCTGCATACTGCCCGAGAGTAAAAGCAGAAATTACTTGGCATGCGATTTTTTTGGAGATTACTCGACTACTCGGAGAGTAATCGGAGAGTATGTAATCTATGATTTTTGGCATTTGCTATTTTTAGTAAGTTAATTTATGGTAGTGGCATCATCATCAGTTTGGTTTAGCTTGGCAAATGTCAGTTTGCTAATTTTAGCAGATTGTCAATTGCAGCTTGGGTGTTGCTCTTGGTTACCTCTTTGGACTGAGTTTTATATTTAGTCAATTTTTATGTTCTGAAGTTGTACCCCATGCCTAGGCTTGATGACTTCAAGTTGTTTTTAAATAGGGGACATAAAGGGGTTGATTTGAGCATTTAATATTTATACTAACTGTTTTATTGTGCAACTTAAAGGTGGACGCCTGGAGGATGATAAGTAATGTTTTATTAATTCAGAAAAAGTAAATGCTTGAGAGGTGGCGTCCCTTGGAGGAAGTTGAAGAGTTTCTTGTGGGAGTTTCAAATTGATTCATTTTCCAGCTAAAGAGCCTATTTATTGATGCATTGCTTATTCATTCTCATCTTTGGAAAATATTGTAAAGCTATGCTGCTGGTTTGAAATCCAGACTCCGACTAAGGGAAAGCTTAGCAAATTTACTCCATTCTTCGGGTCTGAAACTATGGTCCCCTAGATGGTCAATTGGGAGTGTGCTTCATTCAGAAGTGCATATTGAGCTTCATCGTTGGAAGATTTTGAAGATTTTGGTAATAATTTCCAGCTTTGTACTTGCTTGTTCAAGCATGGCTGAAACGAGTTTTCATTTACAACTTTTGAAGTGATTTTAATTTGCATATGGGTATTTGCTCAATCACTTCTTATGCTATAGGCGATCATTCTTGTGCATTTTCAGATTTTATTATGATGTCTACAATTTTCTAGAGCAGGTCGCCCTTGTCTAGGAGGGTTTATCATTTTTCCAGATTTCTTTTTGGGATGCGTGCTTAATAATTTGAAGGGTATTGAAGTTGTTTAATGACTTGTTCTTGGTCACCCTTCATCTATCTTTCATTTGCAATTTATTTGGTGTCATTTGGTTGAGTATTGAAGGAGATATGAGCATTTTAGTGATCTCCTAGCTTGCTGGTCTGAACATTCAGTTTACTGGTTTTGTATATCAGACTTGGTTATTTCTATTTCGTGCTATATTTTTTGGGTGTGTTCATTTTTATTTGTAATCAGAAATATAGTGTCATCATTGCAGCTATTTTGGAGCAGATTTCTATTGGAAATCTATGTAATTTGCAAATAATTTACATTGTAAGGCTGAGAATTAGTAGTACTAATCCAGTCATTTATATTTCTGCATTTACTTGTGTTTCAATTCACACATTGTAACCCTTGGATGGTTTACCGCCAGTGTGGAAGAATAAACATTTGTATCTATCTATCTCACCCACTAAAAAGTGCCAAATTCTCACTTCTGAGTGGATGCCTGCCACAACGGATGAATTAGTTTGAATTGTAATGTTTTCCCCCCCACTAATTAAGTGGTAGCGTGGAAATCTCTTATGGCTGGTTCACCGCCTCTTTGCATTCATTTGTAATTTACTTTCAGTTATATTTTAGTTTCCTTCGCCATATGTTAGCACCTCACCCACATTGGGTCTGGTGTGCACATTCTTGGCATAGAGTGCATTTCATTTGATTATCCTTTGGAGCTAATGCTAATCAATTGGCATAGTGCTGGTTTGTGTTGTGTCAATTCAAAGAAAAAATTGGTTGGCACATTTCAATGTGGCTTCCACAAGAGGTTTGTTAAGGGCTTTTCACAGTTGGCTGCCCCACTTACAGGTCTTACTAAAAAGAATTCATGAACAAGAAGGAAAGAAGGAAATAATTCCTCTATTGTTGGTATGTTGATAAGAGATTTGTTCGTTCAGTGTGAGAGAAAATTGAAGCCACACTTGAAGAAGATAGAGCAGAAAAATGTGAGATAAAATGTTGTTTCTCAATGATTCTATGGATGAACCTATTGATATGCTTTTGTTTGCACATGGTAAGGATGAGTGCAATGAGGCAACATCAGTTTTGAATGCATATGAAGAATCTATGACAGTAATCAAGAAGACCTCCTTGGTATGCTTGTAACTACTAATGAAGAGATCAACAATATACCATCACATGATGGGCTTATTGAAGGTAAGAAGGATAGCATCTTCAAACCAGCTAATAGTGATGATTCCTTGCTTCATTATAATAATGGAGATTTAGGTGGTCTTGAGTTTGTTCATCAAACTAAGTTCTTGGAGAAAGATACTAATGAAGATATCAGCTTTGGTGAGTTGGGAGGTGTCTTGTTCCAAGAGGCAACACTCCAAGAGAAGTATGAAAAGCACTTTATTTTTGAACAAAATAATCAGCTCTTCAATATTTGGGATCCGAGTGTGAAGGCACCTAATTTTGTTAAGGAATTTGTATGGGATAAATTTCCCTTTGATCCCAATAAAGAACAAAATTCTAATTTCACTGCAAGCTTTGAGATGGCCATTGGAGGAGAAAATGTCTTTGACAAAGAAGCTTGCATGGATAAGCCTCACAATAAACCCTTTAAGATAGTTGCAGTCACTAAGGAAGAATCTGTCGCTGCTAAAACTTTCAGGACTGCAATCAATAATGACTCATTGATCAAGTTGGGGGCTTCTTCAGTATATAATCAAGGAGGCAGTGAAGGGGAAATAGAGCTTGAAGACCACAAGGCCCTTGATGATGAAGATTTTAAAGAGGTTATCAAATTCAAATCAGATTTAGCACATCATGAAGCTGATTGTAAACAAAGGCCCGAAGAATTGGTAGGATTTGATCCTCTTCATGACCTTGAGCATTTTCAGTTGATGGGTGGTGAAAGACAAGAGTTTTGGAGCAGCTATGAGGGCAATGAAGACAAGAAACAAAGTTCTGATTTTGCTATGCAGCCTATCAACAGTTCACCATCTTCGCACATTTATGAGTGGGAAAGTCAATTCATGTTTTCCATTGAAGATGAGGTGCATGCCTTATTCAGATTAGACTGCTCACATAGTTCAATTGAAGAGAGACAGGAAGGAGTTTGGGATGGAGTCACTCTCTTTAATGTACAATTTATTAAAGACTCCTTAGTGATTATGAAATCAAAGTATCTATGTTGGATTAAAGATTGGGATTACGCCTACAAATTTACAAAGAAGATCATTGGTGCATTTCAAGGATGTGAAAGAAAGGTTGATAAGCTTACTCTTGAGCTTGAATCAACAAAGTGCATGTTAGAGAATGCTCAATTGGGTGTAATGGAGGTAGGAGACCAACTAGCTGATTTCAAACATTTTAGAGAATGTGAGGACAAGTTATACTCTATGATTGATAATCCTCCAAGCTTTCTTGTAAGTAAATGCATAAGAGGTTTAGAGAATTCAGTCTCCATATGGGAAGTGTTGATTCATGACGACTTCCCCATCTTTGACACCAAGGTGTTGTTAAAACATGTTTTGGTAAGACATATTGTTTACATGGCAGACAGTTTATCCTTTGGATTGAATAATGCTCACACTAACATATCTTGGGAGTTGGATTTGAAGACAATGTTTGGTTTAGACTCCCTTGTTTTTGAAGCTCTCATGGATAGACTTCAGTGGTTCACCAAAGACGTCAAATTTTTTTTGAGTGTGCATTTGGAGTTGATTGGCACTCAGGAATGTGTTGTGAATTTCTTCAGGGGTGTGGTGGATCATTCTTGGTTAGGTATCTTTGTTTGGCACCCTCAATGTGGAATGAAAAATCTTTTGGGGAATGGTAGGAAGGTTCCTTGGAAGGATAAGGATCAAACTTTCAAAATTAATGGTGTTGTTCCCTTTCTTACCAGCCACTTGATGATCCCATTTGTTTATCAACAAATGGATTGGAGAGAAATTTTGAGCAAAGAACAGTTCTTTTCAGTGATGAAATCTTCAATAAGATTTTGTTTTCAGCCGTGGATATGAGCAAATGTAATATTTTGGATGTTGATTTTCAATTTTGCAGCAGTTTATTTTCTTGGATGCTGATTTTCCTTAAATCAGATCTCAAGTTGACCACTTCTGACTTGTTCGGCAACTGGTGCATTCATTTTCAGACTTTCCAATCTCTTGTTAGCAATGTTTTTTGGCCTCAAATGGGAGAAATGAGGATCGGGAGTGATTTGAATCTGCATTTAGATGGTGTTCAAGTTTAGCTCAGTGGTTATCTTTGTACATTTTCTTGTACATATGCTTGGGGCAGCAAACCAATGCTTGATTTGGTTCGAATTTTTGAGACTCTTGGAGGGAGATTGGTGAAATTTTTCTGAAGGCTTCTTGGATTTATCATAATTATTCAAAGAAGGCATTGTGCATCCTTGAAGAATTTTGAGGATGAGATTGATGAGTTTTTGCAAAGAGTTGCTTCTTTCTTTGCAAATAGTTTTGATAGAGTTAATTTTGTTGTCATAACTCTATTTGATGCTTTGAGGAGATGTGTTGATGAGATTACTAGATTATTTTTCTTTGTGCTCAAGTCGGTGTTAGTCATTGACATGGCAGTTGATTACTCCTTAGAGTCTGTTGGGTGTGAGATGCTACGGGGTTTTGATTCCAATCCTTCCATGATTTTGAGATTGTATTTTATGCATGTTAACTCTTTGTGGTTGTTGGGAAGGTTAGTGCAATTCTGGTATATTGGCTTTATTGGTGTGATTAGAGTGGTGCAACATCAGCATGGTGGGTCTTTTTAGAGATTGACGTGGGACCCTGGGATCCTTTATGTTTTGGTGTGGATCAGTTATTGGAGTGTAGTGGCATTGCTTGAGGACAAGCAATTTTGGGAAGGGCAGATTGTAATGTCCTCGATTTAGCCCTGCGCTCTTCAATTGGATTTAGCCTATTTCCGAAAGCTCGTAGGCTAAGCAAAAGTGGAATTAGGGTTTCCTAATTTTTAGGAAGTTCAAAAGCATTTTTGAAGGTTTGCATGTAAGAGTTTCTGATGCATGTCTGATGGAGTTTTTTGGGTTTTGGGAGAGCTTCAGAATGGTGTAACATGCATCTCCATCTTACAACCTTTCCGGGCACTTACTATTTATAGGAAGTCATGATGGTTGCCCGATTTGTGCTTAGTTGATATTTGGAAACACTTACTATTTATAGTAAGTCATGATACTGCTTAGTTGGTGTTCAGTTAATGTTTTGCAAACGTACTATTTATAGCAGTTTGCTATTTTTGGTAAATCTATTTTTTAACAGTATCATTCTAGCAGCAACTCAATCATTTGCAGTTCAATGTGGCTGATCAGTTTGGCTTTCTGATGGATTTGAAGTTAACTTACTATTTTTGGCATTCGCTATTTTTAGTAAGTTCATTTACGGCAGTGGCATCATCATCAGTTTGGTTCAGCTTGGCAAATGTCAGTTTGCTAATTTTAGCAGTTTGTTAGTTGCAGCTTGGGCGTTGTTCTTGGTTACCTCTTTGGACTAAGTTTTATACTTAGTCAATTTTTATGTTCTGAAGTTGTACCCCATGCCTAGGCTTGATGACTTCAAGTTTTTTTTAAAAAGGGGACATAAAGGGGTTGATTTGAGCATTTAATATTTATATTAAATGTTTTATTGTGCAACTTAAAGGTGGACGCCTAGAGGATGATAAGTAATGGTTTATTAATTCCAAAAAAGTAAATGCTTGAGAGGTGGCGTCCCTTGGAGGAAGCTGAAGAGTTTCTTGTGGGAGTTTCAAATTGATTCATTTTCTAGCTGAAGAGCCTATTTATTGATGCATTGCTTATTCATTCTCATCTTTGGAAAATATTGTAAAGTTATGCTATTGGTTTGAATTTCAGAATCTGGCTAAGGGAAAGCTTAGCAAATTTACTCCATTCTTCGGGCCTGAAACTATGGTTCCCTTGATGGTCAATTGGGAGTGTTCTTCATTCAAATGCATATTGAGCTTCATCGTTGGAAGATTTTGGTAATAATTTCGAGTTTTGTACTTGTTGGTTCAAGCATGGCTGAAACGAGTTTTCATTTACAGCTTTTGAAGTGATTTTAATTTGCATATGGGTATTTGCTCAATCATTTCTTATGCTATAGGCGATCATTCTTGTGCATTTTCATATTTTATTATGATGTCTACAATTTTCTAGAGCAGGTCGCCCTTGTCCAGGAGGGTTTATCATTTCCAGATTTTTTCTTGGGATGCGTGCTTAATAATTTGAAGGGTATTGAAGTTGTTTAATGACTTGTTCTTGGTCGCCCTTCATCTAGCTTTCATTTGCAATTTATTTGGTGTCATTTGGTTGAGTATTTAAGGAGATATGAGCATTTTAGTGATCTCCTAGCTTGCTGGTCTGAACATTTAGTTTGTTGGTTTTGTATATCAGACCTGGTTATTTCCATTTCGTGCTATATTTCTTGGGTGTGTTCATTCTTATTTGTAATAAAAAATATAGTGTCATCATTGCAGTTGTTTTGGAGTAGATTTCTATTGGAAATCTATGTAATTTGCAGATAATTTACATTGCAAGGTTGAGAATTAGTAGTAGTACTAATCCAGTCATTTATATTTCTGGATTTACTTGTGTTTCAATTCACACATTGTAACCTTGGATGGTTTATCGCCAGTGTGGAAGAATAAACATTTGTATCTATTTATCTCACCCACTAAAAAGTGGCGAATTCCCACTACTGATTGGATGCCTGCCGCAACAGATGAATTAGTTTGAATTGTAATGTTTTCCCCCCCACTAATTAAGTGGTAGCGTGGAAATCTCTCATGGGTAGTTCATCGCCTCTTTGCATTCATTTGTAATTTACTTTCAGTTATATTTCAATTTCCTCCGCCATATGTTAGCACCTCACCCACGTTGGGTCTTGTGTGCACATTCTGGCGTAGAGTGCATTTCATTTGATTATCGTTTGGAGCTAACGCTAATCAATTGGCGTAGTGCTGGTTTGTGTTGTGTCAATTCAAAGAAAAAATTGGCCGGCACATTTCAATGTGGCTTCCACAAGAGGTTTGTTAAGGGCTTTTCACAGTTGGCTGTCCCACTTACAGATCTTACTAAAAAGGGGACCTTTGCATGGTCAAATGCAATACAATTTTTTTTTTGGATCAATTCAAACAAATCATGAGTACATGCCTTGTTTTAGCCATAGCTGATTTTTCTAAGCCATTTGAGCTTGAGTGTGATGCTTCTAGTGAAGGGATAGGTGTTGTTCTAGTGCAAAATAAGCACCCAATCACCTTTGAAAGCAACAAGTGGAGAAGTGGAGAAAGAAGCTATTCAATCTACGATAAGGAGATGCTTTCCTTAATGCATGCTTTGGCCAATTTTAGATAATACCTTGTTGGTGGTAAGTTTATTGTAGAAATTGATCACAATAGCCTCAAGTATTTTCTTAATTAGAAAGACCTCAATGATAGGTAGCAGAGGTGGGTTAGTAAGCTTCAAGCATACGATTTTGACATCAAATACGTCAATGGAAAGAACATCGTGGTTGATGCATAGTCAAGAAGGCCACATCTGTGCTCCATGACGGAGATGATTGCTGATTGGAAAGAGTAGATACTTGTAGAGTGTACCAAGAACTCCTTTGCCATTAGTATTTTGGATGGTACTTTGCATGATGATAGGTACAAAGTGGTGAGTGAAATAATTCTTTACAAAGAAAGAATCTTCTTAGTACCTAAATCAAGGCTTAAGGTAAAGATTATGAGGACATTTCATGATGCACCTGTTGACGTGTGTTTTATGACAGTGCCAACACAGAATAAAATATCCAACGGTCACTCTATTCTCTCTTGATCAAAGTATTCCGCATGCTAAGATTGCGTGAAAGTTCATGCGTTCAACTCCAAGGTTCCTTTAATGCGAATAGACTCAGTTGGTTGATGTGAATATGCTGGGTATTCCAAGGGGACTTACGTAATTGTTCGATTTTATTGGCTCAAGCAAATGAAAGGTTTTGACTATGATGCTCTGGTATTTGAACGGACCGGGAAATACTGAATTTAATGGAGGTAAAGGGATAGGAATCCTACAATCTAACTCTAAAGATGGAAGGCAAAGACTAGCTTCAACAATCTCCAAACCAAACTTTGTTTCGTCTCCTCTTCGGACAACTCTGACAAAGCTGATGCAATCTTCAAAGGATGTATAAGATATTCAAATTGAGATTCAACATGCACACCCCTTCACAACGAAGCAAGTGGACACACAAATCACAACCAAAGTTAGGTGCTGAAATTCCAGTTGACCACGCAGGGCAGACTCACCGTCAGCAAGCTCGCTAGTGGTATGGATATAGGGAGATATACTCTAGTAGCGTCGCATTCCACAATTAACACTACTTGCATGAAAACAAAATCTACCTTACTCTACTCTACTTGAATTGGAAAGACGAACAAGTCTTGTTAGCTACCCACAATAGAAGATAGAACCACCAAGCAATGATAAATCTTTATATTATGAGAGTTTTCACAACAAGTTCTTACAGAACTTTCAAAGGGAAAGCTTCCTTTCCTTTTCAAACTAAGCTAACTCTTGGCTTTACTCCTATCTCTGATTTCTGTCTAGCTTTGATATCTCCTAACTCTAATTCTAATATATTACAAATGAGGGGGGATGCCCCTTTTATAATAGGCCCAGTCCAGTGGACGGTTCAGATCTGATTACAATAAAGGGCTCAGATTGAGCCACCCATGCCCTAATTAGGGTTTCTGCCCTAAAAACTGCCACTGAGAGGAGTGGGGCAATGAATGTGCTGCAGATTCTCCACTCCTCGTCACGAACCACTAACTGCCATCAATGCACGTCGTCTCCCTCTAGAAGGTCATCGTCCAGAAGGGTGTTTCCCTTCTCCTTCTCGCTGGCGGCAAATCTAATGAATTTGTCCAGTACTGCCTCAATTTCTTGATCCGAAATGGAAGGAATGTGATCCAACTGAAACTCTAAAATTGTAATTGTTTGCCCATGCTGGGCACATGATTTCTTCCAGGCAACAAGGGCGTCCTGGGTGTTCTGTATGATACTGGAGAACGTAGCAGTGTTCTCGAAGTCATCCTGTGTGAAGGTCTTTACCTCAGAGAAGAATGGCATCAATTTGCTCTTCAATCCATCTGCAGTTACCTCTTCAGAAGTCAACCTCTTGGCAAAGATTGCCTCCAATGTGTTGAGAATTCCATCTAAGATGTTTGTCATGGCCTTTCTGACCCTGACAGAATCTGTCTATGATGCGTCGTAGAATCCTCGGCCTGTGACTACTGAAGAGTACCATCCGGCGAAGTCGTATCTATCCCCTTGCTGAATAACACCTCCCTCAACCAAAGTGTGTTGAGGTATGCTCATCAAAGCCCCTAAACGAAGAACAACTCTCGTTTGATAGATGCGAGCCTCACCCCAAGCATGGTTAACTGCCTCCACCCTAGCCATAATATCGGAAGCTTGCCCATAGGCATGTGCAAGATCTTCCATGAACTTTCTTGTTTCTGTACGCACACTGGCAACCCATTTGTTTGCCTGTTGTGTCATTCTCTTCAAATCTTCTAACCCATTGATTGACTCCCTAGAAAATTCAGCTGGAAGCTGAATTGTTGGATTCTCTTGCCCACAAGGACGGGACAAGTGCTGCACGTAGCCAATCAGTGTCTTGTGCTCTACCTTCAACTTTTTGTATTTGCCCTCAACATAGGACAATCTATCCTTGAGTGGTTGATAGGAATTATCGCACTCCTCTACTACTTTTGCTCCAGTAGGGTGGCCAAGTTCCATGGTTGTGATCACATAGTTTTCTGGAACGACCTCGTCTCTATCACACTCTATTCGAGGTACTGCCATATGCAAAATTCGGGATCGATCCTCATCCGTGGATATTTTAGAGAACTTCTTGGCCTTCTTCTTCGCTGGAGGTGCACTGATTCTTTGTAATAATTCCTCCATCTCGATCGCGGGATCGGTCTCATCTACAGGATCACGCTTCATCCTATCCCTTAGCCATTTTGGCACTTCCTGCCGCTCATCTGATATAATAAAAGGCTGCTCCATCTCGGCCTCTACCTCGTGAACTTCTCCTCTGCCATCGTTTTGACGAGGCTCACCGTCATCAATAGGCTCAGTGTCTCCTGAGCTCTAGGCATCTTGATCTGAAGTAGCATCACCCTCAAGAGCTGCCTCAATTTCTTGCTGAAACTGAGTATCAGTAGCCGTCCCCTCATCTGTCTCTTGCTGATTTGCTTGTGGGTTGTCTTCTCGGGGCATGTTGATGCTCTGGCCCACTGATTCTCTACGAGGTGGCTGACTCTCCATTCGCACTGTCTGCTCTACATCCAATTTCTCCCTCTAATCAACAAATAGGGATACCTCCTGCATACCCGGAGAATGTGTCTGAGATGGCGTATGCATGGACTCCTCAACTATCACAGGCTCAGGTCGAACTGGCTCTTTTCTTCTAGGCTCTGGAGTTGGATTACTCTGTCTCCTCTAATTAGTTGCCGGTAATCTGTTGTCTACCATCAAATTGTACGTGAGGGGAATTGACCTTCCCTTAAGTCGGTTGACATGCCTCTCTATCCAACTCCGTGTAAATGTCAAAACTGGGATACAAAGTGTATCCAAGTCAGTGATCTCTGGCTCAGACCAATCTGGGAGTGGTAGAAGCGTATCTCTTACTGTCTCGTAGTCAGCCTGTACAACGTTTATGTCTTCCTCAATCTGATCTGGTACTGGGATAATCTCGCACTCTTTGACCATCACCAACAGTATCCGAGAGAACATTCTCTTTCTGACTTCGATCTCATCCACTACACTTGCCCAAAAGTCTTTGATCTGCACCTTGTGCTTGAACTCTTCTGTCAATATCCATCTGATGTTTCGATGGGGATCATAGTAGTGCCTGCTGGTGTGATAGGAAAGGTGAAAGAATTGGAGCTCCGCTTCTGCCTCTCTTGCTGCTTGCAGCGATGGGCAGATTTCATTTGAATTCCCCATGGTAATTGGGAATCCAAGTCCACCTTTCTTCTTCTTCTGAATTTTATCATAGGCAATCAGTTGCCTAGATACTTCCAGCATCACTATCCTGTTTGTGGGATACCAAGGCAATCTGTATGGATAGGAGGAAAATCCTTGCAGCCTTATGTAGGTGAATTTTGGAAATTGGATAAACCAACATCCGAATTTCTCAATCATTTCTTGTGCCTCCCTTGATATTCTGTGATGGGTTCTTTGCTGCAGGGTCCTCGTTATGTGCATAGTAAAGGCATCATTGACCCTCTTGTAATTAGTTGTGCTTGTCAAATGCAACTGTGGACAAGCCTCATATATTTTAAACTGATGGGGACCGCAACCGATTGGTTCCTTGTAAGAGATCCCCCTGTATCTCGTCATGCGAGCCAGCATATAGACAAGGTAGGAGCCAATATAAAATGTTTTCGTTCTCCTCACGCCACGAAGCTGCTCATGTATGCTATCACTAATCATCAATGCCCAATCCATGTAATCCTTTCCCTCTAACACCAAGTTGACAAAATAAAACATCCAAGGTTCAAAGATGAACGCTTGGGGGCATCCTCCAACTCTGCTTAACATCATGATCAGATCACCAAACTCCTGCTTCAAATCCTCCGAGACTATCTGCTTGGGCAATTTTGTGCGAGTTGGCTTGGGTTTAATCATCCACCTGGTATTTATCAAATCAACACACTGGTCTGTGGTGGATGAGTACATCTTTCCAGCTCTTTCCTTTGTCTTGTAGATCATCTTCTCATGGATTGGAATCCCGAATGCCTCTCCGATTGCTTCAGGTGTCAGGTTGGCCAATACTTTGCCATCTGGCGAAGTGATCGTACTTTTCTCTGTATTGTAATGGTGGGCGCATTCCATGATGAGTTCTGGGCACTAGATAGCTGGCGGGAAGTTGGCAACTGCATACAGTCCACTTCTGACAATATTGTGCGAAGTCACTGATGGGTGATGGCCTCCAGTCCCCATTATCCTTCTTCTGAATGCCTCCAGGTTGAATGAGCCTAAGTTCGTGTCAGCTAGCCTACCGAGCTTTGATGAAAATTTTGACTTTGGCAGGAAGGACTTGCTTAATTTCTTGATCACTGCTTGTCTGGATTCGGTGTGGTTGTTTTTGCCTGCAGCTCTTCTGCTTGATTCGGCCATTCTGCAAAAAGGCAAGATAGTTAGACGACAAGATTTTAATAAAATAAAATAATCACCGTTGAGGATGCCAGCAGATTTTTAAATAAAAAGGCTGCAACACTTCTGCCATTTCCAACTGCAAACCTCAACTGTCTTGTTCACTTCAGCTGTGAAATTTCTGTATTTGCAGCAACTCTTGAGACCTCTCTCAAATTCGTACTTCTCTTCTAAAAAAAGGTACTTTCAGCACCTTCTAAATGTCTTCACAAATTCGAACTTTCAGCAAATGCAGCGCCTTCAACTTCAGATTTCTCAGCAACTTTAAAAAATGTCCAGACTTAACCTCGTTTATTTCAGTAGTCGAATGGAACTTCTTCACCAAGTCGTACCTTCTCAGCAACTGCAACAATTTGGAAATTAGGAAGTGCGCACCTCTTTAGCAAATGTAGTCTCAGCAAGCTAAGTCGTACTTCTTCAGCAACTTCAACTTCTGCAAATTTGCACTCCAGCAACCTCCAGCTCTCTCACAATTTCGAACTCTTCAGCAACTTCAACCTCTTCAAAAATTCGTACTTTTCACTTTAGCAACTTTTTTGCTCTTAGCAACTGGTGAGAGGAATGAAGAGGACTTCAAAATCTTATAGCCAGGTCGAATTCCTGCAGAGGCTATACTTAGCAAAAAAATTTTGAATTCATTTTCCCTCTCTTTCTTAGTCGTAACACTTGTCATCTGAGGCATCGAAATCTCAAGTTTCTAGAATAATGATTTCATCATCTCTGCACAGGCCTACCTCGTTGCATTGGATTCTTTAAAATATTAAATCACTCACTCCGTTGAACAACTTCGAATTGTTTGGCTAAGTGATTTGATCTCTCCTCCGTTTTGGCAAAATTATCCAGCTCAAACTTCTAGCGAAATGCTTCTCATTCATTTTATTTGTTTGCCTTAGAGAAATTCCTCAAATTTGCCTTAGGAATTTGATTTAAAATAGGCACTGGGCAAAATATCCACCGGAACGATATAGACATGGCGTGGAGTAAGTTCGAATCACCTTTTAATTGCAAACGTTTAATACCCAGAAGAAAAAACTTTCCAGAATCCATCATTTTCATGTGTATCCGGACGAAGGGGTACTTTTAATTTTTATTATTTAAAAATAATAAAAATGGCTAATGTTTATTTCTCCTTCACATCCGGATGTCTTCCACTCCTGCAATTTCGAGTTTCTTTGCCTTGGCAAATTTTCTTGATTTCTCTGTGAAGAATTTTCTCTCTGGAATTCTAGCATCATCCTCTAGACGTATTACCCATTTTCTCTTTTAGAAAATGCCTTAGGAATTATTTTTTTTAAATTTAAATTTCATTATTTTACCTTCTGAAGGGCGCATTTAGCATGTCATGCTTCCATCCCATTCCTTAGGCAATTCCACGCCTAGACCCTCTTTTCACACTTAGCAATTTTCATTTTTCAAGTCCTAACTCCTTAGGCGCATTTCACATGGTGAGGAGGAAAAATGTCAACCCTTAGTCTTTTAAAATCACGCCACCCTTAGCATTTTCTTTCCCTTTTGCGCATGGTGACCCTTCACCTTCCTTGAGCGCACTTCACATAGTGGACTTCCACTTTCAAGCGCATTTGCATGTTGAGTAGAAAACTTCCTTTTCCCTTGGCGCTTTTCCCTTTTACCACTCAACATTTCATCTTTTACCTTGTTACCATGTTACCTTAAGCGCATTTGCCATAGGGAAGGGGAACTTCTTGAGCGCATTTCACCATGTGAGAGGGAAATTCCACACCTTAGGTGACCTTTCACCTTCCTCTGGCGCATATAAGCATGTAGACTTCCATGTTGGGCGCATATTGGGGTGTGAGAAGAAATTCCGCCCATGGTGACTCTTCATCTCCCTTGGGCGCATTTGGCCCATGCAACTTCCTTGCCTTAGGCGCATATGCTAGTGTTAGAAGGAAAATTCCATGCCTGTCAAGTGGCTCTTCATCTCCCTTGGGCGCATTTGCTATGGTGAGAGGGAAACTTCCTTGCCTTAGGCGCATATTGGGGTGTGTGAGGAAAATTCCACGCCTTAGGTGACTCTTCACCTCCCCTTGGCACATATGGCCTAGGCAACCTCCATTTCCAAGCGCATTTGAGGATGCTTCAAGGAATTTTTTATGCCTTAGTGAATATTTCCATGCCTTTGGTGACCTTTCACCTTCCTTGAGCGCATCTAGGGGTATGAGGGGGAAACTTCATGACTTAGAGAATTTCATCATGCCTTTGCCATGTGGGCGCATTTGACCCCTGTTCAGGAAAACCTTGCACTTGGAGATTTTCATGCCCCTTTTATCTTCTTGGCGCATATCATGTGTTTCTATGCCAGTTGCCTCTTATAAATTTCCAACGCCATTTATGCCCTAGCTTTCTATTTTTAGCAAACTCGAAGAAATTAGGGTTTCTTTGTATTTCATCCTATTTTGAGCCGTGCTTGCACTGATTTTGCCATCTTGTTTACCTTCTGCCCATACTGGTATGCTATTTTTAGTCTTTGCTATTTTTAGTAAACCCTAAATTTGATCAATCCATGTATCTCCGTTTGCTTTGAAATTTGTTCTAGCTGCTTTTGATGCTGTGAGAGACCTGTTCACACTTTTCTTTGGCAATGACGTGCTATTTTTAGCCATGAGGTGACTTACTAAAAATAGTAAGTATTCAGATCGTGCTCAAATTTTGCCAGTAGGTAGCCTGAAAGATGTTGATCCCGGTGGCGTGCCTCGTTTTGGCTCCTCTGCATTCCACTTCATCTATTTTTAGACATAGCAGGGGAAACCCTAATCTGACCTGTATGCGCCCCCGACTGCTCCTGATTGCCTTGATTTCTACTGTTTGTTGTTTTGCTTGTTGGAAGGAAGTAATGGGTAGCCGTTGGACTGAAGCTGCTATTTATAGTAAGTGTCCAGAAAGTGGTCCATCGTATGTTGGATGAGTTTGCATGTCACAATGCTCGTGGGATCTCAAAAAACCCAAAAAAACCCAAAAAACTGGTCAACGTTCCGGCACTGGCTAAAAATAGTAAGTCCTTGAAAACTGACTCATTCCGCTTGCATGTCATATCATTGCGAAGCTCTCGCAAAATCCACATGGAATATCCGGACATGCATTGAAAATTCCTGCATACAAACCCTAAAAATAGCCTCTGAAGGCTGTACTCTGAAAGTCCTCAACTCGGTTTGCATGTTACACCGTTGCGAAGGTCTTAAAAAACCTAGATCCATTCTCCAGTCATTCACCGAAGAATTGTATGTTTAAACCCTGAAAATAGCCTCTGAAGGCTGAATTGCTAAAAATAGTTAGTTGTCTGAATCCGTTCAAATTTCATGTGTGGATGCTCTGATGCTCTGAAGCTAAAAAAAGTAAGTTGTCAGATTTCAATAGGATTTCGGTGGGACTCTGCTTTGAGCTTCCTGACTGTGCTGCACTTGGATTTCACCTTGATAACTCAGTTTGACCTAAAACCAGCCTAAAGGATAGGAACCCTAATTTCGTAGACTTGGCCATTATTTCAATCTAGGTCAAAAGACGGGACATCCCCGGAAGGACAAATGATCAGAGACAGAGAGAACCAAAGCCAAAAGACCAGAACGGAGCAAAAATTAGGGGGTCCCCATCTTGGATGGGGTGATGTGTGAAAAGGTCACAACAGCACCCTTGGCTGGCCACGAAGGTTTCATTAAGACTTATAGGTAGATCCGGGAGAGATTTTCTTGGAGAGGGCTTAAGGATGAAGTCCTTAAGTATGTTAGAGAGTGCCCAGTGTGCCAACAAACAAAAATGAGTACACTTACCCTATTGGTTTGTTGCAGCCCTTGCCCATTCCCAATAAAAAATGGGAAAGTGTTTCCATGGACTTCATTACAGGTCTTCCCAAAGTGCAAGGGAAGGATTGCATCTATGTTGTGGTTGACAAGTTGACCAAATTTGCACACTTTTTCGCTATATTTGCATTGTTTACAATAGTACAAGTGGCATATTTGTTTTTTAAAGAAGTATATAAGTTGCACGGATTGCCAAAGAATATTTTAAGTGATACAGACAATAGATTCCAAAGTTTGTTTTGGCATGAACTGTAAAAATTGAGTGGGACTAAAATCACTCCTACCACTAGTTACCATCCATAGACGAATGGGCAAATGGAGAATGTCAACAAGTGGGTGGAAGGGTACCTCAGGAATTATGTTTCAGGGCAGTAGGAGGCTTGGGTAAAATGGTTACATTTGGGTGAGTATTGTTATAATTCTACCTATCACATGTCTATCAAGATGTCACCGTTATGACATTGTATGGGCGTGAAGCTCCTAGCTTCGTTGATTCGTTGTTTGGCGATAATAGAGTTCCCAAAGGCAAGGATTTACTGCAACAAAGTCGACATAATGAAATCCTTGAAGGACAACCTCCAACATGCTCAAAATCAGTAGAAGTATGCAGATCAACACTATATAGAGCGTGCATTTGAAGTGGGAGACATGGTTTATTTGAGGTTGTAGCCCTACATGCAATCCACTCTCAAGAAGAGTGGATTAGAGAAGTTGAAGCCATGTTTCTATGGCCCATTCAAGATCTCTAAGAGGATTGGAAAAGTGACATATGAGTTAGAGCTATCTAAGAGTAGCAAGGTGCACAATGTTTTCCATGTTTCACACCTCAAGAAGGCGCTTTGGAATAGTTTTGTTCCCTCTTTTGAGCTGCTCCTTTAGATGAGAAAAGGAAGCTTGTGTTGGTTCCAGAGGTAGTGATTGATTACAAGGAGCGTATGTTGAAGAAGAGGAACATTAGAGAGTGCTTGGTGAAATGGAAGAACTTGTGGAAGATGCTACTTGGGAGAGAGTAGATATTGCAGCATCCAAATTTGCATTTGCTTGGGGACAATAAATTCTGGGGAGGGAGGATTGTAATGTCCCTTTCTCAGGCCTAGTTAGTTGGGTGATAGCCTATTTCCTGAGTCCTCATGGGCTAACTGGTATGGGGTAAGGGTAAGCTAATGATGACACTATGTAGAAGAAACAATTACATACTTGTAGTTTAAATTAGGTGAAGTTCTAATGAGGTTTGAGCAAGTTATAGCTTTGTGAGTTTTTGACCTGTTACAGACTTTTTGGTGGAAGTGCCCCAGATCTGGACCGCTCAATTCAGTTCAGATGATTTTACTTGCACAATTGATTCCATTGGTTTTTTCACTCTTGTGGGAAACTTGTGGCCATTTGGCGTTGCATAAAATTCATGGCCATCTGACCTTGTGGAAATTTGCACCTTACTTGCCATGTGGGAAACTTGTGGCCATCTAGCCTTGCAGGAAACTCATGATCATCTGATTATGCGAAAAATTCACACCTTACCGGCCTTTAGGGAAATTCATGGCCATTTGACCTTGCAGAAAATTTGCAGCTTACTGGCCTTGTGGGAAACTTATGGCCATCTGGCCTTGCGGGAAACTCTTGGCCACCTTACTGGCTTGTATGTAACTTGTGGCTAAGTGAACTGAACATTGGAAGTTTGTGGGTCCTTAGTGGTCATTTGAACTTGCAGGTAGAATCAAGTGAATTGAATATTGGCAAGTTTATTCAACGACTTCAAATGAAATAGTTCAGTCAACTACGTTGGCATGATGTAAGCTGATTCTAGTGGGATGATGATGTCACCATGTACGATTACAAAGTTTTGTTGGCCTATTGAACATGAAGCCAGATTTCTTGTTGATTTAATTGATGATTTTTCCCTTGCAACTGCACTTTGCGGACTCCCAATTTGCTATTGCATTTTGGCAAGTATCGCATGTTTTGGTGGTTGTAATGGCCAAGGTCAGATTTGTTTGATCTTTCAAGCTTTGTAAGGAGGTGTCGAGGCTCATTTTGAATGTGATATAGATTGATTTCATTATGCTGTCGGATTGAACTTGCAAGTTCTTCCATCATCTTCAAAGGACAAAACCCTCTCTAGATGTTTGCATTTGGATTTGGAAAATAATCCCTAACTAGATTGGTGTGGTTTCATCTGAAGAATCACCATTGTGCTGATCTAGAGTTTTTGTTGCTGCTCTCAGTCTTGGATATGTTTTGATAATGTAGCTTTGTTGTTTTGAGTTGCATTTTTCAATGATTCTGGTTTGTTTGTTTTTGGAAGTTCTTGTCTTGCTAGCTTATGCTCATGAACTAATCTTGTAGCTCTTCAGAAGGTCATATAGTAGAAGATTCATCGTTCTAGGAATTTTCATTGAAACGCTGGATGGTGGTATTGCTAGTGAGTTGATTTGGTTTAATCGTTGATATTTCTCCCATTGAATAAGTGGTTTGTAATCGCCCCCATTGGATAAGTTGCAGGATCTTTAATATTTACTTTCCATTTTAAATAAGCTTTCCCATTGAAAATGTAAAAGAGCCTTGGAATATAATCATCCTATGCATTTTATGAGGAGTTTGGTTAGAGCACATTGCTAGAATTTTTAGAGAGTTGCCAATGGATGATAGATGTTGGTCTAGAATATATACAATGATTAAAGAATATTTAAAGCCTATTCTGGAAAAGAAGAGTTCAAAGCTAATCTCCTTTAAAATGAAGGTGATCAAAGCATGGGGACTCCAAGTAGTAGTAACCGTTAAAGGAATAAGTGGCAAAAGTCAAAGTCAAAGAGATAAAGATAAAAAAGGTGATGGTTATAGAGAAGTGTATTGGTGTCCTCCCTTGGAAGGATTCTATAAACTAAATTTCGATGGGGCTACAAAGGGAAGTATTGGACTGACAAGGGGAGGTTTAGCTATTAGTACCTCCCAAGGTGATTTGTTCTATGGAGACCCTCTCTTCCTAGTCATTTGCATTGATAATGAAGCAAAATGAGAAGTGCTAATTGCAATTCTAGGTGCAGTGATTTCCCATAACATTAAAAAATTGGAAGTGGAAGGGGACTCCTTGATAGTTATCAATGCAATTATCAAAGAAGTAGTTCAATTTGGTAATTGGATCAGTATGTTGAAGAAGCTAAAGTTTAAAACAATTCTCTATCAGCTTTACACATTGCAGAAGGCATTTAAACCCGGTAGTTGATCATTTAGCCCATGAAGTTACAAATCAAAATCCTCTTATGGCTATGTACATTGATCAAGTTAGCACTTGGCATGGCTTAGAGTTAAACCTAGTGTTCAAGTCTCCTTCAGTGTCAACCTATATATGAAAGGTGTCTCAAAGGCAAGGAGGTGAATTTTATCATCAAAAGGATATTGGTAGAGCATTCAACATGCATCCATCATAACTCAGAAAGGCAACACTAAGATTTGATGGAATGTTGATTGAAGAATGGTACGGCTCTTTATAACAATGTAGTGAGATGCTGATGGGGAGAGGTGGGCACATGTTTAATATACATGTTCCTGCATGGTGTGCTTTGGTAAGGCACAAGCAAGTGTTATTTTATAAATTGGTAGGTGCCTAGGGTTTTTGTAGGAATGTTGGTGAGATTGGAAGGATAGCAGCTTATAAGGTGTGATGGCAGTCAAATGTTGCAAGAGAGGATCTCATATAGATGCTTGCAGTGCATATTTTCTTGTGAAAATCCTATGATGCTTAGTTTTGTCAAATGTATTTTGGGATGCAAAAGAACTTTCCAAGGCTACATTTTGTGGTTACTTCATTTCAAATCTTTCCTTTCTATGTACTGGATGATGCAATATGCCTCTAGCTTATCTAGTTGTTTTTGCTGGATCATTTTGCAGGTATGTGGGTCCCCATTGAATAATTGGAGTACAGCCAAGAGGTAAAGCCTTTGGTTGCAAAGGGTGTCGACTCATTCTCAACTCCTTTGTCGTGCTTGTAATCAAACTTTTCTAGTTCTTAACTAATAAATAGGTGAAGATTCTAAGGGCCTACTGTGAAGATGTAGGGAAAGTACTTGTAGGCTTGCATGTCCATCATTATAGAGGGCAGTTGGAGATGGGGAGTGATCATACCATCACATTTCTATTGTCCCTATCTACATATAGCTTGTAGTAGCAAGAGATTTGTTATGATGTTAGATGTCTGTCATTGGTAGGGTAGAGAAGGCATTGCACTACAACAAAGGAAGAGACCCAGTTGAAGAAGTCATGGATACTAGGCATACAATGTCGCAGTCTCATGAGTGTTGGAGGGTGGTGCAAGGTGTTGGCGGCCATTGAGTGTTGTTAGTAGCATGTTGTAGCTAGGGTTTTTCTGTTATGGTTGGTTGTTGGTCTCATATGCATATAATGTTGATCTGGTGTGTTTTTGGTGATTGTTGTTTTATGTAGCATTCTGAATTGTATATCCTTGCTTTCTGTTCATGGTTGATATATGTATCAGCTGGCTTGCAAAGCAGTTTTTGTTTTTAATTTCTTGCTAGCTTCATCAAATTAATGATATAATGCTTTAAAGTTCAAAAAGCTGGTGTCTCCTATAAAACCCCTACTATTATATCCAAAAATAAAAGCCAAAGCATTGAAAATAATGTAATATCCCTTGCCCAAGAATGGTAGTTTTTACGATTTAATCCGTTAGGGTTGAAAATGTAAACATGTTGTCAAATAATAACAAATCATAGAATAGTACTTAATGTTCAGAACTGAAAATACTTTGTTACAATTTGAAGATTCTTCCAATATTTTACTATTGTCAATATTTTGAAATAAAGTATGAATTGATAATTAATTCAAGAATGAAAATTGACAATAAGAGCTACCGCTGTCTCTGATCTATTAATCTAAAATTATGTGATTGAATGTAGCATAGATTGTTGTCTCGATATGTTCGCTGTCCCTGATTAGAGCTTTATATTTATTTGATTTACTCTTGGCGCTATATCTGAATATTTCTGATTGTTCATGTGTCCATCTCTTGAGTGATTGTAGGCTCCTCATGAGCACCTTAGTTCTGTATTTAGAAATATCAACTTTTCAAATAACCCATTCATGTCCTCCTCTCCACTTTTTATTAGCTTTTTATATCTTTATGCCTGAACAAGAAAGGACACATCTCTTTGAATAGAGAGGTCCATCTAAATGGCCACACCCTTTAGTTAAGCAACCTCATTTAGTTACTGCTTGTTAATCGCATACCTCCTTAATATGTTCGCTGCCTTCTCTATTCTCCTAATCACTACATAACTTCCTTCTAGATGGAGCTTCATAAATTGTCTTCGAATATCTTCAACGAGTAACATAATGCCTCCTTGGAAGCTTGATAATATTTGTCACCCACACATGTGGATGGGTGCGGCAAGTATGGCCGATATAAGGCTTTGCTAAGATATCCGATGCCTCTTGATCACAGCTCCAGTGGCAGCATAACATACACAACAAAAAGACTTGAGGTTTTTGTCCTTTCTTTAGATTGAATACCACATCAGCAATTAAAGTTTTCTTTCAATACCGATGGGAAGTAATGTAGAGGGAAGCAATCTAAATCTTCCAAATAGGCCGGTATTATTCATTACCTAAGTTTTGATAAGTTTCGGATTCTCATTGCCTACCGTCAATCATTGGCAATGCAACTCTAAACAAGCAGGCAATAATATAATATGGAACTAACAGATGAGACAAGGATTTAAGTGGAAGCTAGGGGAATCGGCCTAGCAAGCACACAGGTCCGTAGTCTAACTCTGAATTTGACTTTTTCAAGTGCCATGTTTGCAAGCATTGTCAGCAATAAGGATTGTGACCTACAAAAGCCAATGATTATTAAAACATGGCGCTCATATCTCCAATTGATAGATATAAGGCATAGCGGTTATGAACTAGGAAAGATGATGATATATTCACACAAACTCCTCCAGAGATACATCAAGCCTCCAGTAAAATTGGGACATTACAAATAAAGCAAAAAAGAAATTGTTAAATCATAAAAAGCGTTAAAGAAAAGATTAAATTCTTTATTTGAGAATGTCGATCCTCACAGGTAAACATCTGTGAATTTCCATATTTCCCAAATGAGGAAGGAGTGGATATAAGTATCAATGTGGGAGACACGTCCCATGAGCGGATGTGTCTCCACAAAGTGGAGACACGTCGGCTCAAGGGACGTCTCTTTATTTAACTTTCTATCACTTGTTAAATAGCGATCAATGACCTTTATCTGACCGATGCTATCTATTATCAACACTCCCTCTTAGCTAGGGAGGATAAACTCCAAACAAGTATAAAGTGATATCACCTAACTCGTGATATCAAAAGATATGGTATGCTTCTAAAAGTGTCAAGTCACATGACATTCTTCATAACACATCTTCATTATTCAATACTCCCTCTTAGCTAGGGAAGATAACTTCCATCAAGTAAATGCGATATCACGTGATATTAGAAGATATGGTATGCTTCTGAAAGTGTCAAGTCACATGGCATTCTTTATAACACATCTTCATTATGGTATGTGCACTGACATCAAGTCACATGATGTCTACCATAATAATTCATGGCATATCCACGGATATATAATTATCCACCATGATTATCTCTTAAGGATCACAATGATCTTCAAATAACATCAAGTCCCATGATATCCATCAAAGTGTCCAAGAGATATTATCATGACATGTCCACAGATATCAAGTCACATGATATCTATCATGATAGTTCAACTCATCATTGTAGAGTCATCACTTTACAATGTCACATACAAGTGTTCATTATTAGAAAGATCGTCACCTTTCAATAATGTACACAGGGGGAGCGGGCCCATAAGGTCATGGAGTTACATACATGACAAAAGAGTTTACACATTAAACATCTTTAAATATATTAGTACAACTTCTAACCAATTTGAATTTCAAACATAATATCAAATTGCATTTCAACCATACCAAGATTCTTCCTGAAGTGTTCAACCTTGACTCTGGAGAGAGGTTTGGTGAGAATGTCTGTTGTTTGATCATTTGTACTAATATACTCCAACTGGATTACATTCCTTTCTACCATGTCTCTTACATAATGGTAGGGGATCTCAATATGCTTAGATCTATCATGGAATACTAGATTTACAGAGAGCTTAATGCAACTCAGATTATCACTATGAATGATAGTAGGATTCAAGGGTTCACCAAAGAGTCCCAAAAGCAATTTTTTGGAGCCAAGCTGCTTCTCTTGCCCCCATAAAGGCTGCAATGTATTCAGCTTCTGTCGAGCTTTGTGCCATCTACTTCATTTTCTGCAAATCCAAGAGATCATAGCCGATCCTAAACTGAAGCAACATCCTGATGTGCTTTTCCAATCGGTTACACTCCCAGCCCAATCTGAATTAGAGTATCCAAGCAGATCTAGTTGGTCATTTCTGAAAAAAAGACCATATCCAATAGTGCCTTGAAGATATCTCAATATATGTTTTACAACCATAAGGTGAATTTCCTTTGGCTCACACATGAACTGGCTTAGAGCATTCACTAGGACCTTCCATTTGCTGCTGGAGTGCTCTATCAACTGAGCTACTGGCCCCTTGTGGCCAGCCCATCGTCAATCCGGGTGTGGCTTATTTCCAACACCCCCCCCCTTAAGCCACACTGCGGGTGCTTGGGGCTCTTCTGAAGTTAGATCCTTCTTTCCTTGAGCAATGAGGTGATCTTCACCTGTTATGAGTAGATCATCAACATATTAAATAATTTTTAACATCTCACTTTTAATTACCTTAAAGTAAAGATCTGGGTCTGCATCATTCTGGAAAATCCTAGTCCCAAGAGGTAGCTGTCAGTTCTTTCATGCCAGGCTCTGGGGGCCTGTTTAAGTCCATATAGGGCTTTCTTCAATTTGTATATTTGTCACGGAGTCTCTCAACGTGATGTTGTCATGGAGTCTCTCAACATGACGCCTCATCTCAGTCTCAGAGATGAACAAGGGCTTTCACCTCATATCTCTCTATCTCAGAGAATTATGCATTACAACAAGTGATGATGTGACTCCCTCTGAAGCTCTAAGTACTTGCATCAGCCTCTTGACCTCCTCGTCCAAAATTGTCTACAATACTTGCTTTAGAGAAATGGTTTCCAACTCATACCTTTGTAGAGATTTAGGGCTGTTCTCTTCAACCTCATCCCAGATCACTCTATTATGAATAGGTTTGCGGAGCTACCAATGTTAAATCCAGGCTGACTGACATGAGTAATTCTGATCTCAACTGCTGAAGAGGTACTTCAAGGATTTAGCATCTGGCCTTGCAACATTACAACCCTTACTTGTTCTCAGCAAGGCATAGAGCTCCCTCTAAAGGTTAATGCTTCTTTTTCAAAAGATATCTTCAGCCATTCACACAATCTCAAGGTTGCAAGCAGTGTCTCCATTTTTCAACCTACAGGATGCATCAAGCTCTTCGTGAAAGCAATCTCTTACGTTTCTTGATCCGTCCTGAAAGTAAAAGAAGAGATTACTAATAGCTCATTGAAGAGATATATATGATTGATTATCTCAATGTTATAGCATGAACTAATAACTACATAACAATTCATGAACATTTTTCAACCATGCAATACTTATCTCATTAAAATTAGAATCATGTACACAAAAATGAGGAATCGATATCAATGATCACAATATCTGCTCTCTCCGCCCTTTGTAGTGGCGTCGATCGTTGTTGTTCTCAATGCAAGCTCTTGGCTTCAATTGCAACTAAATATCAAAAGAAGGTATTTACCGATTTAGGTATCCTTTACCTAGACCTCACCATACATATGTGACAATAATTCTGCTTTGAGTATTGATGGTGACTTCTCTGTCAAGATGTTCAGCTAATCTTTGACAATAAGGGTCTGAAACAGTTTCTCATTCAAACTCTTTAAGGATTCCTCAGATTGATTTTCAGAGCATATGCTTATAATCACTAAGGTAATTGCAAGATCCTCTTTATGGTGAAAACAATGTGTTTCTCGCCCTCCTCATGAATATTGTGTAGAACAAAACTGATACCAGGCACATAACTTAACTCCTCATCAAAATCATGCAGAACAGAGTTGGAAATAGGCACATAAATTGCCTTCTCAATCTACCTTGCCAAACTCTCCAACATTACATATGCTTTCTCTGTTTCTGATTGATCTGACTCCTCCAAGGAATGCATGCACCTTGTTATTTACCTCAACCCAGCTAGAGAGCCTTTTCCATTCTTCCACTTTGGGTATATCCTGTGAGCATAGCAATCCATGAAATAACGTCCCATTCCACTAAGCCATCAAACAGCCAACGTGCGACATCGACCATCCCATTTTGTGCATATCCCGACACCATGACTGTAAGATACCTAGGTCATAATAAATAAAGTATTGCAGGATAATCAGCTCAATATCAGGATAGAGTAACACGGCACAAATAGACAAATCTTTGTAACAGGAAATTCGCTTGCCCACAAACCATAGGATATACCACAAAAATATGCTCACTCAAGAGGTGAAGGTATACACATAATCATTGTCATGCAATGGTAATCTGCTTGAGTAGAATAACTATTATCGAACACATCACATAGGGCAGTCACATGTAAATGCAAATCTGAAACACTAATTCTCAGATTGATGCACAACAAAAATTAGCACAGGTATTTAACTCAAACAATTGGTGTGACTCCTCCATCCATTCGCATAGGCAATATTCATTAATCATTGAAATTGATAAATGTTCGGAATGCACCCAGACTCTCCCAGCGAAGAGCAATCGATTCATTCCAATCGACAAGGTCCCCGCAGAAGGAAGTGCCGCTCAAAATGTACTATGCCCCACTTCAGTTGTTTCATCTCTGCTCCAACTCTCAATCCTTTCAGTTCCGACACACACATAAGAGAGTAGTTTTAACAGCCCTAGTGTTGATTGGCGGTGCTAAAGGGTATCGATCTCCCTTTCTTTCATTAATTCCTCTCCGGTTCTGCTCCTGGAAACAATACGAACATTTGGCCACGGATAGACTCAGGTTGGTATTCTTTCTTTCTTCCCTACCCGGCTTTGAACTATATTAATAAGCTACCGGGCCTTAAGGCAGATCGTTCTCTTCCCCTCTTCTCCTATCATCAAATAGGAACCTTGCTGGGGCCAATCAAATTCGATATGTAGGAATCCAAACTCGAAGGAAGCATTTCAAAACAAAAAGGAATGCACCAAGTCGCACCAGAAATGGGGCGCACCAAGCCGGCCGAGGTCGAGTTTCGAATGGACTGTAGTGTAACCAAGAATATTCTGGGCGCACATGCAGTGAAAGGGCTCGAGGACCAACTCGGATTTGATGTCTAGGAAATCGCATTTCGTTCAGGCATTTTGCGCGCATCCTCAGTTCTCTCATTCCTCACATACCCGGAGATCATGAATTTAATCGAATCTTTCCAAACGTGGCTCTAATACCATGTTAAAGCAAAGATTAAATTCTTTATTTGAGAATGTCTATCCTCACAGGTAAACATCTGTAAATTTCCATATTTCCCAAATGAGGAAGGAGTGGATATAAGTATCAATGTGGGAGACGCGTCCCATGAGCGGATGTGTCTCCACACAGTGGAGACATGTCGGCTCAAGGGACGTGTCTCTTTATTTAACTTTCTATCACTTGTTAAACATCGATCAATGACCTTTATCTGACCGATGCTATCTATTATCAACAAAAAGGCATTGGAATATTTTACAAGGCAGCATAAAAAAAAAGGGAATGATCATTTTTCACTTTTAAAATGCGAAACAAAGTCAGGTTTATTGATAATGTTTGAAATTCATAATGCAATTGTTGTATAGATAAGTTGGCTTTGATAGTACTTGAAGATGTTAGAGTTAAAAAGGTCTCGAGTTTGAACCTCATAATTTCTTTCCTTTTGCATGAAGTGCACATTATGAAAGACAAACATGTAACTTCAAGTCATATCTTAGTTTTAGAAAATTTGTGTTGAATACATGCATGCATGAAATGGTCAAATGCTTACCCACCTACAGGTCTCAAGATCAAAACCCATAATTGGTTCAATACAAATTTGTATAGATCTTTTAAGAAAGAACATACATTTATGTTTGGAGTGATAAGGATATACTTGAAGGCAAAAGCCCACCGGTTACCTCCTTTCTGTGGCTTATTCCTTGTGTGTCAATATGGCTAAAATAATTAGTCTCATCTTAGAAGCAGGGGAATTGTTTTTAATTATTTTTGGGATTAGGTTGAGAATCAACCTACCTCATTACTTATGCTATTAAGTTGTCTGAATTCCAAAAATGAGAAAAGGGAGCTTTAGCACTGTAAAGTCTTCTCGTTCTTCACAAGTCATCATTCACATAGAGGATATTAACACTGCAGCTTGGAAAGTTTGGAAAACACTTAATGATTTATATGACAAACAACTTGCATACAAGAGAGTTTGATATGTCAATGCAATTGCAAAACACTAAACTCAAAGATGATGAAAATGTTTCATTATACATTTCTAAGGTGAAAAAGTGTAAAACAAGAATACAATACTAAAGGTGTCAAAATTGATGATGATTTTGCTCTCCATTGTTTTGAATGGATTTACTTCCAACTATACAAAGTTCTTGGAAATATTACAAATCAATGATAAACTCAATGGGGCAACTTTTGATTCAATTTGTGAACTGCTCACACATCAGCATCAATTTGCCAGGAAGAAAAGTGTTCCAATTTCCTACAGAGGATATGTATTTTACAAAAGCAAGTAAACACAGACTAAAAAAGAAACATTTCCCACGGTCCTCCAAATAATAATGTAAACATTCTTCTTAGTGTCCTGATTGGACAAGCGATCTTCTTCACATGCCAGTCAAGTAGTCATAAGTCATCTCACAAAACTAGAAGAAAAGTGCAATCTTAGACATGGTGTTATTGCATGTTTTAGAAAGAAGTCCCCCACACATAAAAATAATATAGAGACACACTATGTTGTTGAACCTAGTGGAGATTTCTCTGCTTCAGAGACATCATGGCCTGAAGCATCTTGCTTTGCAGAGGATTTTGGTCAGCATTCTGACAACATTTTTTTAGAGCTTTTTAGAAATCCATCTTAAGTTAGCTACTAGCCCAATGACAGGAATGATGATTTGGTAGCATTTTTGGTAGAAGTAGGTGGTTTTGCTTTATAGTTTCAGTGTTGTGGTGTTGCAGTTGCTATGTTTATTCAGTTTTGATTTTCCTTATTGAGCTTTGATGAGGAGCAGAAAAATTATTTGATTGTAGTTATGCTAAATAAACTTCTCACCTCTCAACTAATTGTGGGGAAGAGGTGGTTGTGGCTTTGATTGGTCTTTGGGTGATTGTAAATTGATAGGGGTTGTAAGCACCGGAAGTGTTTACAAAGTGGTCAGAATTGTTGGACATCAAGTAAGATGTGCCATATATGAGGTATGAAATTATCATTGAGACATGGATCAAAGTGGTTTTAGTATTCCCTTGACGATGCTCATATAGCACTACATGTACAGATGAGTAGAGGAATGGCTATGCTTAGGATGATGCATCTTTGTGTCGGGTCAGGGGCCCAGTTTAGAGGTTGCAAGGTTTGTAGTTGGCATGGGGCACAGGATGTTAGTTTGGAGTTGTAGACGGTGTCAACATAGGTTGATTAGTACCATATCTATAGAGGGTAGCAGGTTGCAATAGATATTGCCAGATACCTTCATGGTATGATTCTCCATATCATCTTTTGGTCCCCTTTGGATCAAGGGTGGGGTTGTTGCATTTTATGATCCAAATGGGTTTTCCTTCTTTTTAGTTTTAATAAAACAATGTGTGGAGTTATGCATCTCATTCATGAGACACTCTCTTCTTTGTTAGTTTTAGATTAATATTATTGATGTTAGTTGTTAAGAAATAGTTTAACCATATAGGTGGTTGGGTAGTTGAATGAAAAAGCTTCTTGTATGATAATTATATTGTGGGCCTTTATAAAGACCTTTGGAATCAATTTAAAATTGATTCCGCATAATAGTTTGTCTACATTTTTGGTATCATGTGATTATAATCTGTAGTTTAATTGTTGCTCTGTTGCTGAATCTAACATGGGATGTATATAGACATGTGCACTTTAAATGTAATGTCCCCGATTTAGCCCTACGCTCTACAATTGGATTTAGCCTATTTCTGGAAACTCATAGGCTAAGCAGAATGGGAAATTAGGGTTTCCTATTTTTTAGGAGGTTTTAGATGCAGTTTTGAGGGCTTGCATGTGTGTTTTCCTAACGCATGTCTAGTGGAGCTTTCTGGGTTTTTGAAGAGCTTCAGGATGAGGTAACTTGCATCTGAATCTAACATTCTTTCCGGGCACTTACTATTTATAGTAAATCATGATACTGCTTAGTTGGCATACAGATGGGATTTTGGCAAACTTACTATTTATAGCAATATGCTATTTTTGGTAATTATATTAATGGTAGTATCACTCTAGCAGCAACTCAATCTTTTGCAGTTCAGTGTGGCCGATCAGTATGGCTTTCTTTGAGTTGAAGTGAATTTACTATTTTTGGCAGTAGATATTTTTAGTAAGTCTAATTTTCGCAGTATCATCATTTGCAATTCAGCTCACGTCATCATGCTATTTGTGGTAATCCTTCAGTTTCAGTATTGGCATTGGTTTTGGTTATCTCCTTGGACTAAGTGTTATACTTAGTCAATTTCATGTTTTTAAGTTGTACCCCCATGCCTAGGAGTGATAACTTCATGTTGTTTTAAAGAGGGGACATTAAGGGGTCATGTTGAGCATTTATTGATTTATTAAAATGCTTTATTGTTGCAAATAGAAATGGACGCCTAAAGGGAAGGAAAATAATGTTTTATTATTTCAAAATAAAGTGAATGGTTGAAGGGTGTCCCTTGGGAAGTTGAAGTGATTCAACTTCTTGGAATTCAAAGTGTTTCATTTGCCCATTGAAACTTATATATTGTTGCATTGCAGAGTGTTGATTATGTTATGTTTTGGAAAGCAAAGTTATGTTGCTGGTTTGAAATCCAGAATCCGGCTAAGGGAGAGCTTAGCAATTCTATTCCACTCTTCGGGCCTGAAACTATGGTTCCCTAGATGATGGATCGAGAGTGTGCTTCATTCAAAAGTGCACATTGAGCCTCAATGTTGAAGATTCAGATGTTATTTCCAGATTTTATTGTTGCTGGTTCAGTCATGGCTATAGGTGAAAATCATTAACAGCTTTAAGGGTAATTCTAATTTGATTATGGGTATTTGTTCATCATGATTCTATGCTTGGGGAGACCCTTCCTACCAATTTGCAGATTTTAGTTTGGAGTCTTTGATTTTATATGTCAAAATCGCCTTCAAGGAGGGCCGTACATTTCAGCTTGCGTTGGGATTTGTGCCATAAATAAATAAAGGTCTTTTGAGGCTGTTTCTTCATCTCAGCAGGGGCGCCTATCTTCTAGTTGATCATTGCACTTGGAATCATGCAATTCGGAGGTAATTCGATTGAGTTATGAGCATTTGATAAATTTCTGTAGTTGCTGATTTGACATTTCCAAAATTACAGTTTGTTGAAACAAAATTAAATCATTTGCTGTTTCCATCTTTCTTCTTCTTTCTCATTATATTCTGACATGGAAACAATGTATAACTTGGTGCTTGAAAATTGGTGAAAACATTGTAATTTGCAGCCTTCTCTTTTGTACAAACTGTTAACAGTAGTACTGTTTCAGTTTTAATATTGCTGCATTATTTAATTAGTTTCACACTAAGCACCCCTGGATGGTATACCGCCAATGAGGATAAATTGAATTGTAAATCTTTTGCATACCCACTTTCAAGTGGTGAATCCCCACTCTTCAGTGGATGCCTGCCGCAACAAAAGAAGTATTTAAATTGTAATCTTTTCCCCCCATTGTTTGGTGGTAGTGTGGAAAGTCTCTTTGGCTGGTTATCCACCTTTGTTGCATTTCAATTCAGCTTTAGTACTCTGCCATATGTTAGCACCTCGCCTGTCAAAGGATCTTGAGTGCACATTCTTGGTGTCGAGTTTAATCTCTCTCATTCAGTGTAATCTTTATATTAGTGTTTTAGTAGATCCTAGGGATCCTTTGACCATATGCCCGCCCCTCCTCCTTAAGTGGTTTTAGGGCGCATTCTTGGTTAGAGTTCTTTCATGCACGTTTTGAGTTATGCTAACCTTAACGGGTGCTTGGTTACATTGTAAATGTTCACTAAAAATCAAGAAAAAATTGAGAGAGTATATTTCATTAAAGCACTTCTGGACTTCAGATTCCTAGCTCAATGCAAATATATAGGGCAGCTCAGGTCCATGTGGTCATCAGATGCAAAACATTAGAAACATAAGATGGGAGAGAATATAAACTGATCTGAATCTGAAACTTGAGTTTTCTAGAGACATGAAGGGTGTGAAAAGTTTAACATTCATAGACACTGGCTACTATATACACTCTGACATACGAAATACCCAGGTTTGGATTTGAAACTCAACAAGAAGACATAATCTTGGGAAAAACATGACACGGATATAATATGCAGGTTCAAGGCATTAACACATATTACCACAACTACAACTTGAGGCTTGGAAATGGGATAAATTAGGGCAATCACACAAGCTTTCAAAGATGAAGACTGGTATAAGTGCATGTTTAAACAGAGCTTAGGGCTGAACAAGAAGACCTAAATTTGCACAATTTGTGACACAACCAATATGTTCTTTGTGAACTCGCCTATGTCTAGTCTACCAAGAAGATTATGCTTTTGTGGTGGGAATGCTCTTGTTGCACACATAACAATCTTCATTGATCTTCCTTTTCCTTGCCATAGTAATGGCCACCACAATCTCTTCTTTTGAGACTAAGGGTTTGGAGTCAACCACTACTTGTTGGAAAGAGAAACCTTTTCGAGGGGCAAATACCCCTCACGTCAAACTCATTAGAGGTGTAGAAAAAGCCAAAGAGATTAGATTCAAACAAAAGAAATCAGATACATCTTGAGAATTATTGTAGTACAAAGACCCTAGCAGAGCTCATTCAATCTCTCTTTTTGATACAAACCTTAATTTCTAGATAGTGTGTTTTTCTGTAATGTCCCCTTTTTAGTAATGACCTTGTTATGAACTGTTAGCCTATTTCTGGAAATCTGTAGGCTATTCAGTAAGCAAATTAGAATTTCCAATGTTTCCTGCTCAACTTGGTTTACTGTGGTTTTGATGCATCTTTACTATTTTTAGCAATGGCTATTTTTAGTAAGTCTATATTGGGCAGTATCTTCATCAGTAGTATTGTGCAGTTCATCATCCAGTTTTGGTAATATCTCAGTTTTCAGTTTGATGGTGGTTTGTGCCTTGGGCTAAGTTCATACTTAGTTAAAATGTGTTTTGGAGTTGTTCCCCATGCCTAGCTTAATGTCTTTAAATTGTTTTTAAGTTGGGGACATAAAGTAAAATACATTTAATAGTTTATTAAATGTTTATTCATCATCTTAAGTGGGACGACTTGAAGGATGGAATAAAGTGTTTAGTTGATATTTTAAATGAAGCCTTTTTGATGAAAGTGGTGTCCCTTTTGGAAAGTGAAGAGTTTCTTTGGAAGTTCAAGTGTTTCATCTTCTTCTGGTGAGAGCTTATATATTGGCGCCTTTTCCTTTGTATCTCATCTTTGAAAATTGGAAAGTAGTGTTATGCTGCTGGTTTGAAACCAGAACCTGACTAAGGGGAAGCTTAGCAAATTCACTCCATCCTTCGAGCTTAACTATGGCTTCCTAGGTGGATTCTCATGGTTGTATTTCACTTTGAAATACAGATGGAGCTTTAATTTGAAGAAATCTAATAGGTTGCTGATGTAAAGCCTGTTTCTGAAGTTGCTGATTTGTTCATGGCTGAAGCGAATTTATGTTCATAGCTTCAACATCGAATTTTTTATCGTTCTGGGTACTGGCCCATACTGTTCCACTGTGGAGGGCGCCCCTTTCTGCAAGTTTGCAGATTTTATCTTGGAGTTTCTGATTTTTGGGAGAAGGTCGACCCTTCTTGAAGGCCGTACCTTTCTTCTTGCTGCCTTGGGATTCGTGCTGGTTGTTTCTACCTGTTTTTGGCTTGATTTTCCATTGGAGTTTGGATGCCTAGCTTCCAGCTATTGATCGACTGTGGTAGGGAAGCTTTTGGAACTGTTTCAGAGAAGATACGTCCAAATTGGTGATTTTATAACTTGCTGGTCTGATTTTCTGTACTCACTGTTTCTGATCAGATTAGTTGAGTTTAATTATCTTGCTGTTTTGAGCTTCATTGATGCATCTATTCATATTGTAAATGTTAGAGGAAGTGATACTCTAACCATTGATTGCTTGGGAATTCTTGTTGATACATTGCAGCTGTTATTTAATAATTTGTAAGCTGTTTAGTAGTACTAACAGCAGTTTGTTTATTTGCTGCAATTTACTTTGTTTGTAATTCCCCCCATGAAATAAAGTGGTTGTGTGGATTGTATACCCCCCACAGTTTAAGTGGAAGTGAGGTCAATTGGTTGGCTTGCTGCCTATAATTGTTTGTAATAATCACACCCACGTAATAAGTGGAGTATTCCCACCACTTGTGGATGCCTGTATTTGCAGAAGAAGTTTACTTTCAGTTAATCTAGCACTCCACCATATGTTAGCACCTCGCCTTGCAAAAGGATCTTGCGTGCACATTCTTGGTGTCGAGTTTAGCTCTTCATTTCCAATTGTAATTCAAGTTATTAGATCCTAGGGATCCTCTGACCATATGCCCGCCCCTCCTCCTTAAGTGGTTTTAGGGCGCATTCTTGGTTAGAGTTAAAACAGTTGTGTTTTGGTTTAAGAGCTAATTCTTAACGGGTGCATGATTTGCATTGTTGTAACTGAAAATTAAAAGCAAAAAATTAAGGGGTATATTTCATTTTCATTGTGTAACAATTCGAATAGTTATTAACTTATTATCCTAAAGTTTTGTGTTAGTCTCAAGATGTGGCACCTGCTTTTGGCTTTGCTGCAAGGGCTTAACCTACTATATTGGTCACAAGTTTTTGTCTTGCTAAAATCTAGTGCCATATGCTGGCCATGATTAATAACGTTCATAGCCTTGCTGACTAGAAGTTTTTATGTCAGTGGTTTGTATATCCCATGAGTGCTCAATGAACATGGTGTATCATAGCATAAAGGAAAATAATTATCATAAAAGTTGGGAAGGAGGTTACTTGAATGTCAATGCATCATACTTTTGGTTTTTTTTCCCTCTCTTGTATAAAAAAAATATGAAAGATAATGAACAATGAAATATTGAGCAAGTCTAATGCTATGTAACCAGATATGGCTAGGAGATCTAATTTATAAATCAAGTTTTAGCAAGGTTGCATGGGCACCTATGTGTATATCCCTTGGTACCTGCCTAAGGTAACCGGTCTCAAACAAGGTCATTAAAGCAAGAACCAACTTACATGGACCATGCAATGGAATTATTACAGAAATTGAAAGATAATAAAATATTGACCAAGTCTAATGCTAGAGTCAATCAAGGTAACCGGGCTCAAACTAGCTCCAGTCAAGTAAGAACCAGCTCACAAACCATGCAGTGTAACCTGTGGATGGATCCATTCAAAGACAAATTTGGCAACACAATTCCTAGGATGTGTAAAACTTAAATGAAGTAGAGGATGAAACACATATCCTTTAAACTTGCTGTATTGACCATATGTACTATAACACAAATATTTGAAGACATAACCTAGCATACATTTCTTAAATCAAGACAATTAAACAAAGCTTGGAAAATTTATATTAAAATTGGACTATTACAGAGACATCATTTTAACAAGTAGATACACATACATAGGCCCTAGAAACTGGTTTAGCATAATTTAGGTATGTGATCATATACATGTATGTCTACTCCCGCGTGTATGAAAGTCACTAGATTTGCAAGTGCAGGTGCATTTCTATTGTCATTTGGGCACTTAGGGTTTATGTTTGTGGGGTGCAATTGTCTGCAATTGCACAAAACTTATAGAAATGAAAAAATAATAATTTAATTACCTGAGTGCAGATCAAGATTATATATTCTTTATTTCATAATTTATAAAGATGACAAATAGCAGCCAAGTTCTGAACATCAAGAATTATGAGTGGGATTAGCTATTCAAGTGTGGGTACTTGAGTGCCCAATTATCATATAGATGTATGGTGTAGGTATGTGCACCTAAAGGATTGGGTATACTAGCCTGTAGCCTTTTTCAAAAAATTGTTAGCATCTGTTTCTTACTTAATCTTAGGTCCTACTTTTACCTAGGCATTTAATATTTCCAATGTTTATGATGCATAGATTATATTTTACATTGTTATGGTCATGCAGTTTCAATTGATTTGATTATTGGTTTTGGTGGCACTGGTTCTAATCATTATTGTGCATAATGATGATATTTCTGTAGCTCAATTTTATTGCTTTTCTTTCTCAGAATGTCTGTTATGGCATTTATAACTGATTTCCACTATTAGGGAAAATAGGTTCCACTGAACTGTGCTTGTCGCAGTTGGTAGATAGTTGAAGCCCATCACATCCATCTCCTTGGCAATTGGTAGTGTTTTTTTTGGTAGCAGAGAGAAACTTGTCCTTATTCCTTTCAATGCATAAAGAATTTTAAGATGCTAAAATTTAGAGATTCCAGTCTTGAGCATGACCCTAGTAGACTTAGAATAAAGTCCATAAATGTTATCTAGACTGTCAAGGAAAGTTGTCTGTGATGATCCCTCAAATCTTGATTATAAGACTTTGCCTTTTTCTTTAACTCCTTTACTTTAACCTTTATAACTGGTCTTTGCACAAGCAACTTTCTCTTCTAATTAAGTTTTCTTTTCTTTTTTTTTGACAATGATTGAATTAGGCATCACTTCTGCAAAACAGAGTTTAGAAATTGATAATAATGCTCCACTTTCTTTTCTCCAGCATCTAGGAAGTATTTCACCATCTTGAGCAATGTTCAATTTTTTTGTAAGATCTTAAAAGGTTATTGTAATTTTATTGTTAATACCTATGTCAAGTTTAGACATTGCTGTTTATGTGGATCAGAGTCCGGTACAGAATATTGTTTTTCAAAAAAATGGCAAGTAAATGATGCATGCCAAGGCAGCATTAAATTGCAGGCATATGGATGAACGCACAAAATATACATTGAATATTAGAGAAGATTATGAGAGGTTAAATGAAGGAAAGGATATGGATATGTTAACAGTTCATAAGGTTTAAGGGTGGGGTCATCAATCACGACTTTACAACAGTATATACTAACTCTATTTATGCATATTCAATAAAATCTCCTTTTATGAAATTACAGATATGGACTAAGATCAGAAGTCTAATATGACCATACTTTCAAAATGCATGATATCAATAATAGGATCAAGCAACAATCACCCTCCCAATGGTACACTTTCCAGGCTTGGTTATATGATGCTTGTCTGTGTATTGTTTTGCATCTCCACATTATACCACAATAAAAAGGTCTGGCTGGCAGCAGGAGCAACACTAACAGTCTTAACAAATGGAAAGAAAAAAGTGGCTGACAAAGGCACTAATAGATATAACTGCACTTGTATAATCAGTTTGGAGGGCAAGGAATGATTATATTATGCCAATGGGTCTATCTGTGTAAGCACGGAGCTTGCAGAAAGGAGGGAACAATAAAATTAAGGAGTGAGATTTTGGTCTCTCGATCTCTTCAATTGCCACTGTTAAGCTCTGCAGTTTTTGTTGATTAAGTCAATCCTTCTCAATATTCATTCTACACATTTAAAATAAATTCCTACTAAGGTGAAAGAAACAATATTTAGAATATCATATGTAGGTTTAAGGATTATAGAGGAATAATAGCATTTTAGTATCACTTTAATATTTGAAATTTTTTTAAGGTGTTTGATATCCTTGCTAGAACTAAATCTGGGACTCATGTTTTTCTACTTTGTATTCTGCATGTTTTTCAGTTTATTTATGCTACTATAATTTATTTTTGATTAAGATAATCAAAATGATGCCTGTTTCTTAGGTATGCTTTTATCTATGAACGATTTGTCTGGAAAGTTTGATGTTTGATTTTACATGTATTATGGTTTAGACTTACTCAACAACTTTTGAGACAATGTTTATTTATTCTTGTTCAGCTACCACCAGCTCCTCCACCACCTCCATTTCCTGAAGGCTTTGCAGCACCCTCTGATACAGCTCAAGTACAGGATGGCCAAACACAAGATGAACATATAGATCCTATATTTGATCAAGGACCACCAGCAAAAAGACCAAAAATAGAGAAATGAACATGCCAAATATGTAGTAAAATTATGGTTTCACCTGCGTTCCTTAAGTTTCCAAGTTTGATAAACAAATTATCTTTATTTCCTTGTTGGTTCTTATAACACACATTTTAATATCCTGCAAGCAAATGTTGGGCAATATATTTTGCTTTTAGCTCAAATGGATATCGAGAATAATTTCAAGAAAAGGCATGGTTGTCTGTTGGATGGCTGTACGCTGATGACATTGTGATTCCTGGTGGAGCAAGTGTTTCACAGCTGGAGAAAATATGTGAAATAGCTGGATCAAATTTCGATTGAAATGACCTTTATTGTACCAAAAGCTTTTTGAAGAAATTCATAATGATACAAACATTGAAGAAAAAAAGAGTGATTTTTGAAGAAAGAATAGGTTTGCTCATTGCCTGTTCTCTTTTTCCATAGTTGAACTAGCTCATGGTGTAAGAATCCTTTCAGATTAAGTGTTATCTACCTTTGAAAAAAAACTCATGTTTACTTGCAAAAGTACATGCCCTTGGGATGAACGCCTTGCTCATCGTGGAGGCAATGGCCCAGCAGGCAATTTCTATTTTCATTTGTGTCTTTTCATTTACTCTTAAAGATAAGGAGGTCATTTACATATACCATTCATATTATTGATCTTGTAAATCTATTTAAGGACATTACACAGTGGCATTTAGATGAAAGATATTAAATCTGACTGAAATTCTAAAACATTTATTACTTGTGTTACACATATTTCAAATATCTTATCTTTTCACCCCATGAGTATGGCATGGAATAAGTTGTGTGGTCATTCATCCAGTTGTTCACAAAAGGCCCCTTATCTGACTCAAAACATAGAAAGACAACATAAGCCCGATAAAGCTCCTGTTTGAGTGTATGATATTCTCTTTCACAAAGGAACCACGCTTGAAACCCAAGTTAGAGCTTACAAATTTGCAAATGGAGATCTGAACCATGGTGCCTCTCCTTACATGGTACAAATCTTATCAACAAGCATAAACTGCTAGCATGCTTTAGAAGTATGACCTTAACTAATGGAACTTTACATTGCTCATGCCAAAGAGAGCTTAATTAGAGGAGAATATAATCCTTGAAATTATTGTCATTGATGTCAAAGGTGTATGGGAGATTATTGGAAATTGTTGTCATTGATGTCAAAGGAGGAAAATCATTGAGATCATGGCCGACCCTCCTTATATGTGATCGCCCCTTGAAGAAGTTAAAATTAAATAAATAAATCTGTTCTAATTGCTGGCCGACCTTACATTGGAGTTAAAAAATAAAATAATTTTTTTTTTAAATTTCATAGGGTCGATTCCCTCAAAGTGTTGCCCATTTCTTTGTGAAATTAAATTTAAATAAATTTATTATTTATATTGGCAGACCACTATTGGAGCGCCTAAATTTGGTGATGCAAAGGTGCAAGGAAAAGGTATAAAATAATGAATGGTTGCCTCCTTTGTCAAGCAATGCATCCCTTCATAAAGTCGCTTCGTTTTGTGAAGGTATAAATAGAGCTGTGGATTGAGGAGAAGAGTGTGTGGAAGACAAATTGATAAATCAAATATACACCAGCAGATTTGGTTGAAGAGAAAATAATTGAAGATCACTCAAAGGCAGATTTTTGAAGGAGGATTATCAAGAACATTACTTTATCTATCAAGAGGTTGGTGCTTCATATTAGAAAGGTTGGTACCTCATATTGAAACAGATTGGTGTCTCATATTGAGTTGGTGCTCAAGTCTTGTGGATTGGCGTCTCCAATAGGTTGGTGCCTATAAAGTTTGTAAGAGATTTTTAAATAAGCAATATTTTGTTGTGGTTTTCTTTCAAAAGGGTTTCCACATAAAACTTGTGTTCTTGTTTGTTGGTGTTGTGTATTTAAAGTTATTATGGTTGCTAATTTGAAAAAGTAAAAGATAGTCTTATATTGATTCACCACCCCCTCTCAATATAAGCTTGTGCTCATCAATTGGTATTAGAGCAAGTTTTTTCAAATACAGCTTAATCGCTAGATCTTAAGAGTACACATGGCTTGTCAATAAAGATTCTCCTCCAACAGGGCTACATTGTATGATGAGACAAATTATGCATTTTGGAGCGTGAGAATTTACACCTACTTAATGGCTCTTGGATTTGATATTTGACAATCGATTGTTGATGGCTATGTTGCACCATCATCTTTGCCAACAAATTTGGCAAAAAAGAAGGCAAGTGAAAATAATGCAAAATCCATGAATGCAATTTTGTGTGGACTATTGAAATCAAAATTTGTCGAAGTGATGCATTGCACATCGACAAAAGATGTGGGGCAAACTTGAAAATATCTATGAAGGAAACAACAAGGTCAAGAAAGCCAAGCTCCAAACTCAGAAGACAATTTGAGAGCTTGAAGATGAAAGATGAGGAAATGATAGTAGCATATCTACTTCGCGTGGATGAAATTGTTAAGGTTTTGGAGACAAGGTTGAGGATGCAATAATTGTGCACAAAGTATTAAGGTCTCTTCATTTGAGATTCGATGCCAAAGTCTTTGTTATTGAAGAAATGAAATATTTAGATGCCCTAACAATGGATGAGTTGCATGTGATCCTTACTTCATATGAGAGACAACCTTTCAAAGAAAATGAAGAGCGAAGAGTCCAAGCCGAGCAATAGTTCTGATGACGAGTGAGAAAGAGGAAGCTCATTACGTAAGGAAGCTTAAGAAATGATTTGATAAGTATGAAAGTAAGTTGTCGTTTAAATGTTTCAATTGTGGAAAAGTATGACAAATTGTTGCTAAATGTCCATATAAAAGTAAAAGTAGTGATGATGAGGAAGAGCATAACATGAAGGAAGATAGCAAACATGACAAATTTGAGAAATAAGGTCTTACAAAAACAAGAAAAGCTTATATTCCGAGGAAAGCAGCTTGTCCGAAGAGAGTTTATTTGCCAACGATAGAGAAGAGATTCTCTTCATTGCGATAGAAACAAAAGATGATATCTTGGAAAATAATGAAAAAGGTAGAGGAGACAAAAGTGGAAGAAAATGATTGAAATAACCTCACCATTCATTGGAAAAGCATAATACTCTTCTCTTGAACTTGGGTTACATTAACAACAACCAACTTCAATGATTCTACCTCTTGAGCCACCAAAAACCCAACCTGCAAAGCTAGCCTATTATTAGGGGAAGCAAACTGCAAGGGTTATCCAACTACTTGATGTTGTGGATTTGCATTTAGCCACCAAGTTATCCTACCAACATGTCATGTTTTGTTAAGACACATTGCCAACAAGCAACTAAGGTGAAAATAATTTTGATACTTGAAAGCTAACTTCTCATGATCAATAGGTTACTTCTACAAAGTCCTCAATTTTTAGGTATAATTTTAATTGAAATCACCTTTTGAAAGAGATAGATTCACCCAAGGAATCGCCAATGCTTTCCAAAGTGAAGGGAAGCTAGAAGTGCAAGGGCATATTAAGCATTCTTACCCACAATGGAACGCGTATGAATTTTTTATTAAATGATTAAAACTTGAAAGCTAAAACTTTATAAAATAGGCATTGCCCCAAGCCCATGGATCATTTGCCAAAATATTGCCTCCATCTTCTCTAGATTCACATGCTATAATGAAGAATCCTTGGGCACATGGATAAGAAAGGATTTTAGGTATTGGTCATCTATTGATGTAACTCTTGTAGTCTAGGCTATAGATTGACGAATCTTCAAATTAAAGCCATTTATGAATAATGCTTAAATTCTTCTATTACGTCCTCATCTAGTGCCAAGAACATAATCTTTGTTTCTTTTTTATATTTTCTTTAATCCACCTTTCCTATCATTTAGATTAGTAGAAGATAGGAGCATCTTATCTTTCATCATCACCATAAAAATAGGATGAACATATGTTTTCTCACCACCTACTTCTAAGGCATGTGCATAGTCACCATTTTAGGCCTAGGGTATTGAACTACCTAATGACCCAATTGCATCCTTGTGCATTCCTTTCTCATGCACAAAAGCTTGGGTTATCGTTGCAACCTTCACTCTTTTAACCTAATGGTCATATGACATTGTCATTGAAGGATAATTTATTTTGCTTCTCTTGAATGTGCTTGCCCTTCCAATTGCAAGCCCACACAACTTGGCATATTGGGGCTCAACCCCCTTGACTTGCCCATAACTCCTAAAAACCTCATGCAGGGTAATGAAGAGCTTGAGACCATAGCCACAAACACAAATTCTTTAAGGTTTTAAATAGAAATAATATCATAATCCATCACTACAAAAAGTGAATGTGTGCGCATTTGATAGTTGCTATAGGTTATCAAGGTCCATGATATTATGTTGACTAAAAATCTAAAATCTTTAATTACTTGTAATCCACATGTTTGAAATCTATTAATTTTTCATCCCTTGAGTATGACATAGAATGCGAGTTGTATGGTGATTCTTATCTAATCGTTCAGAAAAGGTTCATTATCTAGCTCAAAACATAGAAGAGCAACATAGAACCAACAATGCTCATGTTTGAGTATATGATATCGTCTTTCACAAAATAAACAACTTGAAACTGAAGTTAGAGATTGTGAATTGTAATATTCCCAATAAATATCTTGGGCGAATAACCTTCAAGTATATAAAATTTTAATAGGTCTCTAATACTACTATAATGTGGGGCCAAAACACTAGTGCAAATCTGATTTTTCTTTTTCTACAAATAATTTTTTGGGACAAAGATATCGGATTCTACTATTTAAGTTAGATCCAAATAACTTGTATTTAATTCATTGTTTACACATTATCATTATCATCACATTAATCAACAAAGAACAAATGACATATAATTCTCCATCTTTCTCTTATTACCAATACTGATTGAATTACATTCATATAGCTTTGCAACATCAACAACTACATCACTAAAATTTCATGTGTATCTCCTCGACACCAACAAATTGAACCAATACAATGTAGTTGAAATTTGTGCCAATGAAGCCTTGATATGACCTTAAATGATATAGCTCTTTGAAATCCTTTGATTTCCATGCTCAAAAACAAGTGTTCAATTTGTTTTAGAATAGAGGTTTATATAAAGTAATAGATGACCATCCTTGAGTGGATGTGTTGACCCTATTATATCCACCACAATAATAAGTTAGCCACAAAGTGGATTTTTAATTCCAATTTGAACAAGTGATTATGGGCAAGCAAGATCCTACTTGGGAGAGTTATGGCTCCAAAACAAATTATTAATGACATTACGACACATGTTGGGGAGTTAGAAAGAGAATAGAACCATGAAAAAAATGGGTTGTAGGGGTTGGAAATACCACTAACTCATACCACAGGTCAAGGCATCAGGAATTGAACAATGGGCATGTAGATAAAAATAGGTTTAAAAATTTGTCAAATAGGATGGAGAAGTTTGAAACTTTGACGAAAAGAAAGAGAATAGAGTTGAAAGGAAATACATACGTAGAAGGGGAAAAACAACAAAACAAGATTAGGGAGATAGGAGAGACAAAGAATAGACTTAATATCTTTAGAATTAAATTAAATGAGAAGGGGTCATGACAAGTTTGGTCTGCTCAAAATTGCTTGTCGTCAAGTAATTGTGAATTCATATGGTCCAACAATCCTTGGTGCATTTGTTTCTCAACTTGCTTTCTTCATCAATCAAAAACAACTCCATTGATGGTATAATATGCTTTCCAAATGCTCCTTTGAGAAAAGATGCAAGAAATACATTGAGAATCTTACTTCCCTTTGACAACTCCAACTCATAGGCAACTTCACTATTCCTTCTTAGAATTATGTATGGTCCATAAAAACAAGGCTAAGGTTTTTTAAACCCACTTGCCTTAAAAGAAGATTGTATGACTTCAATCTGACAAAGATCATGTTTCCATTCTCAAATGTTCTCTCAATCCTATAGCATTCTACATACATCTTTTGCTAATTTTGAGCTTGTTGGAGATTATTCTCGAGTGACTATTATTTTTTGGCTCCGTTTGATCAAATCATTTGCTCTCAGGACCTTATTGTCTAATAGAACAAGTTCAACAAAACTTTGAGCTTTGTATTTGTACAACTATGTGAATAATGCCATCTTAATTGACGTGTGATAAATGGTGTTGTAATAGTGCTCCCCAGATGGAGCCATTTTGTCCATGTCTTGTTAATTAGCAATATAATTTCTCAAATAAACTTCCACCCATTTGCTCATAATCTCAGTTTGGCCATATGTTTGTGGGGGATAGCTAGTGTTGAGTGTGAGCTTGGTTTCTGCTAAAAGAAAGATCTCTTGCCAAAACAAACTCAAGAAATGAATCTCTATCTCATATTACTCTTGGTTAGTCCATGGAGCTTCAACACTTCCTTAAAAAGAACACAACAACTTGTGGTGCTCTGGAGTGTGAAGAAATAAGAAGAAATTGTCCATACTTTGTGAGTCTATTTACAACAACATATATGTAGTCCTTACCTTGGACTTTAGGAAGTGTAGTGATGAAATCCATTGAGACACTTTCCCACTTCTACTCCAAAAAAGATAAGGGTTGTAGAAGACCTCCTAGGAATGTTTGCTTTGTTTTATTCCTTTAACAAACAAGACATTCTCTAATATGACTAAGGACATCATCCTTGAGTCCCTTCCATGCAAACCATTTCTTGATCTACTTATAGGTTATGAAATACCTAGGGTGACTTCCAAAAGGAGTATCATGAAGTCCTTTCAAAATCTTTCATTTCATTCTTGATTTTGACACCAAGTAGATTCTTCTCTTACATATTGTGTACCTATCATCTAGAAACTTCCCTTCCAACATATCAATCACAAACATATTCTTAGCATATTGTACTATGATATTTTCCCTCCAATCAACAAAGATGTGAGATATTGAACATAGAGTTGACATTCTAGATAATGCATCAATATCAACATATTCAATGTCACGGTTATACCCTTGAAGTTTGCTTATCCATTTTTGCTACCGTTTGTTCATATCCTTTTGACTAAGAAAATACCTCAAACTATTCTGATTAGTCTTGACTAGAAATCAACCACCCAACCAATATTGCATGATTTTGGTTAATGTGTGCACACTAGTTAGCATTTCCTTATCGTATATGGAGAATTGCCTTTTCACATCTATGAGTTTTTGAATCTCAAATATAATTGGGTGCTTGTTTTGCATAAGAATCACTCCAATTCTTTCTCTTGATACATTACAGTGAAATGAAGGAAAAAATTAGAAATAGCTAACATGGGACACAACCTCTTTACTTCTTTTAATTTTTCAAACACTTGTTGTGCAACCTTGTTCCACATGAAGGCTCCTTTCTTTGTTAGATAAGGTGGTAGCCAATTGACATAACCTCTTAACAAATCTTTTATTGTAGCTACAAAGGTTGAATAATGCTTGCAACTATGCCAAAGTCTATGAGGGAAGCTAATCTAAAATTGCTTTTATCTTCTCCATATCCACTTGCACTCTATTTACACTAATTATGTGCCCTAAATATAAAATCTCTATTATAATGAACTCACATTTTAACTCCTTTGTAAAATGATTCTATGCTTCCAAATTTCCAAACACCTCATCAATATGTAGCAAGTGCTCCTCCCATGTCTTGCTTTATGTGTGAGTGGAATGTTGTTGGGGTATTTTTCAATCCAAATGACATGATATAAAATTCATAGTGGCCATACTAGTGTCAAAAAATTATCTTGTGAATATCATCCTTTGGGACTTGGATATGATGGTAGCTTGATCAAAGATCTATCTTTGGAAAATAAATTGCTCCATGAAAGCTTGTTTATCAATTTATTGATCTTGGTGATTGGGTGCTGATTTTTGATAGCCTTCTTATTTAATGCTTTGTAGTTGATATGCATCCTCACTATGTCATGTTTCTTCTTTACCAAAGCTATAGATGAAATGAAAGGACTTGAATTGGGTTTGATGTGCCCCATGCCAAAAAGTTCCTTTATTGGCTTTTCAATCTCCTACTTTTGTCCCCTAGGATGGCCATATGGACTAGTAATGACGATCTTAGTGCCTTCCTCCAACTTAATGGCATGCTCAAAGCCTCTATCCAATGATCTCCCTAGAGAAATGTTATTGAAGACTTTATTGTGCTTGTTCAAGATATTTTGTACATCCACATTGTCAAGCTTCCTCTAATGCCTAATTAACCGGTGCTAATGATTATGCACATGACTTAGTAGACTTGAGGATCCCTATACTAAGCAGTTCATCACTCAAGAGAGGGCTTTATTAAATCATCAACCAGGGAGTTGAAAAATTTTAGATAGTGTTGACAATATATATGTATTCATGGATTCTAAACATCCTACATTGGCTGAGTATGGGTGAACAAAATACATATAAGTACAATAAAATCTCTTAATCGAAAAAAACTTTTATTTATCAAAACAAAGTGAAGGAATGCAAATAGCTACCTTTTTCTACGGGTGCCTAATTCTTAAGACAGTAACCAATTAACCGTTATATTGCAATATGTCCTAACTTGATTAACCTCCAAAGTACTAAACAAAGTATCAATCTATAGGTTCTAATTCAAAAATTGTAAGGCATCATTCATAATTACATGAATTGGAATATATCAATTAAACTTACAATGCATAATCTAATCGAGAAATCTAAATTGAAGTGGTTTAGTAATACCTTAAGTGGCCCTTGCTTGTAATGTTGTGCCCACAAGAACTTGTTAATCACTCACTACTCAGAGCATACTTAAATTGAATGAAAATAAGACAAACCCAAATTTGCAAATGGAAATTTGAACCTCTCCTTTCATGGGCCAAATCTAATCCACAAATATAAACTGCTAGCATGCTATATAAGTATGACCAAAATTTATGGAGCTTGTGCTTATGCTAAAAATAGCTCAATTAGAGGAGAAATTAATCCCTTAACTAACCACTTCATAGGTACATATGGTTAAATGTGAAGGTGCATTCACTAGTAGAATTTGGAAAATAAATGACTAGGTGACAAACTTTTAGTCACAACAACTAAAAATGACTAAATTCTACTCATTTTTTACAACTTTTAGTCACAAAAAAAAAAATGACTAAATACTTAGTCATCAAATCCAAAGTAGAAAAAATTTAAAAAAAACAATTCGGCCAAATATTGGCGCGATGTATTCATGTGCGCGATGTATTGGCGTGATTATTCATGTTCATTGTAGATTCATTTGTCTCACTTGACCTCGTTTCATTCGATCATTGCAGGCCTTGCTTCATTTGTTAGCCTAACATGAGGCGTTTTGATTAGCACCTACTTGCATGGGTGATAAAGATTCAGAGAGGACCTAGAGACTTCTAAAAAGGTGGGCAAGGGCAAGGAATTCAGAGTTTGCTGCAACGAATTTGAATTTGCTAAGGCCCTCTGTAGCGGAATCGGATTTGGGGATGCCCTTTGCAATGGATTCAGAGGTAATTTGAAACCCTCATTACATTAAACAAAAATTTGAAACACTCATTACAAACTACTGCTCTTAATAATGTTCTTTTACAAATTTTCCATTATTCTGCTTCATAATATGCTCAAGCTAAATATAATAAAATTTGGGTGTCAGTGCCAAATTAGAATTTCCTCAAACAATTTTGATACATTTTCATTGCAATGCAAGCTGTCCTTGTGCAAAGTAAACATGTGCTAGATTTACCCACATATTAGACATGTGAACAAAGATGTTTCCTGTTGCAGCTTCTTGTACTATGTAGAAATTTCCTTTGCAACATCAAATTGACCCCTTTTAGCCAGCTTAATGGTTGACTCATTTGTAGCATAAACATTTCCTGGTCTCTGTGCCAACACTTTCCAATACAGTTCTCTAGCCTTCTCAAGATGTTTGCCTCCACCTTTGGATCACTCCTCTCATTGCAAAAAGATGCAAAATAATTCCAATTTCCAAGTGAAATGTCAACATAAGAATTCTTTGCATCTAATTCACTTTATGCAGCTTTAATTGTTTCTTTTCTTTAAGCCAGTCATCTGTTTTCAATTCCATTTTTCCAAGCATAGATAAAGCATTTGATGAGTTTTTATCCACCTTAAGTGCATCCCCAATCAATTCTAGGCTTAGTTGGATCTCATTTCAAGCTTGAGCCATGGCTGTAAGACATATATATGCATCCACATAATCAGGAAACTTGAACAATATTAGCCTATATAAAAGATTTGATTTTTCAATATCATTTAGTTGTTCAAACAAACTAGCAAGATTAAATAGTGTTGTGACTTTATCCCATGGTAACTCAAGTGAAACACCACCTTCTAGTTGATGGAAGAATTTCATATGCTTAAAGAGCATAGGAAAAACTAAAAAATTAGCATTGGGACTTTTATTTATGAATTCAACCCAAACGCCATTTCCTAATGCCTCCATAAATGTTTGTTGAGCCAACTCTAGTTCATCATGCTCAAAATGAAGAACCCCAATGTTTAACAATTGAATGGATACTTCTTCTCTACTCTTCTTCAGAAGAGACTTTGGCCTCTTAAGAGAATCTAAGGTTGCACTGGGTTCTGATGATATTAATCTCACCCATCTTGGTAAATGCATAGGCATCGGTTTGATCTATGTGAGTTGCCTTTCTTAAAATTTCCAATGCCTTCTCTGCCAGCCCTTGTTGAGCATATATATGGCCTACAACTTTTATGCTCTCATAGTTCTCAGGGTGGACCTCCAAAACCTTTTCAAAATTTGAGAGAGAAATCTTATGATCTCCTAGCTTCAAATGAACCTATCCAAAAAAATTTATGGCCTTTGGATTTCCTTGACAAATGGTGTCATAATCACCTTTACTATGATAAGATCGTGCAGGATTATAATATGAATGAAATTTCATGAGAGGGTGGTCAGTTGAAACAAGAGTTGTCTTAGCTGACTGTTCCACAAGAAAATGCTACCCTGCAGTGAAGAAAAAATGGTTTGTTAAATGATTCAATGCCATCGTAGAGTACAGGTATAATTCAAAGGCTATACACATCTTTTCCATTCCTTCATGAACACTACCTTTTTCACTAATTGTGAGAATCCTACAAGTAAAAAATGCACAAAACTGACCAAAGAGATTTATGTAGAGGCAAAACATCATTTCCTAATGCCTCCATTAAAGTTTGTTGAGCCAACTCTAGTTCATCACACTCAAAATGAAGAACCCCAATGTTGTTTAAAAATTGAATGGGTACTTCTTCTCCGCTCTTTGTCAGAAGAGACTTTGGCATCTTAAGAGAATCTAAGGCTGCACTGGGGTCTGACGATATTAATAACTCACCCATCTTGATAAATGCATGTGCATCAGGTGGATCTATGCGAGTTGCCTTTCTTAAAATTTCCAAAGCCTTCTTTGCCATCCCTTGCTAAGGATGTATATGGCCTACACTTTAAAGCTCCCACAGTTCTCAAGATGGACCTCTAAAACCTTTTCAAAATTTGAGAGAGAACTCTTAAGATCTCCACTTTCAATTGAACCTATCTACAAAATCCTATGGCCTTTGGCTTTCCTTGATAAGTGGTGTCATAATCACCTTTACTATGATAAGATCGTGCAAGATTACAATATGAATGAGATTTCATGAGAGGGTGGTCAGCTGAAACAACAACTCTCTCAGTTAATTGTTCCACAAGAAAATGCTAACTTGCAGTGAAGAAAATATAGTTTGCTAAATGATTCAATGCCATTGTAGAGTACGGGTATAATTCAAAGGCTCTACGCATCTTTTCCATTCCTTCATGAACACTACTTTTTTCACTAACTGTGAGAATCCTACAAGTAAAAAATGCACAAAACTGACCATAGAGATTTATGTAGAGCCAGAACATCATTTCCTAATGCCTCCATAAAAGTTTGTTGAGCCAATTCTAGTTCATCACACTCAAAATGAATAACCCCAATGTTGTTTAACAATTGAATGGGTACGTCTTCTTTGCTCTTCTTCAGAAGAGACTTTGGCATCTTGAGAGAATCTAAGGCTGCACTGGGGTCTGACGATATTAATAACTCACCCATCTTGATAAATGGATGGGCATGATGTGGATCTATGCGAGGCCTTTCTTAAAATTTCCAAAGCCTTTTCTACCTGCCCTTACTGAGCATATATATGGCCTACAACTTTTAAGCTCTCACAGTTCTCAAGGTGGACCTCCAAAACCCTCTTCAAAATTTGAGAGAGAACTCTTAAGATCTCCCAGCTTCAATTGAACCTATCCACAAAATCATGTGGCCTCTGGCTTTCTTTCACAAGTGGTTTCATAATCACCTTTACTATGATAAGATTGTGCAAGATTATAATATGAATGAGATTTCATGAGAGGGTGGTCAATTGAAACAAGAGCTATCTCAGTCAACTATTCTAGAAGAAAATGTTGTCCTATGAAGAGAAAAAGGTTTGCTAAATGATTCAATGCCATTGCACAGTATGGGTATAATTGAAAGGCTTTATGCATCTTTTCTATTCTTTCATGAACACTACCTTTTTCACTAACTATGAAAATCCAACAATTGAAAAGTGCACAAAACTTACCACAAAGATTTTTTCCCCATTTCAAACAACAAAATTGCCAAAAAAAAAAAGTGTTTAAAACATGCAAATAAAATCACATTGATTTTCATGCCAAAATAAACCATGAGACCATAGCTTGTTGCTTACTATTATTCTTTGATAGATTTTTTCCAAGCATCCATAGCTTTTTTGAAATCACCTGTTTTAGGCTTTTAGCCATAACAACAAGGTAGTGAACTGTTTGATAAAATGCTTTGGTAGACATGTATGAAAAGTGTGGTAGCATAGAAAAGGCAATGAACTTTGGAAAAAATGCCTCGAAGAAATGTGGTCTCATGGTGATGGAATGCCATGACAAGTGAATTGTTATGGATTGTCATGGCATTCCATCACCATGAGACAACATTTCTTTGAGGCATTTTTTCAACCAGTTCACTGCCTTGTCTATGCTATTGCTTATTATTATGCTTTGATAGATTTTTTCCAATCATCCTTAGCTTGTTCGAAAGCACTTGTTTTAGGCTTTTAGCCATAGCAACAAGGCAGTGAACTGTTTGATAGAATTCTTTGGTAAACATGTATGAAAAATGTGGTAGCATAGACAAGGTAGTGAACTTATTGAAAAAATGCCTCAAAAAAATATGGTCTCATGGAATGCCATGACAAAAAAATGCAATTGGCAGTTGCTCCTAGTTATTAGTTATGCAATGTCAAGTAATTGTATAACTGCTTAGGTTGACTTAGTAAATACTATATTGTAATTGAAATTTTGTCATTTATCAACATCTAGTTATTAGTTATGCATTGTGAAATAATTCTTTGAGTTTGAAAGATGTGCAATGCAATGTAATCAACCATTTGAATATAAACTACAAAATTCTATTTTTTACAATTTATTAGTTAAACTCTATTTTATTTTCTCTTTATAACCCTATTGCTATGGAAATGCCTTTCAATTAAAAAAAATTAGTTTTTGTCTCTTAGTCTACAATTTTTTGTTGCTATCTGTAGAACATTATAGATGGATCAACATCAAAGGTTGAAATACCATGCATTTGATAAGAGAATAGCCGATGAGTGACATGGACAAGTATCCATGTCCATGTAATGTCTATCTTGGCAAAAAGGTGAAAAAAAGAAGTCATATTTATCGACATATGATAAGATATGGGCATAGTGGTATAAGCACTTGGAATGTCAATTATTACAAAGATATGATAGAATGGTAGAGTGTGAGAGATGAAGAGGCAACAATATTAGACGAAGGGTTTGAAGTTGATTGAATGTTGAATGAGGGTCTAAACGATGATTGGGACAAGTTGATGGAGGATGCTCCAAAGCCTTTGTATGCTAATTGCAGGTTAAGTCATTTGACAACAATCCTTCAAATTCTTAACTTGCAATTGGTGTTTGGTTGGACAAATGAGAGTGTAGATCAGTTATTGACATTATTAAGTTCGTTGTTACCACTTGACTCCACATTGCCAACAAAACGAAGTCAATGTAGAAAGGAAATCACTAAGCTAGGCTTAGGGTATGAAAACATCCACACATGTGTGAATGGTTGTGTATTATTTCACAAGAATCTTGCAAGTGGGATTGAATTTCTGAAATGTCATGAAGTCAGGTATAAAGAAGGGTTGAAATCGGTTGTGGTTCCTAGAAAGATTCTTCGCCAGTTTCCAATAATCCCATGATTACTCTGAATGTATAGGTGTAGAGACATTGTTGAACTTATGCAATGGCATGCCCAAAATAAGAGCATTGATGAAAAACGACATGTTCCTGATTCTAAGACGTGGATGGAATTTTATAATAGATGATCTGATTTTTCTCAAGATCCCAGTAATATAAGGCTGGGATTGGCTCTAGATGGAGTGAACCCATTCTCAGATCAAAGTACTCAATGGTCAACTTGGCCAGTGTTTTTAATAAATTATAACTTACCTCCATGGTTAGCAACTAAACCATTTTTATTAATGCTATCATTGATTATACCAGAAAAGAAAAGTGTGACTTTAGATACAATTGATGCATATCTAGAGCCATTATATGATGAGCTAATGGAGTTGTGGAAAGAAATTGAATCAATTCAATCTTTAAGGGATGGTCATTCAATCAAATTCACTTTAAGAACTTCCTTATTGTTTACGATTCATGATCTTCCTGTGTATGGCACATTGTTTGGTCTCAGTGTTCATGAACACTATGGATGTCCTACTTGCAACTTTAAGAATTTTGTGAGGCACTCAAGAAGTTTGCGTAAGTGTATTTATTGTGGACATTGTACTTACCTTAAAATGGATCATCCATATCGTCAACAAAAAACACAGTTCAATGGTGAAGAAGAGAATCGTGAACCACCATTGCTAATAACAGGTGATTACATTGTTGAGAATGGACAAAAAGAATGCCATTTATTGAAAATGATGGGATTGCTAGTAGTAGATATGATCCATGTAATGAAAGCGGTGTAAAAAGGTTGTGCATATTCTATAAGTTGTCATTCTTTAAGGATATATCCATTAGGCATATTGTTAACTTTATGCATACTAAGAAAAATATAGCCTATGTTATTATAGAAACTCTTTTTGGTGCTTTTGATACTATTTCATCACATGAAGACTTTTGACAACTAAAGATTCATTGAAATCTTTGGGTTGAAAAATATAGAAAACCTAGTGCTCCTTATGTTCAGACAAAGGAACAACGTGCACAATTCTTATAGTTGATGTCTTGGACTTGCTTTCCCATTGGATATGTAAGTAGTAGTATTAGAAGCCAAACTGCCATTAATTGCTTTAGAAGCCTCAAGACCCATGACTATCATGTCATAATGGAGAATATTTTACCTATTGTGGTAAACATATTAAGTTTGGAAAAGGGGCCAAGATTGGCAGTTATAAAGTTGGGCCTAATATTAAAGAGAATGAATTTACATGTAATAGATCCTTTGAAATTTGATAGTTTGAGGGAGGAGGTTGTTGAAGTCCTTTATCTATTGGAACGGGAATTTCCACCAACAATCTTTAACATTTCTATGCATCTTTTGATACATCAAAAATATGAACTAAAGCATTGTGGCCCGATAAGAACAAGATGGATGTATCCTATAGAATGATATATGAAGGTTTTGAAAAAAATTGTTTGTACTAGGGAGAAACCGGAAGGCAAAATGTCTAAGGGATATTCAATGCAAGAGGCCATAGGATTTTGCACAGAATATATGAAGGATTTAAAAAATGTCAATCAACATGTATGGGATGACGACGAAGAAGACACAGTTCCAGGTGAAGTATTAGAAGGCAATGTATGTCACTTGAAGCTATCACATCAAGAAAGAAGTGTGATACATGCCTATATTCTTCAAAACACGTCTTCGTTCAATAAGTGACGAAGGTAAAAAAAAAATTAACACAATAATTTTTTTACTCAATTGCATTTACACATTTATATTATCAATCTTACTATTTGTACGTTAATATTATATATAGAAAATATGAAGAAGACAATCAATCTTGGATGCAACATTGACCTCAAAGGGGCAAACGCCATGTTGATTTGATTGGAGGTGATTCTCTTCCAAAATTTGAAGAATGGATTGCTAATGCAGTTAGGGATGCAAAAGAAGAAGGTCAAGATATAACAATGGAGGAAAGTGATCTTTCACAATCTCCACATTTATTGGCTATGCATTTAAGTGGAATGTGGGCCTATGGTAGTCATTTAAGAGTGGAAGAAAAAGACAATGGAAAGATAAATTGTGATTGTGTTGTTAGTGTTCAATTTCTTCATGAAACTGCGAAGAAAATTTATGTTGGATTCATCCAAAAAATTATTCTAGTGGCTATGGTGAAAATAGTCCTATATTATTAAAATGTAAGTGGATCTAACCATCTGTAGTACAATTTGATGAGTATGGATTTGTACATGAAAATAGAAGACAATTTTTACTAGAGACAAATGAGCCGTATGTTTCCCCTCTTCAAATTAACCAATCATTTCTAATTGATGATGTAAGAAGCCCAGGATGGTCGTATGTCATTCAAAAAATGTCTCGTTCAAAACGAAAAAATATGGAAGTTGTTGATATAATGCCTGATCGGCAATATGTTAATTTATAAGAAAAATTTGAAGAAGTGGATGAAGATGATGATGGAGTGTTTGAAGAAGACATTTTGATTACCAATGAAGAGATTGGGAGAGATAATGCATTGCATGTCATAGATGAGGATGAGGAAGAAAATCAAGCAAACGTAAACACAAATGATCAAGATTTTGATCTTGTTGGCAATGCAGATTATTATGATGATGTTTTTCCACCTTAAGAGGTTAGCTTGTCACCTAAACTTTGGTTATATGTATGGTGTAATTTATTATTGAATGTAATAAATATCTAAGTATAGATATGCTTATTTAGTGTTGTTTTATTGATACATTTTTGAATGTAATCATCATTTTCTGTTGGTACATTGTATACAAAACTTGAGATGTTTACTATTGATTTGAAGTGTATTTAAAGTTATGTTCAATCATTCTTCTTATTTTTCTTACTTCGGTTGAAAATTTGACATTATTTTTGTTTAGTTAGAATATAATTTCGTGTATGTCCTGTATGTTTTCTAGATGCAAACATATAATGAACATTTGTGATTTAATAATACATATAGATATCTTAACATTAGGTGAACTAAGCCTCCCCATTACAAATAAAGAAATGATCTTTTAGGTCTAAATGACACTAAAAACTAAAACTGAGAGACTACAAAATTAGAAAATTGTTCAATATTTTCAATAAAATGATTTCTAAAATATTGCATTCATAATAAAATCCAATACCGCACTACCGCAACAACCAATAGAAGTATGCACGAGATGGCAGGACATATAGGTCAATGCACAAATGCTTACTGCAATACCATGACAACCAAATATGAATACTGTGGGGTGGTGGTGAGAATATGTTAACAACTAAAGTAAATCGCAGCCCTGCAAGGGATAAACAGTGACACTGCAGTATGGTAGTGAACAATCACTCAACTGCTAGAATTAACCCGTTGTCCCACGGGAGTTAAAAGGGTGTGTGTGGGGTGGCAGTACTACTATCACTACCCCACATTGGTATTGATATGACAATGGTATGGTGGTGAACAAACACTCAACCACTAGAATTAAATTTTTGTCCTGCAGGAGTCCAAAGGGGTGTGCACGGGGTGGCGGTACTACTAGCGCTAACTCACAACCATATTGAAATGACCAAGCGGTATTGCGGTATAAGTTGTTAAAGAATTAAATTATTACACCGTTCGATTTCCCAAGATCAATGGAATGTATTCAAACTTGAAATATGGGCAGATTTTGAAATATTTTGCATGAATTCACATTAATAGTGAGGTGGCTGAGCTCAACAAAAAATATTACTTGGGGCTCGATGAAATTTTGGAAATCATTCACAAAGCTTAGCATACCCGAGGCAAGGGATTTCAAGCAGGAAAAAATTGTAGTTGTTATTTCATCGAGTAGTTCATAGAAATCCTTTATAGCAAGTGTATAAGAATTGAATTTGCTTCTACAAGTAGACACTTAAAAAATAAAGGAGTAAATTCTTCATCATGCCATCCAAAATAAGTCAACTTGCGAGTAAAAAGGAAGAGTCCTTAGTTTCTAAATCAAAAAAAAAGGTCCCTGCAACAATCCATTTTAGATGTGTTACCTAATTATGTAGACAAAGGATCCAAGAAGTTCTTTAAAGATAAAACCCATGGATGTAGAGACTCAATTATCCATATATCAGGGTGGGATCCGTTTTGGTACTTCTATGAGAAAAGGGTTGAGAAGATTTCAGTTTCGAATCCTGGTACCTTATATTTGGCCAAATTGATAGTCCCAAATGTCTTCGTAGATGTTGAGTTTATTAAATTATTGGCACAGTATTATCACCTGGCTACCAAGACTATACGAATGCCAAATGGTTCACCATTAGTGGTGTTGACTAAAGAAGCAATTATAGAGTGGTTTATGTTAAAAAGGCAAGCTATCACTAAGATCGACTTGGACAAAAGTGAGGAGGATTATATGAGATTGAGAAAAACCTATAGTAGTGTTGAACTTCCTTTACACATGAAAAAGGGTGTAAACAATAGGAGGATGCCTATCTCGCCCTCCCAAAATGATCCATTTGTCATAGAAGACTTCCAAGTATATTTCAAAAGAACTTATTTTTCTTTGTGCCAAGTGATTGGAATAGATGCTCAAGAGAGGATGCCAAACTATCTCATGATGATGGCAATGAGGATACAAAATCTTGAAGTCAAAATTGAGTATGACTTTGTTGAAATTGAGAAAGGGCTACATGAGGGATTTTTACAAGAGAGAACTTAGCTCCCATCACTTTCAAGAAATACTCTATGTTGTGTCATTTAATATTGTACCAAAAAAAAAAATAGATGGACTAAAAGAATGTGTTTGGGAATGACTGATGATGAAGCAAATAGGTTTCCTGTACAAAACTGGTGTTACATTTGGGATAGTAGATGTAAAAATAGTGATTATGTAATATTTCATGATGATTTCACAGTAAAGGTCATGGCCGCTCTTGGTCATATTTCACCAAGATTGCCTAATAAAAGCATGCAAGTATTAAGACCTTTATCATTGAAGGTAGAGTGGGGAAACACTCACAATTTCGGTGACTGGTTCTTCTTAGCAGAACAAATAGTAATAAGGGTCTACGGGTGTCCTCAAGCCCCACATGTTTTACCTAAATTTGTTTCTATTCAAATTGCGTTTTTAGAATTTATGTGGAAAATGTTATGGATGGAGCAGGATGTTATGAAAAGACAGAAAAAGGGGACATTCCTCCCTGACCTAACTCAATGTGAGGAGCTATTCGTAGGGTGTGACACTCTTGAAGAACTACAAAACTATTTGAATATGTGATATTCATTGAAGTCATGAGGAGAAAGTCTCTTTGATCCTAAAGGGCATATTCATTTTATAAAGAATATGCTTCTCACTAAAGTTGGGATTACCCATGTAATGGATTATGAAGAATATGTAATAAGAAATTGCTTTACACCTGTTGAATTTTTTCAAAGGAAGAGAAAGTGGAAAATCATAAAGAGGCTTGAGGAGGAGAAGAAGAAAAGGGACACCGGGTTCCAAGGATTTTATGTCGAAGAAAAGGATCCTATCAAATGGAAGAATGTAATAATTTATAACTTTGAAAGATTATATGTTGAACCAGAAAAGAAACTTGAGGGCCAGTCTTTGAAACCCTCCAAGTTGCCCATCAAACCAAGTGGTATTGTAATTACAATGCCCCTACCAAACACTGCCACAATACAATCAGAAGCATCCCCTGAGCAACCAAGTCCTAAAAGGTAGAAGACACATGGAGTGACCCCCTTAGTGTCATATGAAATAAGTGGAGTAGGGGATACTGAAGAGGTAGACGATGTACTTTTGAATTTCAAAGATGATGAAGTTGATCAGTGACTACCTAATCTTGCAATTGATTTTCAGAAACTAGAAGAAAGAGTGGATGTACATGGGAATAATGATCAAGAAGTGCATGATGATGAAAGGACGATTGTTGCCCTTAGATTTATTGAAGATGATGAATTTATTTAAACTCCCGAGTTTAAGGTTTTTTGGTTTAAGATGAAAATGAAAGAATTTGAGGAGAGACTCCAAATTAATAAGATAGTCACTGAGGAGTCACATCATGACCAGATTGTTGCCTAGACCCTTGAAGAACTCGGGATTAATGAAATTACTATTATCCCCCAAGAAGCAAGAAAATTGGTCTTAGAAAGCAATATAATAATTATTCTTGGGATGGAGTTAAAAAATATATTATTACTAGATCAAGTAAGAATCCAAGAAGATCTCATGTTGGTTTTTGGATTCAATTCAGATGAGGGAATGAGTGGCACAAGTTATAATTCAAGACTTGAAACCCTAGCCTTTTGGGCAAAGCAAAAAAGAACAAAAAAACCAAGATTACTTGATGTTGTAAAAGAAATGAGAGGGACTGCCATGGTAAAGACACTAGCTTCAAGACACATCAACATTACAGGAAACTACTATGACAATGCACTTAGCAATGTTTACTAGGGATACGGTTAAAGCTATGGAGCTTAGATTGACAGAATATGAGAAAGCACAAACTGATCTAAATGATGAAGTGAAAAGGTTATTCATAGAAAATGTGAAATTGAAACATCAATTGAAGGGAGATTCCTTCTCAAAGCACATAATTAATAGTATACCAACCGCTTTCCATCCAAACTGATATAGGTGCAATCACTGTTGAACAAGTTAATGTGCTAAAACAATAAATTGAGAAGTTGAAAAAGAGTAATGAAGAAGCAAAGGAAAGAACAAAGAGAGAAACCCTCAGGGTATTGGAACAGATCTTGGAGCATAGGGTTAAAATAATTGTGGACAAATTGGGAAATGTGTATGAATGTTATGTCTTCTTATCACAAGAAGTTGATCAGATAAAGGCCCATGTACCTATATTGGACCCCTTATTCAAGAAATGGCAACCTGTACATCACACCTTAACAACTTTATGTGGAATTTTACAAAGGAGTGTTGAGGCCTCCGCAACTTTAAAGCCTACTGATAAAATGGTTTGAATGGCCACAGATGAATGTCAATACATTTCTACAGAAGACCAAAAGATCAAGGCAACAATGGATTCATTTCATATGCAAAAGCAGTGGTTTGTGCCTAAGATACTAAGGGATGATGATCAACTGAAAGGCTCCAAGGATTGGATAGATGAGTTTAGAAAAATTGTTCCCAAGTGCCTCACTAATATACAAAAGGATGGTGACATAAATATTCACCGCCTCAATTTAACCTTGGATGGAATAATTGCACTGGATGTTGGGTACTCAAAATTCATCACAGATACCAAAGGGTTATTGGACAGTAGATGGAAGAGTCACTTGGCCAACACACAAAAAATCAAGGAGTACAAATGGCCTCATGATTACATGGTGTACCAATAGGAGTAGACATATCTAGCTCCATTATAAGAATAGGCCTTGCAGTGAAGTACCAAGCCTTGCAGATACTATCATGGAGAGAGGACCTTGCTAGATCAAATGATCATGGGTACCTTATAATGAGTAACGGGCTTTTGTATCTTGCGAGTGTTGTGGACTTCAATATCTGATTTAAATTCTCTTCACTTCTCAGCTTTCATTGCTTTTAAAGTTTTATGTAATCCTATGTAAACAACGATAATTAAGACTTTTTTATTTATGTTAAAAAGTGGGTAACTGACAAGGCACTTTTTGACATGTCAGTCAGGACAAAAAATTTAAATGTATTGTAAAATCTTTTTGAAGATCAATAGAATGAAGTTATAATTGGTGGCCGAATTTTGGTTTCAATTGTTTGTTGAAGTGAATTAATGAATGTTATCTTTTTGTCTCTGGTTTGATCTTTCCTTGTTATTTAAATCAATATATCAAGGGTATATTTGGTTTATCAAAACACATTTGTTGTCAAACAATTCATTTTGTAATACATTTTGGTGGCAAATCTTTTGTAATTATGGTTAGTTTTATCACATTCAAATTCTAAATTCTGGGAAATTATATACACTAAATAGATTGATGGTTGTTTGGATAGTGAAATTAGCTCTCTTAGAAATTAACTGAAATATCTTGTCTTAAAATATCTAGAAGGATTATTTTAAAAAGAGGGGATTTTGTGGTTATTTTTCTAACAATGATTTTACAATGCAACTAGCTTGCTATTTTCATTAAGATACAAGTCACTATCAAAATCAAGCACATACCAAGAAGATGGTACTCTACTTCAAACCCTCAACCTCACTTAGTTTAGTCTACTTACATGGGGATATTAAAGAAGTTGCTAAACAATTAATATATATCATTTGTTGTTTGTGAAGGAGAATCTTGTGAGATCCAATATGGCAGTGGGTCAATATCCGATTTCTTTTTTGCTAATACTAAACGAGTTTAGGATGCTACAAAAACCAAGACGTTATACTTTAGAACATTAGAGTTTATAGTTATGGTGGCTGATATAGATCCTCCTACCATTCTTGATCCTTTGATTCCATTGGCCAAAGATAAGGTATTGATCTTTTCTCTCTCCTTGTACCATATTGAATTTCAACATTATTGCAACCTTTTAAGATGTCAGATGGGCATTGCAACATTTTTAGGTTAACTCCATGGGCCATGCAATACCTGAATCATTCCTTAATTTGCAAGAGGCTTTCCTTCATTCACCTTTGATATGTTTGAACCATTCATTGGCAATCTTTACATCATGTAGATGTTGCAAAGATGGACTGAAGGGATCGAAACCAATAAAATGAACACGGATTGATTTTTATTGTATAGGGCAGTAATCACATGGGTAAAATGGTGGGATTGAAACTAATGAAATGATGTTTGGCATAGTACAAAACCCTTTTAACTACAAACTTTTACCACAATCAAATCCCCTAACTTGCTACCCTTTTTTCTAATTTTGATGAGTTGTAAGAGAATAAACCTAATTAACATGCACAAGAACATCAAAATTTTGGACTTATACTGCCGATGAGTTTTGAACCATTTGGTGATGCTTCTGTGTATTTGTTCAAGTAGTTGTTTTCTTGCAAGTTTAATGGATGCCTTAAGTTTTTTTATTAATCATTAGTTTTAAAATTGTCATTGCAGAAAGTACCTTATTTGTTTGCGCCTTCAAAAGTTGAATTGGGTGATGCTTGTAAATTGAATGGGGAAGACGATGTCACAGTTGGGAAACTTGTTGTGAAACATTAGGTTAGCAATTTTTGGATGTTAAGGCTTCCCAGTTGGATATCAAAGATCTCTTCTCATCAACTTAATTTGGAATCTATATATAAATGAATTTTTTAATGGTGTAGGTCTTTATTAAGACAACACATGAACCAAGGTTGACATTTTTGTTGTCCAAGTCTAATGGCATTCTTGGGCTTGGTTTCCAAGAATTTTTTTTTGATAATCTTGTTACAGTTTGGTTAGTGTTGATAACCTTCATTCTATAATGTGTCAACTTCATTCTATAATCTAAGCGTATCACCTTTCATAAATTTTGAACAAGGCTCTAAAATCAAGGATTCAATATGCATATTTCAGGCCTATGTTGAACACCTTGTTTAAGGCATTTAGAGACAAGGTTATAGTTTTTTAATTGATTTATCTTTCCGTTGTGTTTGGACTTTCTTTTGTAAATTTTCAATATACAATGCACTTTTATTCTTTCTGAATTAAGACTACTATTAATTTTGTTGGTTGTATTGAGGCACAACGTCATTCATGGCAGAAAAGGCAGCACCCTGTTGCTCATATTAGATGGCACGTTGCATATAAAGGAGGAAATATTCTAGTTGGGTTATTGTCGACTACGTTGAAGGTCGAGAGAGCTTCATATATGGGACACGATCAACACTCTCCTTGGATTCTACACATTATAGCTTGCTCCAAGAAGATTTCCCACATTGTAGAAGTTTTAAGAGATGAAAGGGGAATGTGCTCGCATTGAAGGGCTTCAAGCATGTGTTTCCATCATTGCAGAAGTCTTTTGGAGAATTTTCTTTGTTGCAGTCATTTCCCTACAATATTGTAACTCAAATTTTTCAGTTTTGTGATTTAAAATAACAATTGTAATACTCTATTTGTAAGTTGTAACTAAAACACCTTTGTTTTAGTAATAAATTTCACCAATTTTTTTTTCTCAATGGTTGTCTTATTGTGTGCAATTGATGATTGATATGCATTTCTATGTTTTATGCTTAAATCCTCAGATATTATTCAATTAAAATGACTAAATATACTACTAATTGATATCAATTAATAATCAAATTGACTAAATATACTACCAATTGATAGAAATCAGTGTAAAATGAATAAATATGACTAGATATATGATCAATGAAATCAATGAATAAAAATGGCTAAATATACTACCAAATTGATAAAAATGATGATTAAAATTAATTACTAAATACACTACCAATGCACAGAAATCAGTGAATAAAAATGACTAAATAAGTGACCAGTTAACAACAATCAATGACTTAATATATCAGTGAATAAAAAATAACTAAATAAGTGACCAAATTACAACAATCGGTGACTAAATCAACAACTAAACAAGTGACCAGTTAAATATATCAGTGAATAAAAATGACTAAATCAGTGACCAAATTACAAAAATCAATGACTAAATCAACGACTAAATATATCAATGGAAAAAAGTGACTAAATAAGTGACCAAATCACAACAATGAATGACTAAATCAATGACTAAATATACTACCAAATTGATCTATCAAAACAACCAATAAATGACTAAAAATAGTTTAGTCATCAATCTAGTTGCGTTATATATGACTAGCAATAAACTACTAGTGGTCAGGTGACCAATTATAGTCATTTATAAGTAGTTTTTAGTAGTTTTTCAATAGTTTATTATTGTTTATGTACTAGTGATTGGATTATGATGTCCTTTTCGTTGAAGACAATTGTGGGGGCAAGAGATGTCTTTTGGTAAACATAACGACATCTCACTATATTTGGAGCATAATTAACATAATTCCATGTGTATGGCATACATTTCAAAAATTGTGAGCCTACAATACTGGAGATAAATTACTAGTCCCTTTTCATGAGTATGTCCTATTTCAAACCTTTTTAGTCAAATAAATTCAATTCCTAGAGGTTTTCTTGTTGGAACTTTGATGGTTTACCTATAGAGAGTTCTTGGGTTAGAGAATATAGTGAGTTATTTGAGTACATGATAAAGTGTTTGATCATAGACAAGTTACCAACTACATAAAGCTATATAGTAAGTGTGTGCAATGAAAATCCCCTAGTCTAAAATGAAAAACAAAAGAATGCAAGACAAAGGAAACATAACAACACCTCAAAGATTAGGCCTAGTTGTAACTAAACAAACAATAACAAAAACAACAATAACAATTATACCTTTTTCTTGTCTAGCTTGTTGAATTGGTTGGCCCTTGAAGATGTTCTTGATGTATGCTCCTTGATGGCAATGAGGTTGCAATAACGAAGGTGGTTGAATGATGGAAGATGGTAGGTGAGAATGCAAAATGGATTTGAATGCAAATGGCTTGAATGCTTGAATGTTGCAATAATGGCTAGTATGCAATAATGGCTTCAAAATCCTTCAAAGTCTTAACCTCTAATTTGAGGCTAAGGCCCTCCATTTAAAGAAAAATGGATGGCCAAGATTGATCCACCATGGACAAGATGAAGGGCTATGGTGAGTTGAGGACTCACAAGCCCTCACATCTTGCCATGTGGAGGGTGAGATGGAAAAAGTACAAGGTGACATGAAAAATGCCATGTGGTCCCAAGGTACTTGCAAGTACCTTGGGATTGAAGAGGATTTCCTTAAAAAAAGATTCTTTGTTCCCAAGTGGGGTTGAAAGTGATAAGTGAGGATTTTTAGAAAGTCCACCCTTGTAACCATGGGGATTTGAAAGGGCATTGGAGAAATAAAAGTTAATTTTAAATTCACAAGCTTGGAATAAACCCATGGATAAGACAAGGTCCTCCAAAAGGAGGTCCTTGTCCCGTGTACTTGATGTGACCTATGAGAGGTCATGGGGAAGAGAAATGCATGGGGGGAATAAGTGTGAATTTTTAATTCACATGGGGAAGAGGTCAAACCTAATAAGGTAAGTACCATGAAAGGTTGACTTAAGGACATGCTAAAAAAGGTAAGTGATTGAGATTAAGATTGTGCAAACAAGTGAGTAGGAAAATTAATGAAGATTAGAGGCAAGTGGCTAAATATGGAGGATGTGACATTAATCCTGATTAAGGATATGCACATCCTAATGAAAGATTAATTAGATTAATCCAGATTAATGAAAATGTTATAGATGATGGGCCAAGGAGATAGAAAAAATGAATTTAAAATTGAAGAGGATAATTTACTAAATTAAATAAATCGATTGATTTATTTAATTTAGAGAGGAAATGGAAAAGGATAAAGTATTTAATTAAATACTTTTAGGAACCTTAGAGAACGGGATAATATTAATTAAATGTCATTTAATTAATATATATGAATAAATGGTAGGATTTTGACCATATGGGAGTGGTCAAATTTGGATGTCTACATTTTTCCCCTCTTTGATATGGTGTTACGAAGTAGCATCATTTCAAAGAAAATTAAAATATAGCACCTAGAAGAAAATGGTTAGATTAAGGAAGATGCCCCAGTCATTCAAGGAGTGACTTGGAGGAAAGATGATGGGAGTGAAGATGAATCTTAGGGATTGAGGATGCCCCTCCAGAGGACATGCGGGTTTAAGAGAACACAGGTGTGCTCTCGAAATGGATGAGATGATGCAAGAGTAGATGGGGAAGATGATGTGAAATTATGGACGAGAGAGGATGATAATGTGAAGAGAGAAAGGTAAGCACAAATGGATTCAAGGACAAATATGATGTTGCCCCAGTCAAGCGACAAGCCAGGATGGAGTGATGGTCAATGGAGTGTTGTTGATAAGGGAATGATACTTCCCAAAACAACACAAGGATAGGGAAGGATACATCCCGATAAGAGTGTTGTTGATGAGGGAAGGATACATCCCAATAAGAGTGTTGTTGATGAGGGAAGGATACATCCCAGAACAACACAAGGATAGGAAAGGATACATCCTGTTGATGATGATGATGATTGGATCAAGGCTTGTAGAAAGGTTGGGAACAAGGCCAAGGGTGTGATTAGAGGATTTGTGCTAGATTGAATGGGTTATGATTGGATGGAGATGTGAGATGCTTAAGTTGAAAGAACATGATGGAGGGAAAGATGCAATGCAATGAAAGAGAAAATGAAATGCAATTTGACATTTTTGGAGCACTGATTTTTGATATAGCATAAAACACCAGGTACCATGGTATGTGGAACCAAGGCAGATTAGTCTATAATGCATACACAAACACAAAAAACAAGGAGTCTATCCCAACACCCCAAAGTCGCGAGGACTTTGGTCGAGCCAAGTATTGAGATAACCACAAGCACAAAAGGATGCCCCAACGTAACACAAGACCTCAGGGGTCTTGGTGGGTACTATGTGGGACAACCAAGAAGACTACAACAAACAAAGATAAAGATACGCCCTTACATTAACCAGTCAAAACACACCATAATATGATAGATCATAGCGACCTTAACAAGTGATGATAGGGAGATCAAATAATAAATAGAAGTCAAAAGAATCAAAACATTGCAATAAATTTCAAAATATCCTTTGCCATAGGATCAAGAGGATGGATGGGGTTGATGAGGTCTGTTAGGAAGGATGCATCTTGTTGAGACCAAAGATGGATACTAAACTAAAAGATCAATTATGACGTAGGAGAATCCAAAACCGATTGAATCTCATGACATGAATGGATCCTATTTGTGAAGAACCAGCTAGATAAGGACATGCTTAACAACATGACACAAGGCACATAACACAAGACACAAGACTAACACACCCTAAAGACCTAGGGGCTCGGGGGTTGATCAAAGATCAGCCTTGCCTACGTGAAAGCGTAGAGCCCTCATAGTTCGACATAAGGCCATGGATAAAAATATAAAGAGGACAATGGAGACCTCGATAGATGATGCAAATTGGCCAAAAAAATTCCCTGGGGGTGAATCAAATGATCGACCTTGCCTACATGAAAGCGCAGGGGAAATGTAGTTCGACACAAGGTCAAAGATAAATGATGGAAGATGAAAGACTAGACTAGAAGTATAGCCCTGGGGGCGGATCAAATGATCGACCTTGCCTATGTGAAAGAATAGAGGCAACGTAGTTTGACACAAGACTAATAACAGACAATAGACATGAGATGACCATGATAAATGGATAAAAGGATGGAGCCAATATGATGAGCCAGGATAGGTCGTGCAGATAGGATGGTGGATACATAAAATGAAGCTCAAGGATGGGATAGTTATCCAAATCATCGAAATATGAAGTGGGAGGATGATACAATGGATAGATGAGAGACAAAAAAATGATAAGATATTAGGAAGATGTAGGAAATAGATAGGAATGATGATAGTGTAATGTACAACATTGGATTGCGTGGGATTAGCCTATAGCGAGATACCAGTGACAAGGGATTATGAGATAGGAGGAAAATAGAAGAAAATGGATGGATGGATAAAGATGGAGAGATAGAAAGATGCTAGGATAGGTGGATAGAGGGAATTAGATGTAGAAGGATGGAAGAGATTATAGGATGGATGGATAAATGGTTAGGGAGATAAGGATGGGCAGGATGGGAAAATGGAAAGGATTTCTTGGAGGAATAAATGGACGATGTCTCCAAAGACTCTGTCGCAAATCAGGAGATGCCCCCACTCTAAATATGTCATGTGTGATGAGGCAAGAGGGATGGGAGATAGCAAGATGGGTGAATAAGGGAGTGAGACGAACATGGATAAGAGATATAGATAAGGAAGGGAGAGGGATGGTGGCATGATTGGATGGATGATGAAGGTAGATGGATGTAGATAATATGCATGGATCAGAAAAGTAGATGGGGAGGATAAGGAATGTATGGATGAAGGGAATATATGCCAAGAGGTGTCCAAAACATGTATATATGTTTACCCCTATCTAGGTCAAGATCACAAGGAAGATGGAAGGACTGGATACAAATGGGATATGATGGGTAGGATGTAGAAGATATGCAGATGTAGGAGATGGAGGAAAGGAATGCGTAGATGGAAGTTGCCCCCAACTGGATGGGGGATTGATGCATGACGCCCGTTTTCTAGGTTTTCATCATGGTACTTATCCAAAGCGCTTGTTTGCCAAGATTTCACCATTGGACAAATTATTTCTCTTTACTATTTTTTTTCTTTTATTTTTTTCTCTTTTTTTTTAAATTTTTCTGACTTTTCTCTTTTTTTATTTTTATTTTTCTGACTTCTCTTTTTCTTTTTCTTTTGAATTTTCTGACCTATTTGGCGAGGATGTGGATGTGGATTTGGAAGATATGTGATAAAGGGGATGGATGGAGGACTCAAGCATAAAGTTCTATGTGAGATAATAAGAGTCCATGTGTAAAGCGATCATTGGATGTTGGTAAAACCTTATTAGAATGGATGGATTATGCAAGGGGATGAATCAAAGGGATTTGATGGGTAGATATGTGGGATAATGGATGGTGTGTTGGAAAATATATGGATGAAATGATGGAGTGGATGGGTGATGGGGGAAGGTGTTCAAGACCAACATTGGCACATGTGGTGGATGTGAAATGATAGGAGGGTTGATGAATGGAGAATGTAGCCATAATGGAGGCATTGGGATAGTGAATTTTGGGACATAAGGACCCAAAACAGATTTAGGAGATGAAGGATGTGAATGATTAGCTTTGGGATTAGCAACTTTGGATGTCGTCATGGATTTTTCATTTGAAGGAATTGCCTCTTTTTTCTTTGGGATCCACATGGTTTTGATTTTTTCTTTGGTGGGCCTTTGTGGCCTTTGGGATTGATTGGAATTTTGGATTTGATTTTTCTTTTCATCAACATGTCTTTTGAAGGGGACATGAGGAGCTTTAGATTCATGTGGATGTTTGGATTTATGCATTTTTACTTTGGCATCCAAAGTGCTTGTAGTAGCAATGGGATGGGTAGGAGGTGATGGATGATGTGGAGAAGACGTGGATGGAATGATAGAAGTAGGCTTTTGATGATGGTGTGTGGATGGAGGATGTGAGATAGCATGCATGGAGGGGTTCCCTTGTTGATCTTGATTAGGAGTTGTGAAGTTAGGATTTTTATGTTGTGCACTAGAGATAGGTGGTGGATGGATGAAAGGATGAATAGGAGGAGATAGAGGAGGTGATTTTGGGATATAAGGGCCCACAATGGACTTTATATATGGAGGATGTGTGGGGGTTGATGGAGGTACGTAAGGACTCAAAATAGAGGCAGTAGATGGAGGGACATAAGGACCCAAAATGGACTTAGAGGATGAAGGAGGAAGATGGACGGTTGTTTTGAGGTAATATAATGAAGGAGGGGGGATGGCGACAAATGATTTGGTGGAACGGTGTGAAGTGCCTCTCATTCCTTTAGGAGAGGATCATTTAGGATGTATGGAGGTTGTACCAACATTTTTAGATTGTGATTCTTTGGAGATATATCCAAGACCTTGTGCATCTGGATGTTCTTTGACCTGGATGGGCTCTAAAATACCTTGCTCATGAAGGCCTCAACCTTTTCCTTGATAGTTCATGTTCTTTAGCATGTGATCTATGGTAGGATGCTTATTATTTTGGAAGCATGATGCGAGTGCATTATTAGGTGGGGGAGGGTGGGTGGTACATATGCTTTGTTTTTTCTTCTGCAAGAAGACCACCATGAATGAGTGTAATGTTACTGAGGTGATATAAAAGTGGTGTTGGGGTGACAGGGCTAGGTGGAAATGGAGGATCATGTGATGGAGACAAGGGGATAGCAACATCTTGATCAGAAGGAATGAGTGATAAGGGATCAGGAGAGGAATTAGGTGGTATAAAAAGATATATATTTATGGCAGTGGGTGATAAGGGCTCATGAGATGGGGTAAATGGATCTTGGGATGGAGTGGATGGGATGGTAGGATTTCGAATTGGAGGTCATATGCTTGTATGCTTTGGATCAAGCCCTTGGCATGGCTCATCTAGTGTGGGAGGCATGATGATGAAGGAGTGTTGAAGGGACTCCTTAGGTGGGGGAGATAGGAGGATGGAGGATTCATGAAGGTCATGGGATTGAAGTTTGGTAATATTAGGACTAGGAGGAGTGGATTGGATGTCTCTAATGGATTAGGTGGATCTAGTAGTAGAAGATGGGGATTCAATGGACTTAATGGGTGTGATGGGCTCAACCATTTGGATGGTGTTAGGAATGGTTGTTAGAATTGGCTACAGATGCCAAGATCTTTGGACCAAATGGAAAGCACAAAAAGAGAGAATATGATGTGACAAGAATAAACTGTATTTTATCAATATGATTCAATGATATGAGATGATTTGTGATTATACAAATGAGAGAGACCCCTTGGTTATATAGACAAGGTGAGAACATATATGGGCATAAGATTATGACAAGTGTCATAATTTTATGACATGAGACAACTGTGAAAGGCTATCACTCCACCTAAAGTGGAAAGTGATAATGTGATAACCACCACAAATGATGGATCACCCACAAAAGTGGAGAGGTAATCACATGATATGTCCACGAAAGGTGGAAGTGATAAATTAATAACATGATAATTCCACCAAAGGTGGAAAAGCTCCAACTACCTCCTATGTGGTCCCTAAGTAAACTTAACTAATACACCAACAATGGTAATGGTAGTGATAGGTGTAGGATAGAGGAAGGCCTCATTACTAGTGATTGTACATGATAGAGTGGGAGGACATTTTTTCACAACATCAAAATGTGGATTTGGAGATGTTTCTTCTATCATGAATCCTTGGATGAAATTTAGAAGGAATGTAGGATTAGGTGGGGTGATGGGAATGGATGGAGGGTTAGGGATGGTTGGAGGACTAGGATTAGGGATTGGTGGATTAGGATTAGATGAGTGGATGGGATTGGATGGAGGACTAGGAGTGGTTAGAGGACTAGGATTAGGGATTGGTGGATTAGGATTAGATGAGTGGATGGAATTGGATGGAGTACTAGGAGTGGTTGGTGGATTAGGATTAGAGGGAGGATTAAGACATAATGTGGTAAAGGGGGGAGTAATGCAAGAGGAAGCGAATGATGAATTAAGATAGGAGGATGTGGATGTTGGATTAGGTTAGGAAGATTGGGATGGTGGGTAATAGTAGGAAGATTTGGATGATAGATTAGGATGGAAGATTGGGATGATGGAGGAACATAGGAAAATGTGGACATTGGATTAGGATGGGAAGATTGGGATGATGGAGGAACACAGAAAATGTGGACATTGGATTAGGATGGGAAGATGTAGGTATGGGATTGAGATAAGAGGATGTGGGTGGTGGATTGTAATAAGAAGTTGTGGATGTTGGATTAGAATGGGAAGATTGAGGTGGTAGATTACCATAGGAGAACATGGAGGGTGGATTGGCATAGGAGGATATGGGTGATGGATGAGGATAAGAAGAATGAGATGGTGGATTAGGATAAGAGGAATATTGGGATGGTGTATTTGTGTAGGAGGATATGGGTGGAGGGTTAGAATAAGAAGATTGAGATGGTGGATTAGGATAAGAGGAATATTGGGATGGTGGATTATGATAGGAAGGTGTGGTTGTTGGATTAGGATGGGAAAATTGTGATGTGGGATTAAGGTAGAGATATTGTGATGGTTGATGAAGATAAGGATATGAGTATGGGGATGTGGATGTTGGATAGGAGGGAGATGTAGAGGGAGGACATGATGGATATGAAGATGGTGAGGGTACTAGATATCCCTTGTCAAGGGTAGTGTAAGGACTATTATTAGGCGTGGATGAAGACATGAGGGGATAGTTTGAAGGAGTGGTTGGATTTTGGGAGGCGATTGGAGAAAACTTGCTAGCAATAATAACATCAAGGGGACCAATATTACACTCTTCTTGATCAACAAGACTTTCGTTATCATCATCAACGTAGTTGGGATTCCCTTTGACTACTATTAATGGTTGTGCGAGAGGAAGATAAGGATTCATGATGTTAGATGAAAGGGATACAGATTGAAAAGATGGGGGGGACTAGATGATCGAACAATAAATAGGATGGATTGGAAGAAGGAAGAAGAGATCTTAAGATTTTTTTTTATATCAAAAGATCTTGGGTGTGGATGGAATAAAGCTCAAATCATAATTCAGGTTAAGCTCAGATTGGGACTAGATAACCTTTCCTCTTCGATCTAACAAATTAACCCAAAGGCTAGTTGGCGGGGGACCAAACAACTATAAACACGAAAGAGCGGGAAGAGGTGATGGAAGAACAGGAAGGGGTGACTGAAGAACTAGAAGGGGGGAATTTGAGGATTTCCTAATGGGATGGAAAATACTCCTATATAGATTTGCATAGGGGCTTAAATGAAGAATAGGATGAGAACGAAGGAAACAAACACCAAAATGGGTCTGAACGAGGTCTCGAACGGAGGACGGTATAGCCGATGGAAAGGATGGATTCAACTAAATGGAACTAAAGGGAGATTCAAAGGGAGGATAGTACCACCAATGGATGAATGGATATGCCTAAAGTGATCAGCACAAGGACTCGGTTGAAGAACGGGTCTGAAAACAACCAAACAGACACAAAAATGGACCTGAACAAGGTCCCAGATGAAGAAAAAGGTTGTTTCACCCCTTTATTTAGGTTAGGGCCACCCTTTTGAGGGAAAGGATTCCCAATACAAGGGCAAGGTCGCCCAAATCAGGGAGGCTAAATAATGGGTCCAAAAACTAGTCGAACGAACACCAAAATGGACCTAAACGAGGTCCCGGAGGAAGGAGAAAAGGTTGTTGTTGCCCCTTTGTTCAGGTCAGGGCTACCCCTTTGAGGGAAGTCCACCCCTTTAAGTTCAAGGACACTTAAGACAAGGGCAAGGTTTCCCAAATCAAAGAGGATGACGAACGAGGTCGAACAGACACCAAAACGGACCTGAACGGGGTCTTAGATGAAGGAGAAAAGGTTGTTTTCGCCCCTTTGTTAAGGTCAAGGCCACTCCTTTGAGGGAAGGGTGACAAGGATAAACATCACACAAATCAAAGAGGATAAAGAACGAAGTTGAACAAACACCAAAATAGACCTGAACGGGGTCCCGGATGAAGGAGAAAAGGTTTTTTTTACCCCTCTGTTCAGGTCAAGGCTTCCTCTTTGAGTGTAGGGCCTCCCCTTTGAGGGAAAGGATTCCCAAGACAATTTCAAGGTTGTCCAAATTAAAGAGTATGAAGAACGAGCCTGAACAGACAACAAAATGGACCTGATCGAGGTCCTGAATGAAGGACAAAAGGTTGTTTCACCCCTCTGTTCAGGTCAGGGATGCCCCTTTGAGGGCAAGGTCGCCCCTTTGAGGGAAAGGATTCCCAATATAAATTAAATTTCACCCAAATCAAAGAGTATGAAGAATGAGTCTGAAAATGACCAAATGGACACCAAAACAGACCTGAACAAGGTCCTAAACGGGGAACAGAATGACAAAATGAGTGAAGGGATTTGACTGAATAGATCCAAATGGAGACTTGGATGGGAGGATAGGACCATCAATAGACAAATTGATATTCCTAAAGTGATCAAAACGAGGGCGCAGATGAAGAACGAGACAAAAAATGGCCGAACGGACACCAAAACGAACCCGAACGGGGTCTCGAATTAAGCAAAAAATGTTGTTTCACCCCTATTTGAGGGCAGGGTTACCCTTTTTAGGGTAGGGCCACCCCTTTGGGGGGAATTTCACCTATTATGAGAGTAGGGTTGCCCCTTTGAGGGTAGGGTTACCTGTTTGGGTGTGGGGTCACCTATTTTATGAAAATTGATCAAATTTGACTTGGTCTGGATGGAAAACAGTTGACACTTGGGGGTAGGGTCACCCCTTTGAGGGTAGGGTCACCTTTGTGTGATGGTCTGAACCTAACTTAGGTAAAAATAATTATGGAAAAGGACAAAAATGGCAAGCAAAAGGCAAAAACTGATTAATAAACACTAATTTTGCACAAAATGATAGTTCAAACAACACAAGCCTAAGATTAGTGTTAAGGGTATGGTTAACACAGTCCTCTATCTAGGCTTAACAAGGCTTCTAAGGGATTCCCCGATATACGCATGGTACGTGGGGCACAACTGTGAACATCAGCCCGTCACAAGCGTGAGTCGGGAACTTCCAGCAAGAGACTGGGAGCTCGGACCAACTCTTCACGTCTTGTCTAGGTATACCCCTATCTTTGACACTCTTCCATACACGACGTGACTAGATTGAGTACAAATTTAACCTCCCCCCTTTATATACCCCATCAGTACACGTGGTTGGAATCGTCCCTTGGGGTGATGAAATCCCCAAGCAGGCCTCGCTAACAAAATAAAAAAGGGGTAAAAAGGACTTAACTGGACTATGATTTCTCTTCACCCAGGATCACCAAATGGCACAAGGGGATTGGATACATCAATAGCCCACTTACATTCCCAACAAAAAATTTCTTTGACCCCTTTAATTAAATCTATGTTCCTAGTTAGAAATGAAAACAAGTAACTAACTAGGGAAAACAGATTTTCTCCACCTGTAACAAATGTGTTAGTAGTTTTTTTTTTGTTGTCTTCAACAATCAAGCTACACAAACGTTAGTAACAAAATAAAACCACAAACCAACACACATTAGTAGGTCAAAAATAGTGAAAAACAGCAACAAACTGAACTCTGGAATGAAAAAATGACTATTTGTTTACCTATTTTAACTTTGTTCCAAGCAGGGTTGCCTCTGTGTTTTGGGCACAACCGGCTCTTAAGGTGGGGTCACCCCTTTGTTTTTGGCACAACTAGCTCTTTGGGTGGGGTTGTCTATTTGTTTTGGGCACAACTAACTCTTTGGGTGAGGTCACCTATTGGGCATAGTCAACTCTTTGGGCAGGGTCGCCTATCTGTTTTGGGCGGGGTCGCCTATCTGTTTTGGGCACAACCGACTCTTTGGGCGAGGTTGCCTATCTATTTTGGGCACAACTAGCTCTTTGGGCGGGGTCGCCTATATTTTTTGGGCACAACCGGCTCTTTGGGCAGGGTCACCTATCTATTTTGGGCGGAACCAGCTCTTTGGGCGAGGTCACCTATTTGTTTTGGGCACAACGGCTCTTTGGGCAAGGTTGCCTATTGGGCACAACCAAATTTTTGGGTAAGGTTGCCTATCTATTTTGGACACAACTGACTCTTTGGGTGAGGTCATCTATTTGTGGGCGGGGTCACCCCTTTGTGGGCGAAGTTGCCTGTTTAGTCCAAAATTTGCAAAAACAAGTCAGAAACAGAGAAAAACAAAATAAAAAAATTAGGGTTTTGGGTGGGGTTGCCCCTTTCTTGGGCAGGGTCACCTGTTCGTTGGCGGGGTCACCCCTTTGTGGGCGGACTCACCTCTGTGTTCCTGAACTTGCAAAATTTCAAAAAATAAAGAACATAAAAGTGACACACGTGACGTGGGTCCCACCGGGCGTGCCAGAAATGTGTGCAGTGAAAATATCCTAGTCTAAAATGCAAAACAAAATAATGCAAGACAAAGGAAACACAACAACACCTCAAGGATTAGGCCTAGTTGAAACTAAACAAGCAATAACAAAAACAATAATAACGATTATACTTTTTGCTTGTTTAGCTTGTTGAAGTGGTTGGCCCTTGAAGATGTTCTTAATGTATGCTCCTTGGTGGCAATGAGGTTGCAATAATGAAGGTGGTTGAATGATGGAAGATGGTAGGTGAGAATTCAAAATGGCTTTGAATACAAGTGGCTTGAATGCTGCAATAATGACTTCAAAATCCTTCAAAGTCTTAACCTCTAATTTGAGGCCAAGGCCCTCCATTTAAAGAAAAATGGACGTGTGAGATTGATTCACCATGGACAAGATGAAGGGTTGTGGTGAGTTGAGGACTCACAATCTCTCACATCTTTCCATGTGGAGGGTGAGATGGAAGAAGTACAAGGTGACACGAAAAAAGCCATGTGGTCCCAAGGTACTTGCAAGTACCTTGGGATTGAAGAGGATTTCCGTAAAAAGGGATTCATTGTCCCCAAGTGGATCCGAAAGTGACAAGTGAGGACTTTTAAAAACTCCACCCTTGTCACCATGGGGATTTGAAAGAGAATTTGGAGAAATAAAATTGAATTTTAAATTCACAAGCTTGGAATAAACACATGGATAACACAAGGTCCTCCAAAAGGAGGTCCTTGTCCCATGTACTTGATGTGACCTATAAGAGGTCATGGGGAAGAGAAATGCATGGGAGGAATAAGTGTGAATTTTTAATTCACATGGGGAAGAGGTCAAACCTAATAAGGTAAGTATCATGAAAGGTTGACTTAAGGACATGTTAGAAAAGGTACGTGATTAAGATTAAGGTTGTGCAAACAGATGATTAGGAAAATTAATGAAGATTAGAGGCAAGTGGCTAAATATGGAGGATGTGACATTAATCTTGATTAAGGATATGCACATCTTAATGAAGGATTAATTAGATTAATCCAGATTAGTGAACAGGTTATGGAGGATGGGACAAGGAGAGAGAAAGAATGAATTTAAAATTGAAGAGGATAATTGACTAGATAAAATAAATTGATTGATTTATTTAATTTAGAAAGGAAATAGTAAAAGATAAAGTATTTAATTAAATACTTTTAGGAACCTTAGAGAATGGGATAATATTAATTAAATATGTCATTTAATTAATATAGACAAATTAGACAAATAAATGGTAGGATTTTGACCATATGGGAGCACGGTCAAATTTGGATGTCTACAGTAAGTTATGGAAAGTTTTAGATGTCTTGGTTTAGAATGGAGATTTTTTTTGGTCCAATGTTATTATAGTTGCAACCTCAAGTCGTTTGGAGAACCCATTGTTACATATTTTTCTAATTAGTTATTGCAGTGTGTATGACAATTGGATGCATGTGTGGTGTTGTTGGAATGCATGAAGTGAAAATTTCAAACATGAAGATGTTCTAGGGGAAACTTAGAGGTACTGCAAGAGACTAGAGACAATAAGTTGTTTGTATTTTCTATTGCAAGCCATAATTGGTGTTTGAATGTAGAGTATGAATATATCTATGTAATTTAGGTATCATTTTTTCAAAAACCTTTAATTGAGTGTGTGCACCAATGACTAATTATATATGGTATATATCCATGTGGAGACTCATGTTTGGTGTAATGTGTGGTATGTAAACATCATGGTATGGTCATGTTTTGATTGTCTGACTATTGGTATTCTATGTGGTAGTTAGGTGGAATATCATGAAAATGACTATATAATTTCTTGTATGAGTGGAATAGGCCGATCATGGTTGACACATCATTGGCTAAGGGTGTGAAAGACTTGGTTGAGAGGTTGTATGTTGTTGGTCTATAGATTAATACTTTGTAAAAGACTAATTATTTTGGATGTTGTTTCCTAATAATATAATTGTAGTTGTTTTTTGTTGATGTTTTTTTTCTTAAAAGGGATTTCCATGTAAATCTTCATCATTTGTATATGTGGTTTGTGAAATATTTCATATATTTTTTCTTTACTATGTTAATTGAATTTGGTATAACAAGAATTACTATATCTACATCAAAAAATCCTAAGGTGTTTGAATAATTCATTTATATGTAGATTATAACAAGGACTAAATTCCTAACATTTGGTATTAGAGTGTGATTCCTTGCAAAAACCTATGTCATTTGATGTCAAAGCCATACATATTTCATGGTAAAACTAATGAGTGATTGTAATTTTGAAAATTTGGAGCAAAGGTATCTTGTAGTGAATGCATAATTGGTTTCAAAGCCTTTCAAATATGTTGTGAAACATAGAGCATGTCTTAGATTTATGGATAGCGCGTCAAGGTTTGAAATTAAAAAAATCAATTGTCAAAAACTTGAGTAATGGAAGTTGAGATTCAAGAAATTGTGTTGAGAGATCAATGAACAATGCATATTCTTCGGTGAAACCTACATTTATGTCCAATGAGGATTGAAATAGATTGAATAAGAAAAATAGAAGTACTATTTGTTTTTATTTTAAATTCTATATTTGATGAATGTGTCGAAAGAGCCTTATGATTTTTTTAGATGATTGAAACCTTGTAATAGTCCAATAATTTGTTATACAAATTTTTCTTGGAAGGAAAGTTACATTCCTTGAAGATGAAAAATAGAGACTTTGTAAACAACCATCTCAATGCCTTCAATCTAATTTAGAGTTATTTAATGTCAATAAGAATCAAACAAGAAGAAGGTGGTAAGGGCATATTAATATTTTGTTCTTTGCTCAATTTATGGGTTTTAAAGTAATTATTATTTAGTAATGTTCAATTAGTTATTAGTTGTAGGAATTAATAAAGTTTTTTCAATATCAACATATATTTACGTTTGATTTCACTTTTGCATGTTCTTTTTATTTGTTCCACATTCATAATATGAGTGATCTCCCATACTTGTAATTCTATATAAGAAAGATGTTGGTTCTTATTTAATCAATGAATATCTTTGTAATCTTTATGTGTTTGATTTTTCTAATATGGTATTAGAGATCAACTAAGCCACAAAGTTTGTGTAATTTCCCCTACCCTTGTAATTTCCCCCACCCTTGTAGACGATATTATGATCGATCTCTCTTTCTAGTTTGATAATTCTATTTGTCAAACCAATGTTGATAAGCATTTGATATACTCTTCAGTTACTCAATGTGCAAATTTAGATAAAATTGCCATAACAGTACCTAAACTTATACCAAAGAAACTTGAGTTCTCATTCACATATGACTGCAATGGAACATATTTTCTCAAAAAATACACAGAGGATTCTTACATTCTCAGTTCAACCAACACTAAATAGCAGATTACCAGTTCACACCTCTGTTAAGATATAGCAATACATTCTAAGCATCTATTTTAGAGTTGTTAAGATAGATTTATTACTCAGGAATAAACAACAGCTATAGGAAACATTATACTCAAACTATGATAAGGTGGCAGCCTTCACAAATTACACTTAGACTGATTACAAAAGTTGGTGCATAGATTAAAGACATCAGAAAATAGTGTGCACAACATTTACAGTTTAAACAACGAGTTCAGAGTGTCTCAGACTTGGGAAAAGCATGAATATGCTTGTATCAAGTATGTGGATCGCGGTCCCAATACCATATAGTAAATTTTTCTTATTTATGTTGGTCTTGTACCCGCCAGCTAGGATCAACTATGCCTTATATTAGTTTTTCCCTTATTGATTATAGATTGTAAAATGAATCGGCTTATTTCCTTATTGTCGTAGCTCTCATGAGCTGACAGAAGATTAATATTCAAGAATCTGATTTTAGTCTTCAGATACTCGGTTCCCCAACTATTGATAATATTTATTCCCAAGCGTATGATGTAGTGATAATATATATTAAAGATCTAAGCCCTTTACAATAGAATAGAAATGTGAAGACTTTCACAATAGAACCTCAAATTAGAAAATATTATATATCTAAAAATTACCTCAACCTCTGAATATTGATTTATCCATATGTAGATAATCACCTAATATGCAGATAATCAAAGTATCAAAATATAGATAGGATATCATCTGATTTATTGCATAAACTTGGAAATTTTGTCTTTGAAGAAGACTCACGAAACTTTCCCAATTTGCTCTCCACAACAAATTTTCTTGAAGATCCAAATCTGAAATAGTTAAGCCCAATGTAGAGTCCATTGTGAATCCACTCTCAAAAAGAGCTAGGTTTTCATCCATCCCTTTTCCAATATGTTGAAGGTTTTCATCCTTAGAAATTTAGTTGAATCAAAGATTCAAACCTTTGCATAAAACATAAGAAATATCAACTCAACAAATGGATTCCTCTTTGTTGTCGCTACACTTGAAGCACCATTTGCTAAAGGTCTCAATATAATATTCTTCCCATCCACTGGAAATCCTAGATAATCCCCCAAGTGACTATAGCCACTAAATGCCCAAAACAACATCGGATTCGCCAATCCCAACCACATAAAATCATTAGCACGACCACATAATCATTTAAATGCACTCTTAAATGAGGAACCTTCTTAGTACAACTCATTTTAAATCTGCCAACCATCATAACCCTAAAACCTGGAAATTCCTCAACCTGCAATTCGTTCCTCACAATCAATTCCTCGTCAATGAAGTTGTGAGTAGCTCCACTATCAATCAAACAAGTGACCTATTGTCCCTTAAGAACTCCTCTCACTCGAAAAGGATGATAGTTAGGAACTCCTGATAGTGTCGCAATAGTACCATGAGCTATATCTCATGTGTTGGCATCATTGTGTGGTTGCTTTTCATTATCACTATCTGGACTCATGTTAACCTCCTCATCAGTATCAGAATAGAGCTCTATGTAATGCACCTTGCCTTTGCCAAGGCACCTGTGACCTAAGTTCCATGGTTCCTTGCAAGTAAAACACAACTTCTTTCTACACAACTCATTCCTTGTTTCAAAATCCAGCATAGGTTATGTAGGCTTGGACTGATTTGGTTTTCCCCATCTGACTTGTGTTATGATTTATTATCCTTGAAATTATTCTTTTGGTGTTGAGGTGTAGAAGATGATGTAGCAAGATCTAGTGCCAACTGGATAGCATCATGAAGAGTGCTAGGCTTAAGTTCCTTGACTAGCCCTCTCATCCTATCATTTAATCCCTCAATAAACAACATTACCACCCTCTTTTGAGTCATATCGGGCACCATAAGAGCAATCCTTTGGAACTCATTGACATATGTCTCCACATGCCCACTCTGTTTTTGTTGTGCTAGCTCTTTATAATATAGCTCCACATCCTTCCTATCAAATCGTGTAATCAATCTATTATTGAACTGGACATAAGAATGAATCAAACTATGGTTTTGAGTGACCAAACCATGATGCTACCAATCATATGCAATGCCCTCAAGATTCATGGTAGCAAATTTGATTGCTTCATCCTCCTGCATAGGCCTAAGTGTTAGGAAGGTATCCAGTTTATGTATACATGCTCTAGCACTAGTCAATACACTACCATCGAATGTAGGAAGTGTGGGTTTGCTCATGGCTTACTTAAGGTCCTTATTGTGCTTCGGTCTCCTCTCTTGTCTTGCCATTATATCTCTTTGATGTGTCATGTATTGGGGAAAGGGTAATAAGTCATTAACATGTTATGGTAGTGTGTCCACTCATCATGCATTGTCATAACATTATCTATGAATGATGCAACTTCATCTACTTTAGCAATCTCTTTTTCTAGATAATTCCTTGGAAAAAAGGTAGGTTGAAAAGGTCTATCAGTGGTTTGTGCAAGTGTCTTCTGTGCCCTGGTAGTCCCAACTCCACTCTCATTATCTTCTTGCTCATATTTTTTCCTTCTAGGAATGTTCATCTATTGTATGGTTGTTGTAAGTGTTGCAACACGTAGCCACATGTTGTTGCCCTGCCGCAATACCTCGTGATTTCTATTGCTTCTTTGTCATCATCATTAGCTTCATGCCTTGGTGGACTACCACCCCTTCTATCGCCCATCATATCTTGTTGTGTACTTGCAATTGGATTCTCTTGTTGATCTTCTCTTCTACGAGTATAGTATATGTGTGGACCAACTTCGTGTGGTTGCATATGATAACTCTAAACCCCCCAAGCTAGTAGGATCAAGGCTCTGATACCACTATAATATCCCCTACCCTTGTAGATGATATTATGATTGATCTATCTTTCTTGTTTAACAATGCCTAAACATTTGATATACTCTTTAGTTACTCAGTGGTTGTGAATTCAAGGAAAACTGTCATAAAACTACCTAAACTTATACCAAAGAAACTTGAATTCTCATTCACATATGACTACAATGCAACATATTTTCTCAAAAAAACATAGCGGATTCTTACATTCTTAGTTCAACCAACACTAAATATCAGATTACCAGTTCACATCTTCTTTAAGATATAGCAATATATTCTGAGCATCTATTTTAGAGTTGTTAAGATAGATTTATTACTTAGGAATAAACAAAAGCTACATGAAACATTAAACTCATACTATGATAAGATGGTAGCCTTCACCTATTACAATCAAACTGATTGCAACAGTTGGTACATTGATTAAAGACATCCAAAAATAGTGTGCACAACATTTACAATGTAAACAACTAGTTCAGAGTGTCTTACACTTGGGAAGCGCATGAATATGCTTGCATCAAATATGTGAATCACCCAAATTGTTGCTCCAGTCACACGTCTAGGTATGGTATACTTCCACGACCCTTAAGAGGAGCTTGTTGATGTCTGTAATTGGAATCTTTATAGCCAATCGACCCATGTACTAAGGCTCGCATCTTACCCACTTAATGAAATCTACCTTGAGTGGCTTCCTTAAGAGTGGTGATTGACACAAATGAGTAAATGTGATTTCCACACAAGATAAAATACAACTTCCAAAGGGTGATCCCACAATACTAGTTTACAATTTTTGGGCAAATTGGACACTAAACTGATTTTTTTAAACTAAATATTCACTTTCGGGCACCTATAGTGGCTAAACTGTGAGAAATTTGAAGATGATGTAAATTAGTGATTTGTGAGGTTTTGTCTATAGATTCTAAATATATTTTTTTCAAAATGTTTGGAATCGGATTTCACTTTTTTTTTATCTCCTTCGAAAACTATTTTTTATCAGTAAACAACATTTTTAAGGAGTGATTCTCACCGTATGCAACATAACTTTTTTTGTATGAAGGATAAAATTCTATTTTTTCGAATTTAGATTTGTAACTATGATATCTAACCAGTTCATTTGGTTTCATATTGTTTTATTAAATATTTTTTCCTTAATCAAGTTTCGAAATTTAACCAATTACAATTCAAACATAGGCGGACTGTATGTATCGAAATTCTTTTTTTTAATGGATCAAGAACATCAATACCCAGCTTGAACATATTTTTCAAATTTTTATTTTGATAATCTACTATTTTTCCACATGTGTTAAACAGAGAGCTTGATTTTCGGTGAAAAACCTACATTCACAAAAAATACAAAATAAATATTAATCAAATTTAATTTAATAAAAATTATACTTTTTTGGAAGCTTATAATAAGGACTACATAATTACAAAAAATAAATTTTAAATGAACTCATTTGATCCCCCAAAAGGTAAATCAAGGGTGGTTTTTTATCAGCATTTTGATAGGTGTAAAGGAGACTCTGTTATAGGTATGGTTTAAAACTAGTGGGCTTCTATCCAAGGGGGGTAGGTCTAAGGTGGTTTGATCAAACCCTCTTCAATTGGAATCCTTTAAATGGAACTTTTCAAGGCTTAAATCATTATATTTTCTAAAAATATGTGATTTTAGCAAAAATCAGGATCTCCCAGAAAGTGTAAACCACTATTGTGGTAGCACCCCAAAATAAGGATGTGACTCCACCAATAAAGGGACGACGTTTTGATTTGAACGCGACACTCAATAAATAAATTAGATGTCTCCTCCTTTACTTTGTGGTGATAACTCCTCAAATAGGCACTAATTTGTTTGCTAGCATGCCACATGCCATTGGCTTAGGCTCATGAGAATTGACAACCATAAGGAAACTCACATATAAATATATGAGGTCACAAGCAACCAGAACCCAATATCTCAACTATTGTGAATATTCTAACCTAATGTCTCTTGAATAATTGTGGCTCCCACCAAGTATCCGGTCCCAATACCATATAGTAAATTTGTCTTATTTCGGTTTATTTTTTACTCACTAGCTAGGATCAACTATTTTCCTTTATATGCATCAGCCAGACCTGTATTAGTTTGTCCCTTATTGATTATAGAATGCTGTCATGAATCGTCTTATTTCTTGACTATTGTAGCTCTCATGAGTCAATGAAAGATTAATATTCAAGAATCTGATTTCAATCTTCAAATACTCAGCTTCCCCCAACTATTGATAATATTTATTCCCAAGCATATGATGCAGTGATAATATATATTAAAGATCTAAGCGCCTTACAATAGAATAGAAATATGAAGAATTCCACAATAGAACCTTAAACTGTAAAATCTTTTATTCCTAAAAATTACCTCAACCTCTAAATATCGATTTATCAATATGTAGATGATCACCTAATATGCAGATAATCAAAGTATCAAAATATCGATTAGATATTACCTGATTTATTACATAAACTTAGAAATTTTGTCTTCGAAGAAGACTCACAAAACTTTCCCAATTCGCTCTCCACAGGAAATGTTCTTGAAGCTCCAAATCTAAAACAGTTAAACCCAATGTGAACTCCATGGTGAATCCACTCTCGAAAAGAGCTAGGTTTTCATCCAACCCTTTTCCAATCTATTGAAGGTTTTTGTCCTCAGAGATTTAGTTGAATCAAATATTTGAGCTTTTGCATAAAGCATAAGAAATGTCAACTCAAAAAATGGATTCCCAATGCCTTGCACATCAATTCGTTTTAAAGGCTCTAATGAATCTTCTAGAAGAAGCCAACTTACAACTAACTCTAGCTTCTAGGAGAAACTTTATTTAATAAAGTGACCCTTTTAATATTTTATCATTTCCACTTTATTTTAATTAAAATAATTGATTAAAGTCATCCTTTTGAAATAATATTAATTTTTGGAAAACTTAAATTAATTAAGTCACTACCAAAAATTTGGGGACATTATAGTTTGTGAGTATTTGAAGATCTAGGGACTACTATCAATAGAGATGTATTGATGAATTGATAGGGTATAAAATAGTTGAAAGAGAGATTTGTATGATCCATATGAAAACAAGGGTAAAAAAATTCAAAATTATATTTTTTTAAAAATTACATCATATTTTTTGCAAAAAAATTTGAATCATGTTTTCCAAAAAATCATGTCTTTTTTTCTCAAAATTGTGGGTTTTCTTTTTGCAAACCACATGAGAAAGATTTTTTGGAAATTTGTAGCAAGTTTTTTTTGTTTGGAAAAATGTAGTTTTAGGGCCAAAAGTGTTAATTTTTAAAAAAAAGTGATAAAAATTGCATAAAAAATTATAGGATTTTCGTCACTTTTTTCTTTCCAAAATTTCATTATTTTTTTATGGTGTGGGTTGGTTTTGAAGTCGTGACCTACATTGATTTATAAGTCACAAGCTTTAGAATTGTATGGTAGGACATATTTTTTTATAATTTTTTTAAGGTTGTGTTTTTTCAGCTAGGGCATGTCACAACTAGGCAAAGTCACATGGTTTTTTATTAATATTTGGGTGTCATTTTGTTGCTAGGGCATAGGTTTTTGTGTTAGATTTTGTAGTATTTATTTATTTTACTCCAAGATTGTATGTTGAGGGGTGAAATAACCATACAAATGGCCTCATCACCTAGCATCATGCTAGAAGGTAGCCATAAAATATTTGGTAAAATATATAATATGTGGAAGCAACACATGTTGACCATTTTCATTTATAGATGTCTCATAAATATTGTCTTTGGTATAGATGTTTATCCAATGACTATGATTATAAAGCATGATATATTTTATGAACATGACAAAGTAGTCATGTTGATTGAGTTGTCCATTATAGATGAAATGCTTCCTAAAGTCCAAAAAAGAAAGAATTTAGCTAAAATTTGGAAGCATTTACAAGATTTGCATGAAAATTCAAATAAGGGTAGAGCCTTTTTCATTTAGAATATTTTATTCTTGATCATGATGGATATATATATATATTTGCAGAAGCATTCACCATGATCAAGGACATCAAGAAGCGGTTGATAATCATTGGTAAAAAATGAAGAGGACATATAGTAATCATTCTAAATTAATTACCATATTCTTATGAACATTTTATTGAGAAATTGAACATCACTATGAATATTGACATGAAAATTGATGAGTTGTGTAATAAGATTTTATAGTAGAAAAAATGGAAGAAATTTGGTAGCTGTAGTAAAATAGAGGGTGTAGAACATGCATTTGAAACCAAAGATGAGGACAAGGATAAATAATTACAAAAGAAAGGGCAAGGTAGTAGTGAGAATGCAACAAAGAATTTTAAGAATATTATGTCATTATTGTGGTAAGATGGGTCATATGAAGAAGAACTATAGAAAAATGTTGGTTGATTAGAAATCCAACCAAGGAGGCCTTATAGTATGAAGCTCGTTATTGGAGAACACACAAAGGATTCAACCTTCTATACTTTCATGACCAAAAGACCAATGTATTATTCTAGTAAATCTATCTAGTACATAGATTTAGGAGCATCATATCACTTCACCAAGGCATGACTGTTTCAAGGAGAGAATTGCTTACAATTATTTCAAAGATTCAATGATCTTGAGTGGTGTGGATGAGTCCATGATAGTAATAAAAGGGAATGTACAAATATCCTTTGGAAGGAAAATGTTGGTTTTTCTCAATGTATACTATGTATTGGGAATGGAGCTTAATCTACTCTTAGTGAGTAAGGTTATGAGATATTGCCCCCATTTAGATGGCATCTTTAGAAATTAGAAATGCTACATAGTTGAAATAAATACTAAGAAGACTATTTCTTTTTATGTGGACTTGATCATGATTTGTATAGACTAGTTGATATTGGACAAGTTAGAGAGTATGCACTAACAACCAAGGTGCATCATATATCATCATACTTTGACATTAGCAGTGTGTGCACCTTAATCTATCCTACCTCTCAGTTGGTCCAAAAGAACTTGGTAGATGATCTTCCTAACATCTAGTAATAGATACATGGTTTTTATGAATATTACTAATTAAGGAATTAGAACAAAGCTTCATATGACGATGGGAAAGCTTAGAGAATCAACATAGTCCTTCGACTAATTCATGTAGATGTTTGTAGACTAGTGAATGACATCAATCACTAGTATTTTCTTCTTTTTGTTGATGATTATAGTAGGAAAATCTAAGTTTATTTTCCAAAAATAAAAATTGATGTGCTTAAGAGGCATAACATAATGGAGTGGTTAAGAGGTAGAACCACGTTATCACTAATATTGCTTGATGTATGATGGATAACAAGAATTTTTTCAAAAGGGTTTGAGATAAGGTAATATTTATAGTATCATATCTATTAAATAGATCTCCAAATAGGTGGTGAAGTAGAATACCATAGAGGAAGCATGGTCTAAGAGGAATCACAAAACCAATTATCTTAAGGTCTTTGGTTCAACAACATATATTCTTGTATCTCATATAAGAAAAGAACCAAGTTATATCCCATGAAAAATAAATTGACGATCTCAAAATATAATGAAAACTATAAAGCATATAGGTTGGTTGATATTAACACCAATAACTTGACCTTCAATAGATATTCCATTGTTGACAAAGTTTGGCCCTTCCAAACTTCTCTAGAGTTCAAAATTACCAAAGTATAATATGTTGTGACTGAGGATTTAAATGTTTAACTTTAGATAGCTCCACCTAAAGGGGGATTTTGAGCATATGGAATCTCTTAAGTCAATAAAAATTCTCAAACTCCACTAATGAAAACTTGAATCAACATTCAAATAAAACGTACATGTAGCTCAATTCATGGCACTGACAACACTAATTTTGTTGAAGAGGGTCCCAAGAAGAGACCAAAATGGTGGCATAACACCATTGAAGATGTTTGGGTTAGTGAAATGATTGAGGGATGATCCTTGAGAGGCATGAGTATAAATAACACGACAAAATTTTCTCCAATGACCAATACTAATGTAGTTTATGAGCCCCATATAATTGAGGAGGCAAAAAAAGAACGAAAAAAGGTCATGACAATCAATCATGAGATTCTTATGAAGATAAGGCTTGGAATCTCATAAATATTCCATCAAGGAAGAAACCATTGGTGATGGTTTGTATTAGAGTCTTTCTTGTTATGCCGAAGGCGTGCCCCTATTTGAGTTCTATGAACTCATTTTTTTCGTGAACGAATGAAATTACCCGAGAAGCTCGGCAAGGTGGTTAATCAAATCTCAGTCATTCATAGTTTTTTTCCAAATTTCTAGTTGTTTTTCACCATCTTTTACTGCTTTCCCTACTTCTATTGGTTTCCACTCCTCCAAACTCTTCCTCGCATGTATTGAGTTGTCACTTCTCCAATTTGGTCAGTTGCACCCTGAAAATAAGGTTTTGATGAGGGTTTTAGAGTATGTTTATTAAATGAAAATTATAGACAAGATCTAATATAGAGCACATTTAGGTTTTAACATTATGGTATCTTTTACCCTACATAGTTAAGTATATATTAGCATAATTAATATAATGTAAATTTTAAATTTTATATAATAAAAAAATAATTATAAATATATTATTATTTATTATTTATTATTATCATATATTATATTCTTTAACAATACTATTAAATATATAAATAAATGTTTTATAATTATTAATTAATAATTATTATATTCCTATTTAATACAAAATATAATTAATATATTATATATTTTATATAATACAGATTAAATTACATATAATATAATTATATTTATTATTATATATAATATATTATTACTATATATTATATTCTATAATACAAAATATTAAATATAAATATGAAATTATTATAATTAATGTATTTCTATATTTTTTTAACTTTTTTAGATTGCAGGAATTAGGTAGCATGACCCCCTATAAACTGCAATGCACTTGGTAAAAATTTTAAAGTGACCAACAGTGCTAGCACAACACGCCCTCTGGTACAACGGGGGAAAGGGAGACTAGACCTTGTGACCAACCTCCTACAAAAGGAAAGGTTTAGCCAACCGAACTAGGGGTCCCGCCCCTAATATATTTCTATATTAATCAAATAAAATTAATTTATAAAAAATCTCATAATTTAATTGATCTTTGGATAGCTTCGGAAAAATAAAACTATATGTACTACATAAAATAAAATAAAAATATAAAATAAAATTAATAATAATAATATTTTTAAAATGACATGTTGTGTTGTTTTTGCACACACACCCCACTGAAAGTAGGGACCATCTTTCTTGCTCTTTTGGTTTTTCGCTTTTGGTGTCTTGGCCTTTCTATTTTTTTGCTTGCTTAGGCATGTGCTTTGATGTTCATCTTTCCTGTTGGGGTAGTCCATTTATGATTTATATTGAAAATCTTAAGTTCTGGGTTCATTCCAGGTTTTTCACTATTCTCGGGAAAATCCACCCTGGGCAGACTTTCCCGGCTTTCTTTCGGCGCTCAATGGTAGCTGCTTTTCGTTGAAGTCTGGGGATTTTGGTTGTCCACGGAAATCCATTATGGCCAGATTTCTCTGGGGTTCGTTGCTTTGTCGGATTCCTAGGTTTGGTTTAATCTGTCTTGTCGATTGCATTAATGCTCGATTGCACGACTTCTTAGGCAGTGTTCTATTGGTCTATGGGAAGTTTTATGCCATTTAATTTTTATCTTTTGCTTCCTATTGGCTTGGAGTACTTGAACCTGAGGTGTTGTTGGATTGTGAATTTGGGAGTGGATTCGGTTGTTGCAATTGGATTTCTTGAACGCTATTTGCATTCTGTTTGAGCTTTGGGGTTTCTTTCCAGCTTCCTTTGTTTTGATTTCTCTATCCCCATGGTATGTACACGAATGTTGTCTCTCTCTTTTGATGGATTGCTTTACTTTGTGCACCTTCATTCTATTCACGTTGCTTTTTCCTTTGCCTATTGATTGTATGTACTTCCTAGGCATTTTAGAGGTTCATGTCCTACCAGTCTGGCATTTTATATTTTGAAGTTGGGGGGATTTCCCGTTTGTTCGAATGCCTCTTCCGTGTGATTTTTTTGAGCTTATCTTTCGATTTTATCTCAGGTAGCTTACTTGTATTTTCCATGAACTTTCTATCCCTGCGGGCAAGCAAGTTGTGCTTGAGTCTATTCTATGCATTCATGGCGGTAGGTTTAGGGTTTCGACCTAGGGCATGGCCAATCCTTCTCATTTTACTATAGGGTAGGTTTTGAATTCAAGGATGATCCATTGGAGGTCTAGGTCAAGCTAGTGTCAAGCTCCAGGTCCTCAAATTTGTGATCAATCAATCAATTTGGGTGAGGACGAGAGAAAACATGGGTATTCAGATTTTCAGTGTCTTCGCGGAATTCCCCATTTGTCAAAATTCCTCGATCTCTCGTTTCCTCTTTGTTCTTCGTAGTGTGCTTTGTTCCGGATTTTTACCTATCTTGCACATTTTTGTTGCCTCCGGATTTCCTTGGTTTGTTCATTGCTTGGTCATTTTCCCGAAATTGGGCTTAAGTGGTAGAATTCCATTGATTTCGCTAAAATTTGCGCCCTCGGGATTTTCCTGAATGTTCTGCACCTCCTTCATTTTCTCGAAATATTGAAACTGTTGCTATTCTCGGGGATTTTTGTCTAAGGCGGATTTTTCTAAGGTTTTGTTGAGAATGAATAATTTAGTGGTTGCATGAGGATTTGCTTGGTGATTATGCATTTAATGATTAAATGAACTTGTGCTAGGGCGTATCAAATGATTCCTTGGTTAAATTGATTGATTAAATGATTATGTGGATATTTGTATGCCAGTTTCGCTGGATTCGGCTTGGTCCGAACTTCCCCAGAATTCCTCTCCAGTCTGGATTCCGTGAGGGGGGCTAAAACCCGAACTTTGAGATGGTTGATTTGATATGGATTTTGGGCACTTTGCTTATCATGGATCTTATTTTTGTGTATGTATTGTTTGCAGGCAAAATCAGGTCAGGTTGTTGCTGGGCAAGGTAAAGGGAAGGTGATGGATCCAAGTGTCGAGGGTTCAGGTATCTCCGAGGTAGAGAGAGTAAAGATGGATATCAAGAGTAGAATCCCAGATAGCAAGTTGACTTCCATCTGGTCTGGGATCACTGATACGAATGTTGGAATGTGGTACTATGAAGATTTTAAGGCAAGGATGATAGCACAAAATCTTCCTTTGTTGGCCAGAAGGACATTGGAGTTTGGGTTGGCACATGTGGTTGGATTTCCTTGTACGGTCCAGTGTTATTAGTTGGTGCTTGAGTGTGCTAGGCATTATGATAGGGGTACACAAAGGATAATTGGTCCTCAAGGAAGGATTGTAGCGAACTTCGACCCTGTATCCATAGCTTGGACCTTTGACATGCCTGATCGGTCCCATGTTGTGGCTTTTGATATGGATTCGGCCAGGAAATATTATGAGGAGAATGTTGTCAAGTCCCAACCTGTTATTAACTCTTGGTTGGAGAAGCCCAAGTCTCACTTCTCCAAGCTTCCTAAGCAGCTGGTCGGACTTAAATTCAGGAGAGAGTATTATGATGCTATTACACTCCTCAACAGAGTGGTAGGATTGAAAAGTGCAGGCCAGGGGAGATGGTGCCATCAAGGACATCCTGTCAACTGCAAAGGATGCAATGAGATCAATAGATTGGCTTAAAACTGTGCTATCCCAGGATAAGGAGGATGTGGACCTCCTACTACATAAAACAAAGACAATCATGGAGCATACCGAGGATCAACTGGTGAAGGAGGGAATTCTTCCTTTCTCAAGGGTTGCAGAGCCTTGGGAGTGGTTTGAGATTTTGTAGATGAGGCAGAGGGATTTGAAGAAGATACACAAACAAGGGAAGTAGATTGAGGGCACTTTGATTGGTATTCATGATAAGTGTGTCTCCTTCCTTGAAATCATGACAGGGAGAAAGAAGTTTGCTCTGAAGCATCTCAGTTTGGAGCAGTTAAGGAGATGGTGGGGAGATGTCTATTATCCAATCAATGAAGGCCATGTTACTGAACATCAGCTAGATGATGCTGCAACTTACATTGCAGTCATTGACAAGTATCAAATGAATAGGGTTGATTGGGATAATACAGTGAAGCATTCAAGAGAGGACATCAAGTCTCTTGAGAGGAGGATTAGGGTTTTGCCTGTGCCACCTATTTTCGAATTGGACAAAGTGTTACTGGCAATGCATGGTGAAGTGGAGCATGCTAAGGACAAAGAGGGGAAGTAGTTAATGCAGGGCTACATCAGAATTTGTGCTTCCCATTATTTTCTCTTATACCTTCACATGCATTGGATCGAGTTCTTGGAGACCCAGGCCGACTTGGATGAAATTAGTGCAAATTGCACATTTCATGTTATTTTTTGAATATCTCTTAGCTGACTTATTGTGTGGTGTTTATTATTGTAAACCCTATTTGCGACGACCTATCTTGGGGGGTTCTCTATAAATTTGGCATGATGCCTCATTTGTAAGGGGTAATAGTAGTAAAAAAAGTTAGAATAATTTCACATTTGAGCGAATCGTAAGAGTAGGAATTAGGGTTAGATTTTATCCTCAAGCAAGTGATGTAACAAAAGATTGGAATTGTTGCCACTTTGGGTGATTTAATATAAGAAACGATATTGTGATTTGGTATCTTTCTTGTGTTGAGTTTTATCTCGCATGGTTCTTGATATTCTATCTTTAAAATTTCTTAAGTGATCAGATGTTAGATGGTTTGATAATGTTTAGGGTTTTATGCTTGAAGTGTTTGCAGCAATCTCTAGTCCATAATTTTTGCAGTTAGCTAATTTTTAGTTGCTTTGCAAAGTTAGTCTAGACTTATAAGTGTGCTTAGTTCAATCATGAATGTTTATTCATTTCAATTGCAATAGGGTTGTCTTGAACGAATATGCATGATTTGAAAATATTTAATACCTTAGAAGATTGCAATGTTTCTGTAAGATTGCAAATTTATCTAGGTTGAACAAGAATCAATTTTGAGGGATTGGTACATTTTGAGCATCTAATCTTTTGCATTGTCAATCTTAGGGTTAGAATTAGTCGTAGAAGTATCTCTCAAACCTTTATCTTTTGCTATTTCTTTATTATCTGGGTTAAATTTAAGATTTAAAGTATCAACATATTGCTAGATCTGATAAATTCAAGTTCAATATTTGCTTGTAGTAAGGTCCCTTTGTGATTACCAACATTTTCACATTATCTCTGAGTTGTTTTATTTGCATTGTCAAGACCTGACATTACAGACCTTGGGGTTATCTCTTTATCCATAGAGATTAACCTTTCAAGAGAGATAGGATATCATGTTCTGTCTGAGTTGTTGTTATGCAGAAAACACCATCAACATGACCTACCAATTGACCTCATGTATTACACAAATGTATGCCAAAAAAACCATATTTTTTCCTAATTGACCTTCCACACATTCTTCGGTGTACCCATTACGCACCAAGGTGCGATTGCTAGTTATAATTTTGAGGAAAATTGTTAGAATCATGTTCTAGAGCACATTCATCTTGCTTAGAACTAGATATAGAAAAAATTTCCTTCTTATTGGTCCCTTAGAGGAGAGGAAATTTTTTCAAAATTATTTTTCCTATTTACGAGGTTGTGTTTGTCCATGGCTAATCCAAGGTTGGCACTTGGCTTCCCTGAGCTAGTCATTAGCAAAGGAACTTCCTCATTATTACTAATCCTCCCACTTTGGAATTCTATTAACATCAAATTTTCAATCAGTCTACCCTTTGTTTCAAAGGTTTCAATTTTTATTTATTTTCTATTTGACCTTGCACTGAAATCAGAAAAAAAATTTGCATTTTGATTGTGAGGTTCAAATATTATTTTTCCATATTCAAGCACATATTTTCTCTATTCACCTTTCTTGTCTCTCTTGTTCCTCCTCCCAATCTAGTTTGAGTCTTGGATAGGGATGGTCCATCATATGATCTATCTTGGGCTATCAGATTAGCCCTTGTATTATTTAGGAGTTTATTATTAATAGCTATTTGTTGCTTTATTTTATCCAAAACTAATTCTTGGGTGCTTTTTTGTGCTCAAGTGGATTGTGTTTTCCCCCTTTGGGGATTTTTAAGCAATTATATTGTGTATTTTGGAGGTGGATCTATCCCTATTATTTTAGGACCTATTAAATCTCTAACTAAACTACTTGAGCTAGCAATTTTGTTTCTTCCTTCCACTATTAATTTTCCCTTCCTTGAGAGAATGTATGCCTCTTTGGGTGATAATTGAAGGGTATGTTTTGCATCATCTTTACATATTGTTTGGTTTTCATTACTTTCTTTGGAAAGATCTACAAACCTCTCTAAAATGTCTAAATGATTTTTCCAACTGTGCAGGGTAATCTATTTTGGGGATCTCACATTTCTCGGTTCCCCCATTAAAATATAAGTTTGTGATCGAATTTGCATTTGAATTTAACCCCGCAAATATTTTCCTCTGTAATTTATCTTTGTTTCTTAAAATTGGACAATTTATTCTTACATGCCCCTCTTGTTCGCAAAGAAAATATGCATTTATCCCTCCAAACAAATCTATTTTGCAAGTTAGGATAGTTTTCTCTATTTCTAGTTCTATTTCCTCCAGAATTTCCACTCTAGGTATTATGGATACTAAAATTCTAGCATCCATATGGAGCAAAGTGTTTTTCATTTCTTCTATCCTTAAGGATTTTCCAAACTACGAAACTAGTTGTGGTATGAAAGCCCAAAGTAAGGGTGGGACATTTCTTACAGTGATCCACCTAAGGTATGAGAAGGCAAGAACCTCATCATTTAAGACATTTGGAGATCATGCAATTTATCTAAAGATAGAGCTACTCATAGTCTAGAATTCCTTAGATATTACCCTTTATTGGATTCCTTTACTTTTAAAACCAAAAGAAGCCCTTTCTACATATCATTCAACAAAAAGTATGGTATATCCCTAAATTTTTATTCCGAAAGTTTTCAAACCATTCTTCTTAGTATTTTCTCACAGGAATTATGTTACAATCTTGGGTCACTAAGAAAATTGCCATATTCTTTAGCCTTTTTTCTTCATTATCTACAACTTTATTCATCTCAGCATTCAAAATAATGACAATTTTTCTAAGGCAATTAGGAGAATCCTTACCATTTTCTCCTTGTTTTTGAACTTTGGTGAGGAATCCATCTTTGACAGTGATAAACTTTACCGAATCTAGAATCTCACTTCTCTCATTTTTTGTGATAATACTCTAAAATACCAAGTGTCATTATTTTCCTTATCTAACACTTTTATTTCTTGGCTAACTATTAATTCATTCGGGGTTTTTCTAGAGTTTAGCTCCACCCCTTCCATTGATTACCCCTATACTAATAAAATAAGCGAGAGCTATCAAATGAGGATAAACTTAGAACCAATGCATGAGAAGGCACAAGGCCAAGGGAGAACAAAAGGGTTACAATGTAGAACATAATAAGACATGAATATAGAAAGGACAGTGATAATAATGAAGGATGTTTATGAAAAAAACTGGCATATAAAGAGTGAAACCTGGGTTAAGAAAATCAAACCCTTGATAGCTTATAGCCATCTCGAGGAACTCATCTTGCATGTTGAGATACATGCCCTCCCAACTAAAGTTTATTATATTATATGGCACTTCACATTGCAAGGTTGCCTCCATGATCCATTAGTATATGCCATAATAAACATTCAAATATTCTTAAACATTTTGAGCAATTTCTAGAGTTGAGGTGGAGATAAATGGTGGATTGAGGAATGGGTAACAAAGGTTATGACTTGGCAATAGGAGGACCTATTCTTATGCAAGAGACTTGGAAAGGAACCTAGGAAAAATACTAAGTCAAGTTCAAGAAAATGGCAATCCTTTAGGCATTTTTTAGGACATTTTCAAGCTTAGAGACCAAGTCACCTTCTTCAAATAAAGTCATGGAGATAAATAAGCCATGATTGTTGCACTATTATTCCCAAAGAGAGCACCTATTCTAGAAGAGGTTAAGCGTTGCATTCAAGATGCATTTAGTAGGCTCTACCCCCTCAACCCCCATAAGGGGAATTATCCCTTGACCCCATGGGGGAGAACTACCCCCTCAATTCCCATAAGAAGCTCTCCCCCTTAAACTCATTGATCATTGCCACCTATTGGGTCCCTAATCTTTCAAAAGTTTTTTTTTGAAAGAAGGATTTGCCATAATTAAAAAAAATCCAAAAATATGCAAAAATCACCAAGATTTTCAACCACTTTCTCATGATGTAAAAAGATTCACCTATAAATTAAAAAAATAAAAGGAAATATTTTCTTAATTAAAATTAATATTTTTTCTAAAAAAAAGAAAAATTTGTCAAGATTGTATATATATGTTAGGGGAGTTTCTTAAATTTATCACTACTCTTTATCTCTCCCCCTCTCTTTATCTCTCTCCCTCTCTTTCTCTATCTATTTAGTTGTCTCTCCCTCTTTCCCCCTCTCCTCTCTCTCTAACTATCTTTAACCATTTCTCTATCTCTATATCTCTATATCCCCCCTCTCTCTATCTCTCTCCCCCCTTCCTCTCTATCTCCCCCCTCTCTCTTTATACCTCTCTCCCTCTCTATCTATTTATATATATCTCCCTCTCTGTTACACCCCGTAGTATATTTACCTAGTTACTTTTACCTAGCTAGATGAAATACTTGCATATGTGTGTGTGTTTGTAACTTCGATGGAAATAAATGTGAATATACCTTATTTGTATGAATCATTGAAAATATAATGAATAAATGTTTGATTAAAATTTATGCTATATATGTGTGTCTTAATTCTAACTATAGAATATATACTGCAAGTGATTATTTTGTGATCAATTGACTACCTTTGCAAATGTGCCAAGTTGGTTGCAGGTACAGGTTCACGCCTCCGAAAGGGAGGGGAAGTATTACTCAGGAGAATATTTTCGGTCTCGAAACCCTTAAAGAGTCTAATTGAACTTTCACACACTCACTTTTAGAATAGTCAAGTCAATAGTTTCAAGAAAAAGGTAAGATATCTTGGTTTGATTGTTTAAGAGAGGTTTTGTTTGAATGTGAGGTCATGCTTGAAATAAGTATTTGATTTTCTTTGTATTTTTAAGTACTTCTTTAAGAGTACAATCGATTAGATATATACATAGGATGTATATATACATACATATGCACCTGTCTATGATGAACTCACACATGAGTAATTACATGCATAAGTATACGTAGATAAACATATCTATGCATGCTTATGGGCGAATTACCCATATGCACGAGAACATCGAATGGATAAAATGACATGTATATATATTTAGTGTATATGTCAGTCGATATTATTTCTTTTATGTATGTTTGAAGGTAATATTATATATATGTGATGATGAATATATATGTGTGTATATGTGTATATATATTGATATACATGTATGTATTGATGTGAAGGCAACGTCCATACAAGTATATTAATATATATGTGTGTGTATGTATGTATGTATATATATACAAGTGTGATATTAATATGAATAGTAAATGGATATAAGTTTATGCATTCAAATATCGAATGATGTATATTTATAATCTTATATGTATATATGGATATATATATGTATATATGTATAAAGGAATATATATATATATATATATATATATATATATATATATATATATATATATATATATATATATATATATATATATATATATATATATATTATTGATATGCTCTAATGTTTGAATAAGCACTAATTATATAAAGCACTGATATTTTAAATGCCAAGAACATACTATATAGACTATAATATATAGTGCATAGATAGTGTTTGGCGTAGTAGTGAAGAGCGCACACTAAGGTAGCGCTATAGACAATTATCATGAATTATTATGCTTGCAAATGGAACACAACATAATAGAGGGCACGTCGGAAAAGATATAAGACTTAACTTCAAGAGTATTGAAAGCTATTTGAAATGAATTTAAAAGCTTTGACTTGGTCTTAAATATGCAAACACCAACAACACATAAGAAGTTTAAGTGGTGCCAAATTATGAATAATCGTATTGCTTTAGAAGTATATTTTATGAGCTTTGTACAGCAATGGAAACCAAAGTAAATTGGAGAATAAGTCAAGTAGAAGCTGGCATGAATAGAGTCGACCTATTTGATCATTTACCTTGCATATTTGAAATGCATTCTTGTTGTCCAAGAATGAAGCGACCTGTTGTGTTATTTTGCTGAGTATTAAGTTTGACATCTATCACCTTTTATTTACCAAGATGAGAAGTGTTGATTCATTTAACTTGTTTCTATCCTATAGATGTTGATTTTTGTGTATATATAGATGCATTATTTAACTCAAAGGGACACATATCTACACTTTTTTGTTATTTTTTGAAAGTTTCTCTATTTTTCTTGAGATTTGTGAGAGAGTTGGAGGGTGATTTTGCAAGAGATTTATTGTGATAATTTGTGAGGGTATTTGGGAGAGTGGAAGTAATTTATTTTCAAGTTGCAAGGTAATTTGAGGAGGCTAGGATTGGAAACCAGCTAGGTCAATTGGAGATGTATACTTATAGGCATGTTGAATCTTACTCTCTTATAATTGTTTGATTTTCGATTGATTATATATCGCTTGTTTTTTGTTTGGAAAAGAAATAAGCTTTTAGGGAAATATTGTTTTCAGGATTTGTGAATTGAAATTAATTTGAATTTATAGATTGGACTATCTATTGTTTGAAGTGGTTGTACGTACTCCATATTAAGCAATAAGTGTATATATAGATATATGGTATTAAGTACTTCAATTGAGTGGAGTCTTTATAGCTTAAGCTAGTTTGATTTGGTAGGTTATGGAAACACATTTCTAACCTAGTAGAGGAGTCATGAAGAACTTAGTATATATAGGTTGCTCCTAGGGTTATAGATTATTCAATGGAGGGAATTTCCTATGCATAGAATATGACTGGTCTTAACGAATTGAGTTAGAATGGTGGATGAGCATGTGACGTCCATTCTGAAAATGGGGAGATGAATACTTTGGCCAAAGTGGTGTAATTTACCACTTGTTACACTATCAATTCATTGTGTTACCTTTTTCCATGTTAGTCAAAGATTTTCATACACGTAGAACATAGATTCATGTTGTATGGTGAAGTTCTAGTTATGCAAGAAACAACACCAACTTGGGATAGGCTAGTATTTTGTGGTTTCCAAACCAAAGTCTTCATCGAAGGGTAGGGCCATCTTACCATATGTGGTAGATGTGTGGGGACCGTAGTTAGTTTATGGACGGAAAAAAAGGGCTTGAGTGATGCTTCTCCTCTCAATTAACAAACCAAGATTTGAAAGGGGATTTCTCAGATTAATTGTATTTCTAGTGTCAATGAAGCTTAGATGAGCTATGTATGTAACTTGTATCTATTTCTTTGAAAGATGAAAAATATATTTTTTATTTAGATTATGGAATCATTTCTTTGGAAATATTGTATTATTTGTTAAATAAAATGAGAAAGACGATTTATTGTTGTCTATCTTATTTTGAAAAGAAAATTTTTATCGCTATATGTTTAGCCATTAGGTTGAATTCACTTGTGGTAAAACATAGGAAAATTACTGTGTAGAACAAGGGGCATGTTGCATACTCTCTCCCTCTCCTTCTCTATCTCCCTCTCTAGCTATCTCTCTCCCTTTCCCTTACTCTAGCTCTCTACTTATCTCTCCCTTTCCCTTACTCTACCTCTTTCTATATCTCTCCCCTCTCTCCCTCTCTACCTATCTCTCCCTTCCTCTTCCTCTATCTTTCCCTCATTTTATCCTTCTCTCTCTCTCTCTCTCTCTCTCTCTCTCTCTCCCCCTTAATCTACCTCTATATTTATTCCTTTCTCTTCCCATCTATCTCCCTTTCCCTTAATCTATCTCTATCTCTCTCCATCTATCTCTCTTCCTTTCTCTTCCCCTCTATCTTTCCCAAGTTATATATATCTCTAGACATCTCTACCTCTTTATATATCTATCTCCCCCTCTTTCCCTAGCACTCCCTCTTTTTGTATCTATCTACTTCTCCTCTCTCCTCTCTATTTATCTCACTCCCTCTCCCTCTCTATCAAGTTATATCCATATCTCTCTCTCACTCATGCATACACACTCCTAGGTATTTCTCCCTCCCTATTTTTATATCTCTATCTTTCCCCCTCTCTCTCTATCTATACTTCTCTCTTTATTACTTGTCTCTATAACCTCTTTTATCTCTCTTTCCCCCTCCATCTCTATATTTATCTTATTATTTCTACCTCTCTCTCTTATTCACTCTATCTCTCCTTTATATCTCTATCTCTCTATTTCTCTCTCCATCTCCCTCTTACTCCTCTCTTTCCCTTGATATCCATATCTTTATCCACCTATATCTCCAGGTCTCTCTATCTCTCTCCCTATCTCTATCACTACAACAAATCCATGTGATTTGCTCCATTTTGTGCTCTTTTTTTTGCTTCCACCCAATGTTTTAATGTATTTTTTGCCAATTTTTTGAAAACATCGGTGCTATTTATTGGGATGGCACTATTTATGGCATTTATTTATGCCGATCAAGACTAGTTGGCACTCATTTAGGCGCTAATTTACACCGAAATTATTAATGCCTTTAGTGTCGATATTCGCTTCGACTGTTGCACCGTCGTTAGCACCACCTTTGGCTTTGATTTTAGCGCCACTTTTATCTCCCGACTTTAGCTTCGAGTTTAGCTTCGGGTTTAGTGTCGGCTTAGACACCCCTATGTCGAAGAGACTTATTTATATGTCTGATTGATGATGTAAAACAATAAAATGTCAACAAGATACGAGCATATCAAGGAGATAATTAGTTATGTCACATCGATAAGGTATATCTACAAGTTCTCAGTGAAACACAACTCTTAGATATAACGAAGTAATGTCTATGAGACATTGAGATCGATAAGACAAATAAGATTATCTCATCGACACTCTTCAAGTAATGATCAAAAGCATACACCGCTAGACCGCCAAGAGGGTGAGAAACATATGTAGTAGAGCAATATACACCACAAACCCACACCAAGAAGCCTCGAGCAAGGCGGTAGTGCGGTAAATAGTTGAAGAGAAGGGAAAAACACTGCCATACCACAGAAATAATCACAAGTCTCCCCAACATGGCAGAGTTACACCGATATGTAAAGAAATACCGCTGAAGGAAAATATCGATGAGACTATGGCATATCGGCAAGAGATATTAACTTGTCTCATAGACACCGGCAACCAACATCAGAGGAACATAAGATCTAATGTTGATGAGACATTGAGATATCGGTAAGACAAAGAAGATTGTATCATTGACACTCTTCAGGTAATGATCAAAATCATACACCACTATACTATCGGGAAGGTGAGAAACATATGCAGTAGAGTGGTATACACCACAACCCCGCAACAAGAAGCCTTGAGCAAGGCGGTGGTGTGGTAAATAGCAGAAGGGAAGGGAAAAACACCTCCATATCGTAGAGGGTATAATAAGAGACGGTGGTAGTAAGATAATCGTGGCAAAAAATCACGTCAGTCATCCATTTGAATAAATCATTTAAGGAATCAAGAATATAGCCCACCAAAATACTCTAAAACTCTAATAAGCATACTCTAAAAATTTTGTCGAAATCTTATTTTCAAGCATAGCCCACTAGAATGGAGTTTTTATTTTAATAAACATACAATAAAACCTTTGTTGAAACCTTATTTTCAGGCATAGCCCACCAAAATGGAGAAGTGTTTCAGTAAAGAATGACAAAGATTGGTAAGGATATTTGCATGATATGAGGCATAGGATTCATTGTTGTTTATCAATTCCGGCTCTGATCAATAAGGGTTACAATGCTCACACTACTATTTGTAATCCAGGTATTTAATTGGCATATTTTTGCATAATCTCAAATTCCTTCAGATGCTTTTGAAGTATCAATGTATCCTATATAGGGTTTAGAATGACTTCTTTTAATTTAAAAAATAAATAAGATGCTTTTGAAGTATTGATGTGTCATATACAGGGTTTAGAATAATTTCTTTTAGTTTAAAAAAAAAAATGATGTATTTTCCTATGATTAGATAATGTGGAGATCTCCTAAATCTTCCCTAGCACACTATCCTCTTTCACACTGTGTTCATTAGTCCAGCTACTAGGGTTTTACATTTGACATCTTTAATATCTTCATGATAGTGGCTTTTAAAAAGATCTCGGTCTCTATTTTAATCTTTATCATGGTAACCCTTGAGTTCCCTAATCCACCTTCAATCTCTTCTAAGAATGTTATCTTAAGCTAGACTGCATAGTATGCATATAAAGAAAGTCCTTCATACCTGCCATTGTTCCAAACCACCATTCACCGCCTTGCTTAAAATTTTGCCTCCATAAGCACAATAGCATGTTTTAAAATCATGGTTGCCAGTGATTTACCATTAAAGTCACTACTTTCATCAAGATACAATGAGATTTTTGTCTTCAAACTTAAGGCATTATGTAGGATAACATTGTGAATTGTTTGTTGTGTACAATTTGATTTTCTTGTGCATTTACTGCTTTGCTAACTACCTTTAAGACTGGTTATTGCACCATCAGTTACAATCTCAAAAAACTCACTTGTTGTCACTTGAAGATTCCTTTCATGAGCATACTTGTATAAAATCAAACTATGCCCTATAGACTACCTACTTACTTACTAATATAGGGGACTCATTGTTTCATGGTATTTTGAGTTTTATTTAGAAGGGGTTAGTATGTGGCATTTTTATGTGCATGAAGAATAGATTGTGATGCAACGTTCAGGTATGGACGGTCCAGGAAAAATTGGATTGCTATCAATGTCATAACCAGGTTGGATTGTACCTTGAGCCGGTGTGAAACACTTCTGGGTGTTTTCGCTCTGAAGCAGAACTTGTGTGTAAGAATTTCCAAATATTTGACAGAGGAAGCTCCTACATTCTAAAGATAAAATCATAAATCTACTTATCCAGTTTCTGATCCAACCTTACATCTTTAATATCCAATAGAGAAAGTTTGTACGTTATAAACATAAAATCATAAATCTGCTTATCCAGGTTCTTATCTAATTTGAGGTCGTGAAAATAAAATAGAGAAATTTCCTATATTCTAAAGATAAAATCATAAATTTTATTGGTCCAATTTGATATCCAATTACAGGTCATGAAGCTCTGATAGAGAAAGTTCCTACATTCTAAAGATAAAATCATAAATTTGTTTGGTCCAATTTGAGGTCCAATTGTAAGGATTTGTCTTTTTAATTATACTTTCTAACATTTGTCTTGATACAAATTGTTACTTTAGAATTATGGTATTTATTTTCTTCTGAAGTTTTCAACCCTCATTTCATGGAAGAGCTCTGAAGATGGTTCCTTTAGATGGAGACTACACTTTTCCACTATAGGTTCCATCTAGAAACACCAGAAGCTCGGGCACTGTCATACTCAGGTACAACAGAGTTTGAGGTTACCTTGTTTTCCTTGATACAAAATGTTGTCCTTCAATCCCTCTTAAGCAACATTCACTATTATGGACTTCATCATTGTACCTTTCATGCATTCGATTTAATTTGTTATGTGGAAACATTTTGTCTATGTCTTTGCAAGTGATGACTATTATGTAAGCCTTTAATCTACATGACTACCCCTCATTTTCAATTCTTGTGACTGTTATGATGCTTGGGGTTGCTTACTTTTAACCAGACTGCTAATGAAAACTATCTTGGAATCCTTGATGATCACTTTTGTCAGAATTATGGCTATGTTGATAGTGGAATGTTCTTATTAATAAGGATAAATCTTTATCAATAAGGAGATTACCCCTTACCAACATACTCCACTATCCTTGCAAAGATTGATCTTTAATGCTTCATGGATGGTTTACTTGTGATTATCCTTCTCAAATGAAACAATAGGGCAGTAGATTGGGCTCAACCCTTGTGGGAGCCACATTTCGCCCCACATGTTGTAACCAAATAAACAAAACAACAACCTAATTTTATCTATACCTGCACAATGAGAAAACCTGTTAGATAAAATCGAGCATATGATAGATATGTTTGATAACTTTCTTGTTTTCTTGGACATCTATGGTATGCAAGTTATTTGAATGCACATGATGATCAAATCATATGTTTATAGATGTATGCACATATTTTGAATTGTGATCCTTAATTGCTATAACAACACTCTTCTCACTCAAATGCAAGGAACCTAGGAGCAGCAAGGAAGACATCAACTTGGAGGCTTAGACAAGCGGGAAGATTGAAGATGATGCAGAACAAAGCTACCGAGATTCGTCATTGAGGCAATGATGGGTCCCCTTTATCTTTATGTGCTTTTTTCCATTTTGTATCTATAAATGTATAGTTTTTCGATTATATGCATTCAAATAGTTAGTTACACAGCTTGTGTGGAACAACATACATTTACATTATCAATAAAGCCTACATTTTTGAAAGGATTGTGCAATCTTTCCTATATTATATGCATTTGCATAAGTGCAATCTAGTAATGTAATCTTCTAATTTTGTTTATGCACATGAATGTAATGTAGCAGAAATAAAAATGTACCTTACTCTTCATTTGAAAATCACAAAAGCTCTACCTGATTAATCTATTAACTTTTGTGTCTTCACGAACATATGTTGATACAAAATGAATGGAAGAAGCATCCAAGTAATCCTATTTTTTTCTACCAACAATTCATACCAAAGATTGAACAATTTAAGGATATTGCAATAGGTAATTTGTATCGACACAAATAATATTACTGAAGCATTTCAAATTTTAGGCCATAAGAATCATCCTTTTTAAACATGGCTTGTGTTGTAGCCAAAATTTCATCCTAAAATTTTTGCATGCTTCCATTGTCACTCATCTCTTACATCCACCATATGCATAGAATTCCTATCATAATAAATTAAATATAATAAAATCCCTCACGTGAGCTTCCAAATAAAACCCTTGATCACAACATCAAAGTGTATTCCTCCTTTGAAATACTCCTATGATTGCTCATAGCATATCGCCAAGACAACACCATGTCGATGAGAGTCCCTCAAAAGTCTCCTCAATATTAGCACAAAGCATAGATCAAAAATGTAGATGAGACACCCCTATTTCGAAGAGACTTATTTATATGTCTCATCGATGATGTAAAACAGTGAAATTTAAACAAGATACAGGCATATCGAGGAGAGAATCACTTATGTCACATCGACAAGGTATATCTACAAGTGCTTGGCGAAACACAACTCTTGGATATAACGAAGTAATTGCCGATGAGACAGTGGCATATCAGCAAGAGACATTAACTTGTCTCATCAACACTAACAACCAACATCGGAGGAACATAAGATCTAATGTCGAAGAGACATTGAGATATCGGTAAGACAAATAAGATTGTCTCATCGACACTCTTCAAGTAATGATCAAAAGAATACACCGCTATACTACCAGGAAGGTGAGAAACATATGTGGTAGGCCGATACACACCACGACACCGTAGCAAGAAGCCTTGAGCAAGGCGGCAGTGTGGTAAAAACTAGAAGGGAAAGGAAAAGCACCGCCATATCGGCATATTGAAGAAACAACGGGCATTTTAATTAAAAATTTCTTCGACAGTTATGAAATGATGCTTAGTCTGATTGATGTGACTAATGAGAATATCAATGAGACTACCACTATTAATGAAGAACTTGATCATAAAGGTGGCATGATGAAGTGTCTTGAAATTTGATAAATACGGACTCAAAGAAGTTGAAATCACTATGAATTGTAATTGAAGGATTTGGAGAACCAACTTGGACGGCGATAGGCAGCTGGAAATTTACAGCATTTATCCAAGTAAGTGATCTAGACTTAGCTCAAAGTATTTTCTCAGTAAGTAGATGAAAGCATTGCATGAGTAGGGTTGAGATGGAAAAAACCCCAGGCAAACAGAAAGAAAAAAGATAGAAAATTGAAGCTAGGCAATTCAATCAAGATTTAATCAATCAATGTCCTGGGTCTAGGAAAAAATCTAGAAGAATTGCACAACTTAACCCATCATGTGTGACATTAGAAGATAAACAAAAAAATATGGGAGATGTATGGACTTTGTTTAGGGGTTACGACCTCTTTATTTATCATTATAGGAAGAAATTTTGGCATAGCCCAGTGTCAAACCCGTGGAATTTGAATTTGGGTAAACTTGTAGAACCCAACATGTTTGTGAACATAGATTCAATCAAGGTGTTGGAAAAGAATTAAAATCTGAAGACAAGATCAATTCATTTTCCTGATGGGTCACAGTTCATGGTCATAAAGCCAGATTATATTTCCATGATTTTTCAGCTAGACACTTCCCTGAAAACAAAATTACGAATCAGAGACTTTTTGGAGGAATACCACACCATGGACACAAGTTACAAGAGGTGGAAATTTCCTCTACATAGGGTTAAAGTTTCGAGTAACCAAACTATGAGGTTCTCTAGTGAAGATAAGCCCCCATTCTCTGTGGCTTTGTTTGAAGAATACTTTCAATACACTTATTACTCAGTTGGTCAAGTACTGGGAATTGATGTTCCTGAGAACATGACAATTGCTCCCGTGGTTTTAGCCATAGACATTCAGAGCCATAATTCCCAACCCTATGATTATGCAAAGTATTTATCAAAGGCCATCAATAATTCCCTCAATATCATCAAAAATGACAGTGAAGCCATTAATTTCAAGCACTCTTATCTTTTCATGCACATGATATTATATGAAGGGCGGGTGATGGGGATATGGGGTGAGGAATTAAGAATAAAAGACTTAGATAATGATGGAAATTCAAAGCCTATACAAATATGGACATCTGTGTGGGACAGCAGGTGTGGGAGGTCCCACTACCTATATTTTGAGGAATATTTTATCAAACACTATACAAGATGCTAGGCCACAAATGTGACTACAACCTCTCCCCAAAGATATTAAGATTTCTCTGACCAAAAGATATGGGTCATGAAGCAAGGATAAATCACAATTGGGGGGATTGGTACATGTTTGGGGATTATACTGTTATCAGGGTTTATGGATTTGAAGTTGCATTGTATTTGTTGTCTAAGACTGTGCTAGAAAGAGTTGCTTGTTTAGAGATTATAAGGCAATTATCATTCGAAAGAATTGAACAGATAATCCTCCATGAAGAAGAACCGATAAGAGATGTGCCACTTGTGGTATTTGAAAGAGGAAGGGGCATCGGTCCTAGGAGGCAAGTAGAAAAAATCACACCACTGGATCACTTATCACCTCAGCCTACTCCTAAAGTGAGCTTTTCAATTCATTCCCCGTCCATGGAAGAAGAAGTCTCACAGTTTAATGCTCCCATTATACCCCAATATGAGATGCCATTGGAAAGAAGTGTGATCACCTTTGAAGCCTCTAATGAGCTATCAGATGATGTGAGGCATTGTGCAAGTCATAAATTTATTGCAGATGATACTTTTGTGTAGACCCCTAAATTTAAGTCCTTTATATATGAGTATAAAGGAAGACTAATAAGAGAAAGGTTAAAGTACATTGACCCTGAGAAAGAGGCTTATGCCTTGAAAGAGTTGTAACATGAAGTTTATAGAGAAATTAGAAACATGAATGCTAAAAGAGGAAGCGCATTATTGCAAGAAGTTGGAGTTATGCTCCTTCCTGGGTGGGATAGTAGTTCAACCATTGTGTTTGACAGGTTTTTGAAGAGAAAGAAAAAAAATTTGCAAATAATAGATGAAGTAGGTGACAGGGTCTATACAGGGTTAGGGTACAATCCTAATAATACGACTTTGAAAATTTGGGCTCTTTACCCCCCAGGAAAGAAGCCTTTTCTCATTGACCATGATCAAATTTTTTGACATCTCTTGGTGCAAAGAGTAGGAGAGATAGATCCCTTGGAGACTACTGACTTGAATTTGAATGTAGCCAAATTCACCAAATCCCAGATCCAAAAGCTAGTAAAAGATAACTAGTGGCTAATAGAGGAAAATGACAGGTTGAAACAAGAATTAACCAACTACTAAGATAGGTTGTCTACTTCTCCAAGGATTTACTCTCCTTTAATTGAACAATGAAAAAAAGTGTTAGAGGCCATGTCTGAGACTGGTCAATGGAAGCATAAATTTGAAAAGGCTCAAAAGGAACATGGAGAACTAAAAATAGAAATTCAAGGCTACTACTTTTGAACTAGCATCAGGGATAATTTGTATGAAATTCAAAGATATGTGCCAACATGTAAATGGTGTCTAGCATGCTTGCAATGGAACATATAAGGCCCTTGTGGAGCATGGAAGACTGCTTGATAGGATGAAGGAAATGGAATCCCATATCAAGGAAAAATATGGAGATAATAATGCTTTGCTCCAAGTATGTCAGAGCCTCATGAATACACATGAAAACTTCCAGAATATCTTGACACAAGAATTGAGTGACTTCAGCCAGCCATTATGTATGGCCATGCCAAATTTCTTTGAAGAAACAAGTTTGAAGGATCGGGAAACTTGGAAAAATGAGATATCAAAATATTTGCCAAGCATCCTTGATGACATCAATGATGAGGATGAGGTACTCAAGAAAATGCATAACCAACTCAGGAGGATTGCTAGATTGGAGAATGTAATGACAAATACTCTACAGAATGCAAACACTTATGCCCAAGAGAAATAAATTGATCACATGTCAAAGGTTAAATTGTTCCTTGCACAATATGTATGAGGAGGTAGTCAAAGTTTAGTTGTTTTGGATGCATTAACATGGTGCTTGATCCTTGAACAAATCTTAGGTTGTCACGGGCACTTGTTGATGATTAAGGATGGTGGTGCATCCAACAATAAACTCTGTTTAAGTTTCTATGTTACGTTAATTATGCTTTAGATAAGAAACGATGTAACTTTTGTGAATGGACCTGAAGCTTGTTAATTCTCAAACAAATAGGGAAACCAAGGTCCCATTTTGATCATCATATCATCATCATTTCAATCCATTAGAATAGATACTAGACCATTTCATCCACTTATTCATATCAAAAGAGCTCATGTTATGTATGTTTATATTTTGAGCAATATAAAGGAGCATATATATTATAACTCGTAATCCATTTTCAGTGTTCAATTGTTGTGTCAATTTTCATTCTTATTTATTGCTTTGTTGTCTCCAAAGTGGTCTTTTCAAGTTGTTTGAATTTGCAAGATTTATTAGGGCACATTTGATGTTACTGTGTGGATTCTTTGATTGGTTTTTGGTTAGGTGTGAATTAAAGTCCTTTCAAATAATTTACTTTAATTGGTTTGTATTAAGGATTAAATTCCTCTTAGAGATTGGCACCCTCTTATGGTCTAAAAACCTGCATTTTTGAGACCCAATTGATAGCAAATAACTCTGAAAATTTAGAAGTCTATGAAACAGTGTATATATTCTATGAAACAATGTATATATTCTTGTACTTGTAAATATTCTTATACTTGTATATTCTATGAAAAATTCCTTATTTTCTATGAAATGGTGTATATATTCTTGTACTTGTAAATATTCTTTTACTGTTATGTCTATTAAAGAAAACAGAGTTTGAATAAAAAATGCTTCACCCTTTTTTGGAAGTGAGTATGTGAATTATTGTTTAAGGAAAAATCTTACAGTGTTTACATTTTAAGTTTAGTAGTTTCAAATCTTCATTTTCTATGTATATAAAATTGTATGTGCTCTTTATCTCTAATGACATAAAATAGTAATGTCATCAAAATCAGGGTTTTCAATTTCAGCACCATCATTGTCCACAATTTTCATAACATGTTAACTTTTAAGTACAATCATCAAAATTTTATTTTTATTTCTTGTCCCAGTTAATCTTGATTCCTTTCAGCACAACACAGTAGGTTGCATGTTAAATTTCAAATATTTTCTTTGCATTTCTTTGTATATATTATTTTCTCAGTGCATCATTATGTAACAACAATTTCACTTCTGAGATATACAATAAAAATAAATGAAAGCACATGTTTGCTTTGTCAAGGTAAATGTATGGTGAATACCCTATATCTTTTAGATAAGTGTGCAAGCGAAATAAGACATAACTAATTGAATCTGATTTTCTATTGTATAATTGTTTTTTTATGTGTTTTTTACTTTTTGCATGTGGATTACCCTTAGAAAGAAACTACTTATCTTTTCTTAAATGAAGCCTTTACATTTACTGTATACGAAATGAATTTACTGCTTGACAACAGGTTTGTGAACTTCATACAAATCAAGATTGGTGTAAAAAGCCATCCCCACAAATGTTGTTTGGTCTAGAATTATAATGGAAAATAAAAAATCTTGCTAGGAGAATTAAACAGGTTTTCAATTGTCCAAGTACAACATAATATTACTGAAGCATTTCAAAGTTTAGGCCATAAGAATCATCCTTTTTTAAACATGGATTGCAAATAAATCTGAAAATTTAGAATTCTTGGTCATTAACATTATTGTCTGCTACAATTTCATCTTGTGTATCATTGTCAATGTTCATATTTTCTTTCAAGTATTTAATATTATCATCATCCTCATCTTGACCTGCATCATCTTCATCATCATTGAAATTTGACTGTAGACCATCTATATTGTTACCAGATGTATTTGGGTCATCATTTTCTATACCATCCATATTGTTGTCTTCCATAACATCATCTAACTTTGGATTGTTGTCTTCTTATGCCTGAACATAACCATCTTCAACATCATCATGGATGTCAATTTCTTTGATGTTCTCTAATCCCTCTCTCTCATTTTGCTGGCCAACATTGTTTTGGTCAGTATCCACTAATGCAACGTCAAATACATGCCTTAATCTTGGATCATAATGTATGACAAATATCCATTTCGGGTCCAAAATATCTTCATAGAAAAATACCTACACATGAACGACATACATATATTAGACGTATGTTATAATAATTTTATTGATTAATAAACACATGTATATATTTTCAATAAGCTATGAATTAATAGATTAATGATCACTACCGCTTCTTGTTTGAGTTAAAGAAATACCTGCTCACAATGAATTGGTAGAACATAAGGCTCATTATCCTCCGGTAGGAACAATGATGAATCTATAGAAAATAATCCACTATGGGTATCATGTCTTCGTGTCCTCTTAAATGCTTCATACCATCTACACTTAAAAATACAACATTTAAAAGAGCAGTAATCCAACTCAATAATTTCTTGTATTTTCCCAACATATTGTAGATTCCCTTCAATTATATTCTTATCTTTTGAGCTTGATCAACTGGATTGCTCAAAGTCAACCATGATGCCACAATCGAAGGATCGTCTCTTTACGTCTACACTTTCTACACGATAATGTCGACCATATGCCCACATTGTTGGATATTTCCTCACTTGTGAAAGACCATTTATTTCAGTGAAAACAAATATAATGATGAATATTAAAATATTTAATACTATAAAAATTGTAAGGAAACAAGATTTTATAAAATTTCAACTGTACCTTTCTTTCACATCCTCTACACATGTTGATTTCATCTTCTGTTATGTTTGAATATGTACCTGCATCTTCTATTTGATTTTGAATTTGCTCAGTAACCCATTATAGTGTGCAATCTTTGCCCCATTCCCCAAGTAGATGAGTGGGAAGTGGAGTATTCCTTGGGTTCAATCTCTTAAACTATCTCCTTGCTTCTAACACTTCTCTCTTTTTATCATACAAATCAATCCATTTTTTCATAAAGTCCATGTGGTACATAATGAACTTGTCGAGTATAGAACTTTCATCTACACCTATTACATGTCAACATGTTTATTTCAAACTCCAAATTTCATGTTGTTAATTTGAAAAATAAATTACAGAATAAATTAATGATTGCAAGAAAAACAATGGCATCGATCATGAATTTACTTACTAATTTCTATTTCAACACCATTAGATTGTGGTTTTTCTCCATCAATAATATCTAATGCTCATTCTTCATCCTAGATGCATGGGTTATCTTCAAAATCCTTACCAACAAATTCACACAGGAATAAAAATGCTTCATTCAATACATACCCTTTAGCCATGCAACCCTCTAGATGTGCCTTTTGCCAGACATATCTTTTAAGAGTTTTCATATACCTCTCAAAGAAAAACATCCTCGTTGATACGACACCCACCAATTCAATGTCATCAACTACGTGTATAAGTAAATGGACTTGTAGGTCCATGAAACTTGTAGGGAGCTCCTTCTCAAATACACATACAATTTTTGCAATTTCCTTCTTTCACTTTGGCACTTCAGATTCATGGATCTCCTTGGAGGTCACCCACCTAATATAAGAATAGTAAATTAGTATGAACCTTTAGTCATAAATTAAAAGGCAATATAATATCTCTATGTCTCTCACACATGAACATTTCATATAGCCACATACCTTGTAAATGTTGACAATCAACTTATGGACTTCCTTAAGTCAATTGTAAGATAGGAATCCCCCCTAATTGCCAATGGCACGATATGCTATCAAACACATTTGTGAAAAGGTCATTAGTAATTTTTTCTCACACAACAAAATATTAAAATAAATTTAGTGCTTAATCAATGTTACCAGTAAATATTAAATGTTGATATATAATACCTTCATTAAATTATGAAAATCATGTGTTTTAAATTCTATGATATGTCCATCAATTGTAAAAGCTTTAGCCAATGATGACCCAGAACCAATAGGTGTCCTTATTGAACGGATGACATTTTTTAGTTGGTCTAGCTCTTCTTTTTTTAAATCCATGGAGCTTTTGCATATGTTTCATTTTCCCTATTTGGCCACAAATGTTTTCTATCAAATTTGGTACGCGCAAGAGCAATATCTGTCCTTGAAGACAAGGTGTCCTTCTCTTTGCCTAATATATGTTGAAATATGGAATCTGGGACATTTTTTAAGATGTGCATTGGATCTAATAGGTGATATATTAATAGATCCTTCCAGTAAGGGAGCTCATAAAATATGGATTTCCTTTTCATTCCTTCTGGCATATTAACTACAACTTGTTCTGGTTCTTCAATTTAATCACCCCAATCAAAAAAATCCTCCCAAGCTTTCAATTCAACATCTTCATACTTCTTAAGCCAATCACCTGGACCCATAATCATGGGAGGGCCTCTATTTTCAACTTTTCCATCAAATTGATTCTTCAAGCGATTTCTAAACCTATGATCTAGTGGTAGAAAAACCTTGTTGTTTGTGTAAATAAATTTCTGTAGATCTTTAGAATACCACCCTTGAAATTTTTTGACACATCTTGGACATGCAAATATCCCCTTTGTTTGAAGCCCTGCAATTCAATAAGTAATGTTGATAACATCAAAAAAATAGTATAAAACTAAGTATGAAATTTGGGATGAAAATAAATTATGAGTGTAAATAAGTAAATATTCCATCTTACCAGAACAAACACCAAGTCCTGGGAAATCATGAATAGTCCAACATAGCACACCATAAAAAATGAAGGACCTATTTGATGGAGGACGTGATATGTCATACATTCTTATGCCTTTCCATATCAGTTGCATCTCATCAATAAAAGGCGCAAGATAAACATCCATGTTTTTAACTTGACATTTTCCTGGAACAATGAGAGGTAGCATAAGGTGCTCCTTTCTAACACTCATCCATGGGGGAATATTGTATACTATCAATCCGACTGGCCAAACATTAAAATTTGAGCTCAGGAAAGAGAATGGGCACACTCCATCAATTGCAAGACCAAACCCGATACTACGAGGTTCATCTTTGAATTTTCTTGGTCATTTTTCCTCTATGTGTTTCATTGCTTTGGAGTCAGCCAGAATTCACATGAATCCATCTTTACTCCTGTTCTTTGTATGCCAGCCCATCAATTGTGCTAGTGAATTTCAACGAAATATTCGTTGAAGTCTAGGTATAATTGGAATGTGACATAAAACCTTCTTTTGAACTATAGGACCTTGTACATTTGTACAATATCTCTTCTCTTTGCATACAGGGCATTCTACGTTGTTTTGATATTCATCTCTATATAAAATGCAATCATTTTTACATGAATGGATATTTTTATATTCAATCCCCAACTCAACCAACAATAGACATGCCTCTCTGCAAGTTGATGGCAACACATTCTCTTCAAGGAATATTTTAGTTTTTAGTGCCCTATAAGATTGCCAGAGATTAAATCAATTAAATGTCTAACTTATGATGAACATGTTTGATATGTCAATCTATACTAGGACTATTTATATACAATATATGGTTTTAAAATCCCCTTAAAGAAATATAAATGAAGTTGATGAATGTTTACAAACTATGTACACCAATTGACAATGAAAAGTAAGAAATAGATATCAACTCACTTCAGTAGGGTAGTGAATCCTTTGTTTGACCAACCAAATAGTGACTTGATTTCTAATAATATTAATGTGCATGCCAATTTTGAGGTTCTACTTGCACCCGATCTGAACACGAGTGTCTTCGCTGCTTGCTTGATGGAGTCTTTGATGTTGTTATCATCAACATTACGTTGGTGGTAATTACCCCTGCTATCATCGTTACTATCAACCATACCATCATTATTGTCATCATTGTTTCCATCGTCAAAGAAACTTGTAAGCATTTCATTCAATCCTTCTTTATGCACTGCATTTTCACTATCATCATCATCATCATTAAGGCTAGGTAGCATATCATCAGTGTATGAGACTCTCATCAGCTCTTCAAATTTATCAGGTGGTAGTGTTCTCTTCAATCTTTCTCTTTTTTCCCTAGTGTGGTTTAAAGGATGGTTTGGATCATCTCATCCAAATCTTAATAACCCAGTTCGATCTTGGGTATTAGTATGCGTTTCATCAAAATCTTCTACCTATCAACAAACGCAAACATTATTTAATTTTTGGCAACAATTGGATAGATCATAAATGTATCAATTTCAAAGAAATATAATCAAATATGGCTTAATAAATATAAATTGTATGAACATATATACATCAATTGAATAATGGAGCATTATTTTATAGGCTACCTTTTTTATACAATAATTTAAATAAAACACAATTTTGACAACATAGTTTATAAAACATCAGTCCACACTCATTTATTATTCTTTGGTTTTAATTGATTGTATGAGGCATACTACCGACTGAAAGCTCATAATATATGTAATGTCTTTGTACAATCACTTGTTTGAATTGTTTCTTTCCACGACATACAAAACATCCACAAACAACAATTTTCTCAAAGTAGTCATCCCATGTACTATAGTCTTGACCTACCTCTTCTTCAGTGCAATCATTTGTTGTGTTTGTAGTATCCATTGTCATATCCTCTTCCACCCACTATTGTCTACATGATTTAACAGTTTTAGGTCCACACCCACGTACATATCTTGTTCTTTTGCTAGTTGAACGCTCAGGCTCTGCATTTGCTCCAATCTCCATCTAAAATAATCAACAACATGTATTAATTTATGTCAAGATTGGATAATACATTATAAATTTCAATAATATTGTGAAAAAATATGGACATATCATAAAATGCCATCAGATCATTTTTTCCCAAGTTAAGTCAAAATTTGAGTACCTGATGTCCCGCTTCATCTGTTGTGTCTTCATTTGATATGACACGATTTTTTTCCATGGCCTCATCTTGCCCCTATAATACACAACATAGTAAATAATGTTTAGTACACCAATTATATCATTTCAACGAGTATGCTATCCAACACAAAACCTCACTTTAGTCATATATTTGACATATTGATATCTCCTCTATGTTGTAGCATTTGTGAATTCATAAACACCTTCCTCCTTTGGTTGAGGTTGCTTTCTCTTCTTACCTCTATTGTATCTAAATATTTTTTTGTCTCATCTATTTCCACCCACTTTCCTCTTAGTGATTTAGTATTTCTACGTCGTCCATGGCCTCCTCTGTGAATAAAAATGCTGCCACAAAATCTTTCACCGTACTACCATTGAGAAGGAAGAAGCAACTTGCAGGACTACAGTAAAAACCGCTCTACCACATTGAGTTGATGAAGGAGATGCGGGACAACGGTGGTCACCGCACTACCGCACGCCTTTTAGTAGAAGACTTGCGGGAGTCACCGCAACATCGCTAGGAACAAAAGGAAGACTCGCGTGCTACCATAGAAGCTTTCACTGCACTATCACCGAGAAGGATGAAGCACCTTGAGGGACAACAGTAAAAATCACTCTGCCACACCGAGCTGATAAAGGAGCCACAAGACAATGGTGGTCACAAAAACAAGGTAGGAGTTGGAATTATTTCCAACACTCTGGATCCTATGATACACAACAATGAAAATAGTCACTATACAGAAATGATAGGTGCTCAATTAGGCACACTTGGCGCTGCCTTAGGCGCCCCAAACAGATTACATTAATAGCCAAAAGTCAGCGCTAAAGTTGGTATTAACTAACGTCGACTATCAAAAATTTAAAAATTTCTCGCGTGAAGGAAGAAATCAAGTGACAAAAAAGGGAAAAATGTCACGTGAAGGAAGAGAGCAGGGCGCTACCAGCAACTGATGAGAAATTAGATTTAGTTTGTGACACCGTAGGTAAGGTTGCAAATTTTTTTCTTGGTTGAATTCGTGATTGTTTATTGCTCTTTGTTGTGCATTTGAATTCATGATTGTTTACTGGTCCGTGGCCTAATCTATCCAGGCAACCTCTAAATTGTCCCATCATTATAAATTGTAAAACCTTTGAGAAACCAACAAAAAAATTGACCCTACCCATTTGAGCTTTGGCTCAAAATATTATAGCACAAAGCCAAGATACGTCTGTATTCTTTCCCTAACCTGGGTATCAAGGAAATAGTGAACTGCTTGGCAAATCTGGGAATTAGGTCGATCACTATTGAGCAACTGCTGAAAATAAACGTAGAAACCACTTGGTTTTTCCCAGTCGCGCCATAGTCACTGATTCTATGACAAATTTGTGCAAGATTGCATTATGAAATATTTTTCATGATAAGGTTATCAACACTAAGAAAACCCAATGAACATATTTTCCCACAAAATAAAACTTTCATACCACAAACTAGACGAAAAATTTCATACTTGACAGTGTGTACTTCATTTGCCTCCACAGACTGGATGAAAATAATTTTCCCTAGGTCGCCTCAAAATGTCAAGCAATAGAAGGAAGGAAGCATTATCAGCAGACTTTGGCCACAATGAGGTAATTCATTGTCACCTTATAGATTTGTAAATGTTTCCATTGTTTCTTTGGATTTTACTTTTTACTTTTTACTTTTTAAATTTAAAAGAAGAAATATAAATTAAAATATATATATATAGGGACATGAGACTGACAATGATAAAGAGGAATTTTAGTTTTTAGTTTTTTATTTATAAATTTAAAAGAAGAAATATAATTTAAATATATATATAGGGACATGAGACTGACAAAGATAAAGAGGAATCAGCTTCCATATTGGTGGTAGAGGCAGTGAACAAATTGGTTAATGTGGATTGGACAATACTTTCCAGATACATAGAAAAGAAATCTGGTAACGCCCCTCAAACATTGCAAACAAATCAATTGTGTGAAAGGGAATCAATTGATTCCCCAACCAATCTTGGATCGAGAAAAAGATCTAGGAGGAAATCAGTGACAATAAACTCTAAAAATGTGAAACAAGGAAGAGAGACTTCTAATGTCCTAGCCACTCCTGGGACACAAAATTCTTCCACCACGCCATGTTATCAATCTTTCATTGGTAGATAGAATACGAGGTGGTTTCAAGGGAAGTCTGAATAATGGATGCTAGGAAAACATTTGTGAATAGGTTGAAGGAATCATTCCTTCAATGGTTCAAAGACCATCTACATTTTCCATTCTCATAGATACCCATGAAACTAAAAAAAGCAGTTATCCATGACATGGAGATTGAATTTGGCACAGGTTGGTCTATAAAGAAGATAAAGCTACAAATTTCTCAAAACTACATGAGATTTTGGTGCAACCAAACAAAGAAGATAAAAAAATCCCTCCTGAGCTAAGGCAAAAAAGAAGGCCAATTGATGTAAGTGTGAAAGTATGGAAAGAGCTTGTAAAATCATATGAGAAGTTCGATGCACGGAGGAAGTCCGGTGAGGAGAGTATGCAGGTATTTGAATTTTCTCATAAGATTATATCAAATTTATTAAACGATATTTAAATTTTATTTGTGTATAGTTAAATTGAATTAGTATATGTTTCAGAACAATGCCTCCAAGGCTAGGCTTGAGAAACTTTGTGCCACACATCGCAGTGGCCAGAAAGGTTTATAGGCCTTGATATGTACATTTTTAAGTATATTTACTATGTTAAATGATTTTTTTTTCCTTGGAAAAAGTAAATGATTGCATATTAATTAGTTTAACTAGTCCATGTGCCATATTTGACAGGAGGAGAAATATGGCCGCCATCCAAAGTAATTTGAAAAGAATATGTTACAAAACAAAAATTGGAATGATTTTGTAATCTGGATGGAGAATGAGGTATCAATAGTTGAGTTTCAATAACTTAGCTGGATATTGTTGTGTTAATATGTCAATTTGCATCTCTTGTGTTGAGTTGTTTATTGATGTGTAGGATGAATAATAGAGCTCAAATCTTATGATTACAAGATGATTGTTTGTGTGCATGAATAAATAGTAGAAGGATGTAGATGAACTCAACTCATCCAAATTTATGTCTCTTGGTAGCCTCTTGGTATGCATTCCTCTTGAATCTCTAATATTAGGTGTTCGAGACTTCTCTATAGCTTTTACCTTTCATTATCGCCTTTCCTGATCTTCATTGTCAGAATTCATCCCATGTTTTACCTTCCTCCTCTTTAGAATCTTCTTCTTCTTCTTTTTCCTCCTCTGACTCCATAAGAGATTCATCTTTTGAACCTTCCTCATTTGGTTTTGATTCCTCTTCTACATCAGAGGGTCTGTATCCTTGATCTGACTCTTCTGAATTATCAAAATCAAAATCACTAGCTTCCATATTCAAAAATTCCCAACCACCATCTTCAATAAATTTATCTGGATCATTAGTAATAGTCTTCAAAATTGGCCACCAATTCAAGTTCATTTTGCTTTCATAATACTTTATATTCATGGATTTTAGCCATTCCTTGATGCCATCAAGTGAAGATTGAGGAATGTCATACATGCGGAGTACATCCCACTTGAAGTCTTTGAAAACAATAGCCATTTCAAATTCCTTTTGCCCAAGTCCTACTCTCTCAAGGTTAACAATTCTCAATCTCACTAATAGTGATTACTAAGAAAGGTAATTCCACCAACTCCACCAAACAATTTACCATAGGAACAATAAAAGCAAGGGCTTTCAAAGGAACTCCATGAAAACCAAGCTCTCTAAATGGTATATCAAACTCTAGTTCAAAATCTTTTAGATGAGGCTGCTCCCATAGCTCTCTTACTCGCTTGACAAATCCTAGAAACTATGACTTCTTAACATTCAAAAGATAATTGGAATGTCCTCAACACCTAGTAGAGCTATCCAAAAAAGCTAACTAAAAACACAAACGTGCTCCTGCACAGAATGGCCTAATGGTTGGTTGTCATAGAAGTCAAACTACCGAAGTAACAACACTGATAGAGTTAACATATATGCATCATTTGCATAAATAGCTGAAATGTGTAACAAATACACTGAATTTTGAGATGCGTTGAAATAATAAAAAAAACATGTTTCGGGGAAAATATCAGTAGCGTGGGGGAAGAAAGCATTAACCCTAATAAAAGCATTTTTTGTTGTTCTTGATACACCATCTATAATTTTTCCTTGGATGATAGTATTGAATTTCTATATGTTGTACCCCTTAAATATCCTACATGTTACAAATATGGAATAACAATGCACAACTTTGTATTGAGTCCAAAGACCAAGGTATTCTGAATAAGGGTAGCCAAACTTGATAAGGATGTAGTCACTATTACACATATTGAAAATCCAAAATAGTCATGTAAAGACAACTACCTGTGAAAACCATAATCAATCAAATTATTCACATTCAAATCTAAGTTTGAAAGCTTTCATTTTAGTCCATGCATCTAAGTCCTTGTTGAATATTGAGGGTGTCAACAACAAAGCTAGAATAGCTCTCCTTAAACCATAGCTAGTTTTAAAGTGCAGTATTTCCAAATTCAAATCCACTTCTCAGCTAAGGAAAGGAGGTAGGATTGTCAGGTGCTACCTCAAACAGAGAAGGCCATAGAAAACATTGAAATAGAAGATCCAATATGTGAGATGACATAGTTGTAGACCATAGATAATCAGAATTATTTCAATGCACATATGCATGTGATACAAACAAAAGGTGCTTACATATTGGCTAAATATATCCTCATCAAAATTACCAGAAAAAAATTTTCAAATTTGTAAGTAAACTTTGATAGTCAAGAAAAACAGTCATAAAAATTGGAAGTAAACTTTGACACACATTTAGGTGAACTTAATTCATCTGACTTTATGCCTCTTGGCAGACATCAAGATCTCCCCTCCTAAATTTTGGACCATATCCATTACCTCCACATAAAACTAGACATCCTTGGTCTTCTTGGTTCCCACGCCATGATATGGTTATGCAAATGAAAATGAAGCAAAGTAATCATCTCCTTCTTTGTTGGCTGGAAGAATGCATGCTTAATGTTTTGATACATGATATCAGCTCTCTCTTTTTCTCTCATGGTTGAATACTAAAATCCATTATGGTGGGCCTCCAGAGTTCCAGTCATCTTTCGTCATCTTCCACCAAATGTTGGCCTGATCCACACATTCGCCTACCTAATTGGATTTGTTTTTGAAAGCTGAAGTTTCTCCTGAGTCACCAGTGTAGCTCTCTCTTCCTTTTCAAACTCTTTCATTGCTACTAATCATCTTTGGGATTTAATCATTTTTACCACATGGTTGATGTGCTTTGAATCCTTGCATCTAAAGGAAATTTCCTTAACATAAATATTGCTAGGGAATTTCAATGTTGCCATTGTGGTGGGAATTAAAGCCAGTACCTGAAACATTGAAAATTATCCTTATATAAGAATTCCCTCCATCTTGTTGGCACTCTTGATGGTGGCTACATGAAATTTGATTTTGATTCCTCTTCTACATAAAAGGGTTCATATCCTAGATCTGACTCTTCTAAATTATCAGAATCACTAGCTTCCATATTCAAAAATTCCCAACCACCATCTTCAATAAATTTATTTGGATCATCAGTAATACTCTTCAAAATTGGCCGCCAGTTCAAGTTCATTTTGCTTTCATAATACTTTATATCCATGGAGTTCAACCATTCCTTGATGCCATCAAGTGAAGATTGAGGAATGGCATCAATGCGGAGTACATCCCACATGAATTCTTTGAAAACAATAGCCATTATATAAAATTCCTTTCCCAAGTCCTACTCTCTCAAGTTTAACAATCTCAATCTCACTAATAGTGATTACTAAGAAAGGTAATTCCACCAACTCTACCAAACAATTTACCGTAGGAACAATAAAAGTAGAGGCTTTGAAAGGAACTCCATGAAAACCAAGCTCTCTAAATGGTATATCAAACTCTAGTTCAAAATATTTTAGATGAGGATGCTCCCATAGCTCTCTTACTCGCTTGACAAATCCTTGAAACTCTATATTGATTTTATTTTTCCTATCCCTCTCTTGTTGTTCTTCCTCAATTTCATCAAGATCATACATTGACCTTCTTGCTCCTCCTAAATTTTGGACCACATCCATTGCCTCCACATAAAACTAGACATCCTTGGTCTTCTTGGTTCCCACGTCGTGATATGGTTATGCAAATGAAAATGAAGCAAAGTAATCATCTCCTTCTCTGCTAGCTGGAAGAATGCATGCTTAATGTTTTGATACATGATACCAGCTCTCTCTTTTGCTCTCATGGTTGAATACTAAAATCCATTATGGTGGGCCTCTAGAGTTTCAGTCATCTTTCTTCCTCCTCCACCAAATGTTGGCCTAATCCACAAGTCTGCCAGCCTAATTGGCTTTGTTTTTGAAAGTTGAAGTTTCTCCTTACTCACCAGTATTAGTTGTAACTTTTGTGAAATTTTATTATGGTATGTGCACTTTAATATGGTGTAATATGATTATGGTTTCATCTCATATGTTGTAATATTAGATATATAACATAAAAATAAATTATTGCATGAAATAAATAATAACTTTTCATTTTAAATGTTTTTTTTTTTGCAAAACACGAGTCTTCCAGAAGATCAAGATGATCCTCAACATGATATAGATCCACAAAATATTGGTTCTGCCAGTATAGATCACATGGCAAAGGATGATGATGACGCAAATGTGGAATATGTCAATGTCGATGACAATGATCATGATGACGATGATCATGATCATAACGGTGGTGATGATGATGAGACAGTTGGTGATAGTAACCAGTGACATTCATGATCATGTATACTACATCATGGATCATTGTTGATATATTGTTATGATGACTCTTTTCATGGTTACTATCATATGTATCATTTTCACGGCCTACAGTACTATATTGTTGAGTTGTATCATATTGACATGTATCATTTTCACTATATCATTTGGACATGTATCATCTTGACTTGTATCAATTTGAGTTACATAATTTATCAATTTTATTTATATCATTTGTACATGTATCATTTTCACTTATGTCGACTATTGGACATGTATCAATTTCACATGTTTTTTAAATACTGGCATATTTGACTTTCACTTATTTTAGTTATATATGATGATGATCTTATAAATATTGACTTGTCAATTTATATATATTAAAAGTGGTCGATGATTTTTGGATGGATATTTATTAAGTATGATGATTTTAATTTACTGCTCAGGATGGATGTTGTCAAATTCAATTAAATTATAGATATTTGACTCACTTGTTTTTGTAATGATCTAAAATGATATCAAATCATAGTCAATAAAATGCAAAGGAGGAATGAAGAGAAAAGGAATGAGACTAGAACAGTCTCACCCATTTCTCTCCTCCATGGCTCACTTCTATTGAACCTCCTCTACTTGCTGCAATATGATGGATGCCCTCAGCCTTTGTGTGAGCAAAATAAGTTTATGACATGACCTAGCAAGTGTTGAAGGATTTAATCTAAAATGCAAGAGAATAAATCTACATGCAAAGTAAATAAGTCTGCAAAAGACAATGTTAGATGATAAAATATGAAAATGCAAGATTATCTAAAAATGCAAAGGACAAGAGATGTAAGAGATGAAATATGTGAAAATGACAAGAGATAATAATGGATAGCCAGTGATAGATATGAGACAAAATTGACATTTTATAGAAAATGCAATTTTGTATGGACGGGTGAGATTAAAGACTGATAAATGACCTAGAATCTATGGACAAGATTCAATATGACAACCCACAATTAGGGTTAGGGCAACATTAGGTCAAATTCGAAATGAATGGACAAGATTGATTTTAAGAAAAATCAAATCAAGGGTTGACAATGCATGTGACAAGGCACACAAACCGAAATTGTTGGGGAATCAAATAATAATTTAAAATTATTTAATTCAAGAGGGGTTGTTGACTTTTTAAATTAAAAACTATTTTAATTCAAAAAGGGTGGGGTCATGTGACAATAAATAATTTAAATTAAATTATTTACAAAAGAAGGGATTTTTAAAGAGGGACTTATTTTAAATAAATAAGATTTATTTAAAATGAGCACAATAAAAGAGGAGAAATTAAATAATAAAATTATTTAATTTAGGTGGTGGGACTTATTTTAAATAAATAATTTTATTTAAAATGAGGAGAATGTGAAGATGGCCATAATTAAATAAATAAAAGAATTTATTTAATTACAAGAGGACTTTAAATTAGAGACATATTAAATAAATAAAGTTATTTATTTAATAATCAAGAAGACATAATGGACAAGGATAATTAAATAAATTAGGAAATTTATTTAATTATAGAAAGACATTAGACAATTAGTGACGTAATTAAATAAATAAATAAAATTTATTTATTTAATAATCATGAAGAATAAAAAAGATATGAATTAATTAAATAATCATGAATTATTTAATTAATAGTCGAATGTGGACCAAGGACATAATTAAAATGTCTTAATTATGCTAGGAAGAAAGAGATTAGAAATAGAGCTTGCAAGCCTAGGTCATTTTTATGTGTCTACAGTTTTAATTATAGATGATGATCATGTTACAATAATTATATTGGTATTTAATCATATGAGTTAAATAATTAAATTACTTACTCTATAATCATATGAGTTATTTAAGAGGCACGATATATTTAACTAATTAAATTGAAATAAAACATATTAAATTAATAAATGGAAGCAAAAAATGAATCATTTTTAGAAGTAAAAAGGGAAGCAACAATGGAAGCCAAACTAGAAACAAACCAGAAGCAATCTTGGAAGAAAAATTGGAAGCAAACCCAGAAGCAAATCTGGAAGCAAACCCAGAAGCAAATCTGGAAGCAAACCTAGAAGCAAACCCGGAAGCAAAACTGGAAGCAAAATTGGAAGCAAAACCAAAAGCAAAAATGGAAGCAAATCTGGAAGCAAAGCTGGAAGAAAAATTGGAAGCAAAATTGGAAGCAAAATTGGAAGCAAAACTAGAAGCAAAATCGGAAGCAAAACTAGAAGCGAAACCGGAAGCAAACCTAGAAGCAAAACTGGAAGCAAAACTGGAAGCAAAACCGGAAGCAAACCTGAAAGAAAAATCAGAAGCAAAACTGGAAAAAAAATCGGAAGCAAACTTGGAAGAAAAAATAGAAGAAAACTTGGAAGCAAAACCAAAAGCAAACTTGGAAGCAAAACTAGAAGGAAAATCGGAAGCAAAACTGGAAGCAAAAATCGAAGCAAACCTGGAAGCAAAATTGGAAGCAAACTTGGAAGCAAAATTGGAATCAAACCTGGACATAAATTGGAAGCAAAACTAGAAGCAAAAATGGGAGTAGACATGGAAGCAAAACCGGAAGCCAAATTGGGTGCCCATTTCAGCGCAATTTTCGACGTTACTTCCTGGCGCTATTTTTGGCGCTAATGGAAGCGTTGTAATTTTTCGATGCTAAAGATAGTACTAAATCCAATGTTAAATCTGGCGGAAACATCGGTGCAAAAATCGGCGCCAAACTTGCCATGCATGTTTGTGTCGGGTTGAGTGCCAGCCAAATTGTTCAATTCATGAACTCAAATACACTAAAATCCGATGCAAAATTCAGCGCTAATTTCCTGTTGTGTTGTGTATCTCTCTATATCTCCCTCTATATATCACTCCCTCTCTCCCTCTCCCTCTAAATATAATCACTCTATCTCGCTATCTAAATCTCTCTATATATATATATCTCCCTCTCCCTCTTCCTCTATATATCTCTATCTCCTCCTCTCTATCTCCCACTCTCTATTCCTACCTCCCTATCTATCTATCTATATTTATCTATCCATTCACCTCTCTCTATATATCTATATCTATTTCTCTCCCCCTCCCTCTATCTCCATCTCTATCTCTATCTCTATCTTTCTCTATCCCTTTTTATCTCTAGAGATGTCTCCTTATTTCTATCCATCTCTATCTTTCCATCTCTCACCTTGTCTCTCTTCTTAGACTTATATTCATATCTCTATTTTCATCTCTATATTTCTCCCCTATCTCTATCTCTCAATATCTATCCTTCTATCCTTCCCTCTCTTTATCTTTATCTCCTTATCTCTCCATCTCTCTTTACCCCTATATTTCTATCGCCTTATCTCTTCCATCTCTCTCTATCCCTTTATCCTCTAATTTTCTCTCTCTTTATCTCTCTGTCTAACTCTCTCCCTCTTTCTCTCCATCTCCATCTCCATCTCTATCTATATTTTTGTCTCAATACATCTCCCTATTAATAATGGAGCCTGATTATCTTCTTGATTTAAAGGTTTTTGTTTCAGCTATGTTTGGATCTTTGTTCTTGATGGAGTGTGGGGGCCTTTCCCCTCCCACTTCTATTTCCAAGGGAGAGAAATATAGGAGAGATGATAAGTAGAGAGATGAAAGAGGGAGAGATATTTATAGGTATATAACTTGGTAAAGATAAAGGGAGAGAGATAAGTGGAGAGAGAAGGGGAGTGATATATAGAGGTAGAGAGAGAAATATATGTATAGGGGTAGATAGATATGGAGAGATAAAGGGATAGAGGTAAAGAGAGGGAGGCCAGAAGGAAAATATGGAGAGATAAAGATATGGGGAGAGAGATAGAGAGGAAAATAGATATATATATATATATAGGTCTAGAAAGAGGGAGGAGGGAGAGGGATGGATAGATAGAGGGAGAGATATATAGAGATAGAGACTAAGAATGGAATATAGAGGTAGATATGAAAATAGAGGTTGAGGAAGATAAATAGATAGAGAGATAGAGAGAGGTATAGAGGTATTGTTGGTAATGGAGCCTAATTATCTTCTTGATTTAGAGGTTTTTATTTCAAGTGTGTTTGGATCTTAGTTGTTGATGAGTGGTGTGGGAGGGCTTTCCCCTCCCACTTTTTTGTCTCTTTCATAGGAATAGGTCATCCTATTTCTAAGGAGAGGCTTTATTATTCTTTTGAACAGTTATAGCTACCCTTAGACAAATACAAGATGATAGAAGCCTATTGATTATTGAAATTTGAGTAAGTTTGAGAAACTTAAGCTCCTCTAAAACCTAGAATATTCATTATAACTTATATCTATATCCAAAACCATTCTCAAACATCTTGAAACTATGTACATGAAATATAAATTAAAGTATAAGAAACTAAATATCCATATGTAAATGTCACTTATACTTAAATATTTATTTCATGTATATAACCCTAACCTAGCCTTGTAAAATATAATAATGACTATGTAAAATTGATAGAGGGGGATAGAGAGAGACGAATAGAGATAGAGAGATGTAGAGGAAGAGAGAGAGTGAGCTATATAAGGAGGTAAAGGGAGATGAAAAGAGATATTTTTTCTTTTTGAAAATGTGAGTGTGTTATAGAGCGCTTGTATTATGGTTCAATAGTGACTAAGTCTAGGTTCAATCACTACCTAGTCATAACACAAGTGCATTATAATATGAGCATGTTACAATGTGCTTGTGTTATGTTCTAAATGGAGCAAAAAGTAGTTGTGGCCACTTTTTGGTCCCCCATCTTTCTACACTTACTCTTGGTCATAATGAAATCATTGTGATTCAATTAGATTATGAAATATAATCTCCAAAAACTAAACAGTATACATCACTTTTAATAATTGAATGTTTGGAAATTGATATCCTTTTTTATTTGGCTATTAATAGGGATGCATGACCTTAAAATGTAGATTAATTCACACTTTGATGTTGTATAACCTAGATTTGAGGATACATGGACCAAACTAGACTTCTAGATGAGTTTGAAATATCCTTTCAACCTTTTCTAAACAAAGTCATTTGATTTTAAATAATGATAATGAACTAGAAAAATATGGCAATGGAAAAGAAAGATTCACTTTGTTAATAAAAATAGAACCTCTAATATAAAAAATTATGTCAAATATTTTAATTACACAACTCAAATATCACTTATAAAAAGATATTAGTATTTATTAACTTGCTCTGATACCATGACAGAAATTAGGATCCTAGGATACTAATCACTATAAATAAGATGAGAATTATACAAAAATATATTTAGCACATTACATAACATACACATGGGGAAGGAATCCTCCACTCATTATCTAGGGAAGGAGGCTAGAAAACCCGTTCATGGTACTACTAATGATTGCAAGGCCTTGTAGACCCATATCAGCACTCTGGAAAGGAAATTGAACCATCTTACCTGCTTCACCATCAAGGTGATTCGTCACTCTGTTGTTAGTCTTGCATCTATACAACAAGAGGAGATCAAGAATCAAGATCCGAACACCAATTCCAACTCCAGTTAGGCAAAAAAATATGTTTTCAAATTCCTCATGGAGGAATGGGAAAACATAGCAAGTGGTGGTCTGGGGGTTCTACCCACTCCCTTTGGTGGTGTTTTGGGTTTTGTTGTTTGTTTGTTGTTTTTGCTATTTATGTTGTAGGTTTTTTATTTATCATGTGTTCTATCAAGAAATTATGCCCCTGTGGAATTTTGTGTAAATGGTACATCACCTTATAAATGTTGCTTATTTTATCAAAAAACATATAAATGGGGAAACCCTTATGGGTAAAAAAACTCTTAAAGCATCATTTCATTATAAAACACTTACAAAATGATTTATTAAAACATAGACCGAACCTAGGGAGAACTTCTCCTTACTTCCACAAGGTCAATAATACATCATTTGCATAGTGATAGAATTCACTATAAATCTCCAAATTTTCACACTCCTCTTAATAAGAGAGAGTGTTCTTATATATAGGAGAAGGGATAACAAAACACTTGAAGAGGTATTAGTCACACCTTTTCAAAACAACCAATTGTAAATATTTAATAATATAATATTTATTAGACCATTAATTACTAAATGGTGTGTTTTAAAAATCATATAATAAGCATAAGGTTTATAACCTTATATTACAATAGTATATAAATGTTATAAGGGTATGACCCCTGATAACATTATGTTATAACAATCTCAAATAAGATACATAGGATCATCAAGAATGGTTACTATTTTCACTTATCATACCCTTGGTTAGCCCTAATAAGGCCTAATTCACAATCAACACTAGATAGGCTATTCTCATGATAACCATAATTTATAAGTTATCTTAGGATCACAACATAGTTATGTTGAATCTCTCTTGTGCTAATTTGTCCTTGATGACAATATGTGTTACAGTATGGCATCTTGGTGGTTTACTCAGTTGATCTGCTTCGTTTATGTTTGGCATGTTTACTTCACTTTTGATATTATCTTGGGTGGCACTAATATCTTGACTCCTTGTGTAGATCTTGATTGAGGTATTCTGGTTACAGGTTCTTTGTTCCATTGATCAAGTGACATGTTTCTGGTTTAACAATTAGTATTTTAGTGATGCACTTAATTATATGACTTTGGCATGAATCAGTGTTCTACAGGTTTATATGTTGTGGCTTAATTAGTTTCTAGCTTCATGAAATTGTTAATGGTTGTTGATCATATTCAAAGTCATCTTGCTCCATCCTCTTTCAGGTAATGATCTCTGGTTCTTGATGCTTAGGTTTATGAGATACAGTTTACTTTTCATTTTTAAGAAAACCCTATCGAGTTTCCTTAATCAACTGATAATGGTTTATGGTATGGGAGAATGGCATTGTGAACTTAGCATGTTTTTAGCCTTCATTTCACTTCACAAGGCTTTGGAAAGTATTTGACATTGGACATTATATGTAACTGAATATTTATGAGGTGGAAAATCGGCTTTGGTCAAAGGTAAAAAAATTGATGATTATTTGCATATGATTCGGGCCTTAAGGTGGATAAATCTCTAGGCCTCAAGGCCAACAGCATGTATTTGGTTTTGATTAGTTTTTATGTTTCACATTGGAAGTGACTAGGCTTGTGATTACTTGGGGACATTAAGACTTAAGAATTCGACACTTTACATGAAATAATGCTAGGCATTATTGAGTCAGCATTACACATGCTTAGTCTTTGATTCGGGTAATGAGTTTGTTGGCATGATTTTGGATTGCTTTGGCCGCAGACTTCAAATATCATTATGAGTGTTTTTAACTTATTGAGTTAGTCCTTTCGGACTTCAAACTGCATCACATTTTTGTAAAGGATTTCATTTGGAAAGTAGGGCAATCTTTGTGCTTCATTGTTTGAGGGTCTCAAACCCTATTTTGGCCGCCACCATGGAATCTTTCTCTCAGCCGTTTCTTTGCACTCACTGGATTTTTGACCTTGGACAGGGTATGTGGAAGGTTAGAGGACCATTACAATGGTTGTTCTTTGTGTTTGCTTCCTGCCGTTGGGAGAAGGCCTGAGATTGGAAGGTGTCTTGGTTGTTTCTCTATCTGCAGATCTGGTAAACTCCTTCATGAGAGCAACTCCATTACTATTCTTAGGTATTCATCTTTCAGACTACTTTCCAGATCCATTACTTCTCAGGCAAGGTTAATATGAGATAAGTTTTCTTTGCAAAAGGAAAGGTGAAATTAGTCTATTCCTTTCATGATTAGATCTGAAATGATTGCTCCAAAAGTTGGTTGCTTTTTTATTGAAGGTTATCATGTCAGTTTTAAATCAGATCCTTACCTAGAATCTTTGGTAACTACTCTTAAAAGCATGATTTTGGTTATGGAAGCATTGTTCTTTCTGTTACTTCTTTTTGCAGCAGTTTTTCAATGGTCATTATTTGAAAATTACATGCATGCCTTGATGTTGTTTGGTTAAAGCACTGCTTGTGCAGGCTGCTTGAGAGGACAGGTTTTAGTCAGCCTTCTAAATTTGCACAATGCTTGAGTATTCCTATCAAAATACCTTATTCATATTGATCCTTCCCACATGATCCCAAGAACATCTCGCACTGTTGCTTGACAATAGCATGGTAACCTAATAATTATCTTTGAGTTATTATTTGAAAGTGAAAAACGAGCAACTGTTGTAACCCTTCCTAGAATGTAATGATGTTTTATGTAAAAATAGGAAAACAGAGAGATTAGGGATTTATCTTTTTGATAAAACCTAAAAATAAAATGAAAGCAATGCAGTTCTATTCATTGACGACATAGGGTAATTATTTTTCAGCAAAAAAAATAAAAAAATGAGAAAAACAGTGTGATAACTATTTTTGAAGAGTATCATGAATTATTGATGAAACTGTGTGTAAGAAAAAAAGAAAGTTAGAACACATCACTGAAAATACAGTTTGATGAGAAGTTGTATTAAGATTGTAACTAGATTTTCCTCAAGTTGTCTTAAGGCTTGATAATGGGTGGAAATTTGAAGAGTCGTTCTTGACTTTTGAGAATTCTACACATTGTCTGTCAAGAGGCACTTGACAAAAATCAAGGAAACAGAGAGATCCTCTATATCATTGTATGTTCTATTGAAAAATATAAAAGGGGTCGGTTCTCCTTGAGATTGGTGTCTCTAAAAAGAGGGGTTGGTGCTCCTTGAGTTGGTGCTCAGAAATCAGCCTATGAGGCATTGTCAAAAATGATTATTGAAATGAAAGCTTGAAAAAGGCAGCAGGTTCAGGAATGGTTTTTCTACCCCAGGAGGGTTTTCCACTCGACATATCTTGTGTCTATTTGAGTATCTTTGCTTCATTTGATTCAGTGCTTTAATGCTTTAAATTGCTATGGTTTACTATTCTCATTTCAATTTATGTGATTGCATTCAATACATGAATGAGTTTATCATTGATAAATGAGAGCATGCATCTAGTTTATTTCAGTTTCAGTTAAATTTGGTAAATAAGTTAATAACACTGATTCAACCCCCCCCCCCCTCTCAGTGTCTTTTCACTCCAACAATTGGTATCAAAGCCTAGGGTCCTCTGAAAGGTCTTTCCAACCTAGGATTGATTTTGGCCTTGGAGTCTATTCAAAATGTCACAATCTCATGAAGGCACTTCCATGACTAGAGCTCCATTATTTGATGGAACTAATTATGTATTCTGCAAAATCAGAATGGAGACTTATTTAACTTCTATTGACCTCGATGTCTAGAGCATAGTGTTGTCTGGGTACACTGTACCAACTACTCTGCCTACTACTTCTGATGAAAAGAAAAGATATGAAACCAATGCAAGAGAAGAACATGCTCTTTTGTATGCACTGACTAAAGATGTCTTCATCAAAGTCGTGCACTACAACTTTGCTAGAGAAATCTGGACTAAACTTGAAACTATCTATCAAGGGAATGAAAAGGTAAAACAGTCTAAATTCCTCACTCTAAAACACCAGTTTGAAGATTTAAAAATGAGGGACGATGAAAAAGTAGTTGACTACTTTTTGAGAGTTGATGAAATAGTCAATGCCATGAAGGGCCTGGGAGAAGAAGTTAAAGAATTTGATGTTGTAACTAAGGTCATCAAAACCTTACCAACAAAATTTGAAGCTAAGGTTGCTACTCTAGAAGAGAAGAAACACTTTACCCAACTTACCCTTGACAACCTACAAGGCACTTTGACTGCCTATGAAATGAGGATTAGTAAAAGCAACACCTCTGTAAAAGAAACATCATTTAATGCTGAAAGGAAAGAAAGGGATGAGCTCACTGAATCAAAATTTTCTAATTCTAAAGAATCCCACTTTGTGAGGAAACTCAAAAAGGGTTCTGGAAAGTATAAGGGAAAAATTCCCTTCAAATGCTTTAACTATGGAAAAATAGGCCACTTTGATGCAAAGTGCCCCTATGGTGACACTAGTAGTGATAACGAAAAATCTGAAAAACTAGCCAAGAAAAAGGCTTATAGACCCAAACATAAATTCAATTTCAAAAAGAAGAAAATTTTGTTCAGCAAAAATGAAACAGACTCTGAATCTGAAGATTCATTAGATGAAGAGGATGAAAATCTATTCATGGCTGAAATCATTCAGCAAGATGGAACTAACAGCAATGACGTTGAAGATGGCAAAGTGGATTATGAAGGGGAACTGCAATGTGCTCTAAAAGAGCTAAGGAAACTTAAAAAACAAATGCGTGCTCAAGAACAAAATACTGCTCAAGATATTTCACAAGAGCAAATCATAAATCTTGAGATAGTCTCATAAAAAACTCAGCTTGAAGAATCCAAGAGAGTTGAAGAATGTCTTTGTATTGGCATAAGCTTTAAAGATCAAGAAATTCAAAAACTTGAACATGAGATTGTAGATCTCAAAAAGACCGTTGAGAAATATGAGAGCACTCTTAAACTGAATGACATGCTCAATAAATAGAAACTGAACAACGACAAAAATGGTATTGGTTTTGTGAAAGGTGAAATGCTCAAATAATAGTTCTAAGGACAATGTTGTTGCTGGAAATAGAAGTCCTGAACTCAAACATCCTGACTTTTATAAGGATCATGTTCATCCTTTTAGGAGCAACAAAATGGCTTATAATTCCTACCCTTTCTTTTATGGGTATTGTTACTTCTGCAACAAATTTGGTCACAAGGTGAAATCTTGCAGATTTATAAATCCTAGAACTCCTAGATTTGGTGTTAGGAAGAATCATAGCCTTGCAATACATATTAGATGTTTCACATGCAAGTCTTTGGTTCATTATGCTAAGCAATGTAATGTTGATCAATAGAATAAACAACAGAAATCTATAAAGGTTTGGAAACCCAAAGTTGTCAACAACATAGAACAGACTATGTAAGTTCAAACTGCCTTCCAATCCAAGAAAAAGGACTTATGGGTCCTGGACAGTGGTTGTTCAAACCATATGACAGGTGACAAAGAAAAATTCACTAATCTAGAAGATTATGTAGGTGGATATGTGAAGTTTAGAGACAACTCTAGAATTCAAATCAAAGGTAGAGGTTCTCTTTTTTCTGAATGAAGACACTCCTATTTACAATGTGTACTATGTTGAAGGATTAAAACATAACCTTCTAAGTGTCAATCAAATATGTGACAGTGGTTATCAAGTCCTGTTAACTTTACAAGGGTGTGAAATTAAAAATGAGTTTAGAAAAGCTATTGCTGCTAGAAGGACTAAGGGAAATGTCTACAATTTACTTGACACTTCTGGAAATGAAAACAATCAAGGTATGTGCTTAATGAGTCATATTGAAGAAAGATGGTTGAGGCACAAGAGACTAGGTCATATTAATTTTGACAATTTGGTTAAGATCAATAAAAATCAGAATGTAAGAGGTCTGCCTATTCTGAGAAAACTTGATAATGTTGTTTGTAAAGAATATCTCAAAGGAAAGAAAATAAAGGTAAGCTTTAAATCCAAGGAACATTCCTCTGCTAGACCTCTGAAAATTGTTCATACTGACTTATGTGGTCCTACAAGGACTAGATCCATCAATGGTGAGAAATATTTCATGCTATTTGTTGATGACTACTCTCGTATGGTATGGGTTACCTTTCTCAAGAATAAATTAGAATCTTTTGAACGTTTTAAAGTTTTTAGAAAAATGGTAGAAAGAGAGTCAGATTTAAAATTGAAATGTCTAAGATCTGACAAAGGTGGTGAATTCACCTCACAAGAATTCATTGATTACTGTGAAATACATGGAATAAAAATACAGTATGCTTCTGCCAGAACACCTCAACAGAACGAGGTAGTTGAGAGAAAGAACAGGACTGTAAAAGAGATGGAAAGGACTATGTTGAATGAAGCAAATCTGCCAAACATGTACTAGAAAGAAGTTGTTCATACAACTATCTACATTTTGAATAGAGTCCAAATCAGAGTGAAATCCAATTTCACTACATATGAATGGTGGTATGGTAAATCTGCCTCAATTAAATATTTCAGAATATTTGGCTGCAAATGTTTTATCAAGAGAGACGATGATAACTTAGGCAGTTTTAAATCTAAGAAAGATGAAGGTATCTTTTTAGGATACTCTACTCACAACAAAGCCTTTAAATGCTTTAACAATAGGCCGAATAAAATTGTTGAATCTGTCAATGTCAAATTTGATGAAAATCTGGTTTTAGATGTTGAACCTATGCAGGATTATGAAGAGGAAGAATTTGAACTTGATATAAATTTTGAAGGCTTTGAAATTGCAAAGCCTGAAATAAAATCAGCAAGTACTAAACTAGTTGAAGCAAAATCTGAAGATTTTGAAACCAGCTCTGAAAAATGTGTAACTAAAACTCCTTCAAAATCTCTTGCTAGAAACCATCCTAAAGATCTGATTATAGGAGATAAATCAGCAGGAGTTCAAACAAGGAAAAGAACAGTTAACTATGATGAAAAATCTCACATAGCCGAGCTTACTTCTTTTTGTTTCATCACTCAATTTGATCCAAAACATTTTAATGAAGCACTAACTGATGAATGTTAGCTTAATGCAATGCAGGATGAAATTGATCAAATTGAGAAAAATCGGACTTGGGAGCTAGTCCCAAGACCAGATGACAAAAATGTCATAGGAGGTAAGTGGATTTTCAAAAACAAACATGATGAAAATGGCCATGTTGTTCGCAACAAGGCTAGATATGTCTGCAAAGGATATGCTCAGTAAGAAGGTATTGATTTCAGCGAAACCTTTGCACCAGTAGCTAGACTTGAATCAATTAGAATTTTCTTGGCATATTTTGTTTTCAAAAACTTTACTATATATCAAATGGATGTAAAAATTTCCTTTCTGAATGGGTATTTGGATGAAGAAGTTTACATAGAATATCCTGAAGGGTTTATTTTTAAAAACAAACCCAATCATGTCTACAGGCTGAAAAAGGCTCTATATGGCCTAAAACAAGCTCCTAGAGCATGGTACTCCAGATTGGACAGTCACTTACTATCAAAAGGTTTCATTAGAGGAGGAGTTGACATCAATCTTTATGTTAAAATTGAAGGATCTGATATTCTAGTTGTTGAAATTTATGTTGATGATACTATCTTTGGCTGCAACAACATTGCTTTGAGTCAAATATTCTCATAGATTATGGAATCTATGTTCGAAATGTCTATGTTGGGAGAACTGTCCTTCTTCTTAGGTCTTCAAATCTCTCAACTTGAATCAGGTATCTTTCTCTCTCAAACAAAATATGCTAGAGAAATGTTAAATAAATTTCAAATGGATGAATGTCATCTAGTTAGCACTCCAATGGCTACTGGTTGTAAACTCAGCAAGGTTGATGATTCTCCTGCTGTCAACCCAACTGACTATAGGTCAATGATAGGTAGCCTATTATATCTAATAGCCTCAAGCCCTGGCATTATGCGAGTTTTTTGCATGGTTGCTCGATTTCAGTCATCTCCTAAGGAATCTCACATTAATGTTGTTAGAAGGATTCTTAAATATGTACAAGGCACAATTGATTATGGACTCTGGTATCCCAGAAGCAATGATTTTTCATTAGTGGAATATACTGATTTTGACTGGGTTGGTTTCCTAGATGATAGGAAAAGCAATAGTGGTGCTTCTTTCTTTCTTGGTGATCGCTTAGTGGCTTGGCACAACAAAAAACAAGAATCTGTTTCACTCTTTACTGTTGAAGCAAAATTTGTTTCTGCCACTTCTTGTTGTACTCAGGTAATCTGGATGTCAAAGACATTATTTGACATGGGTATTGAAATCCCTAAACCTATTTCTATTATGTGTGATAATAAGTTAGTGCAATCAATATCTCGAAAAATCCTGTAATGCACTCTCGCACTAAACACATTGCTATTAAATTTCATTTTCTTCGTGAAAAGGTGTTGGCTAACGAGATTTCTGTGCAATATGTTCCTACACAAGCACAGGTTGCTGAAATTTTTACAAAACCGTTGGCTAAAGATGTTTTTGAAAGACTTAGGTCCAAGTTGGGAGTTGTCTCTCAATCTCTGTTATCTTAAACAATCTATCTTGGTGATAGGGGGAGTTGGTTAGCTCTTCATGCAACTCATACCTTGTTTCTAAAATGTTACATCTGCAGCCTCATGGAATTTCACTGTTAATTATGGTTTATCTTTGTTGGCTTCCCTTTATCCTTGTGACAAAAAGGGGGAGAATTCTGAGCATTCGGATCCAGTACTCTATTTTTGGCTTGGTGGCTCAATTTTTGCCATCAAGGACAAAGGGGGAGTTTGTTGAATCTCTCTTGTGCTAATTTTTCCTTGATGAAAATATGTGTTACAGTCTGGCATCTTGGTGGTTTACTCAGTTGATCTGCTCCGTTTATGTTTGGCATGTTTACTTCACTTTTGATATCATCGTGGGTGGCACTGATATCTTGACTCCTTGTGCATATCTCGGTTGAGGTATTCTGGTTATAGGTTCTTTGTTCCATTGATCAGGTGACATGTTTCTGGTTTAACAATTAGTATTTCAGTGATGCACTTAATTATATGACTTTGGCATGAATCAATGTTCTACAGGTTGATATATTGTGGCTTGATCAGTTTCTAGCTTCATGAAATTGTTAATGGTTGTTGATCATATTCAGAGTCATCTTGCTCCATCCTCTTTCAGGTAATGATCTTTGGTTCTTGATGCTTGGGTTTATGAGATACAGTTACTTTTCAGTTTTAAGAAAATCCTATCATGTTTCCTTAATCAACTAATAATGGTTTATGGTATGGGAGAATGGCATTGTGAACTTAGCATTTTTTTAGCCTTCATTTCACTTCACAAGGATTTGGAAAGTATTTGACATTGGACATTATATGGCATTGAATATTTATGAGGTGACAAATCGGCTTTGGTTAAAGGTGAACAAATTGATAATTATTTGCATATGATTTGGGCCTTAAGGTGGATAAATCTCTAGGCCTTAAGGCCGAGGCATGTATTTGGTTTTGATTAGTTTTTATTTGTCACATTGGAAGTGACTAGGCTTGTGATTACTTGGGGACATTAAGACTTAAGAATTTGACACTTTACATGAAATAATGCTAGGCATTATTGAGTCGGCATTACACATGCTTAGTCTTTGATTCGGGTAATGAGTTTATCGGCATGATTTTGGATTGCTTTGGCCGCAGACTTCAAATATCATTATGAGTGTTTTTAACTTATTGAGTTAGTCCTTTCGGACTTCAAACTGTATCACATTTTTGTAAAGGATTTGGTTTGGAAAGTAGGGCAATCTTTGTGCTTCATTGTTTGAGGGTCTCAAACCCTATTCTGGCCGCCACCATGGAATCTTTCTCTCAGTTGTTTCTTTGCACTCACTAGCTTTCTGACCTTGGATAGGGTATGTGGAAGGTTAGAGGACCATTACAATGGTCATTCTTTGTGTCTGCTTCCTATCGTTGGGAGAAGGCTCGAGATTGGAAGGTGTCTTGGTTGTTTCTTTATTTGCAGATCTGCTAAACTCCTTCATGATAGCAACTCCATTACTATTCTCAGGTATTCATCTTTCATACTGCTTTCCAGATCCGTTACTTCTCAGGCAAGGTTAATATGAGATAAGTTTTCTTTGCAAAAGGAAAGGTGAAATTAGTCTATTCCTTTCATGATTAGATCTGAAATGATTGCTCCAAAAGTTGACTGCTTTTTTATTGAAGGTTATCATGTCAGTTTTAAAGGGATTGTGATTTTTGTTTATGGATAATCTCAAATTCTTCGAAACTCTTCAGATCCTTACCTAGAATCTTTGGTAACTGCTCTTAAAAGCATGATTTCGGTTATGGAAGCATTGTTCTTTCAATTACTTATTTTTGCAGTAGTTTTTCAATGGTCATTATTTGAAAATTGCATGCATGCCTTGATGTTGTTTGGTTAAAGCACTGCTTGTGCAGGCTGCTTGAGAGGACAGATTTTAGTCTGCCTTCTAAATTTGCACAATGCTTGAGTATTCCTGTCAGAAGACCTTATTCATATTGGTCCTTCCCACATGATCACGAGAACATCTGGCACTATTTCTCGACAATAGCATGGTAACCTAATAATTATCTTTGAGTTATTCTTTGAAAGTGAAAAATGATCAATTGTTGTAACCCTTCCTAGAATGTAATGATGTTTTATGTAAAAATAAGAAAACAGAGAGATTAGGGCTTTATCTTGTCGGTATAACCTAAAAATAAAATGAGAGCAATGCAGTTCTATTAATTGAATACATAGGGTAATTATTTTCAGCAAAAAAAATAAAAAATGAGAAAAATAGTGTGATAATTGTTTTTGAAGAGTATCATGAATTATTGATGAAACTGTGTGTAAGAAAAAAAGAAAGTTAGAACACATCACTGAAAATACAGTTTGATGAGAATTTGTATTAAGATTGTAACTAGTTTTTCCTCAAGCTATTTTAAGGCTTGAAAATGGGTGGAACTCTGAAGAGTCATTCTTGACTTTTGAGAATTCTACACATTGTCTGTCAAGAGGCACTTGACAGAAATCAGGGAAATAGAGAGATCCTCTATATCATTGTATGTTCTATTGAAAAATAGAAAAGGGGTTGGTGCTCATTGAGATTGGTGTCTCTAAAAAGAGGGGTTGGTGCTCCTTGAGTTGGTGCTCAGAAATCAGCCTATGAGGCATTGTCAAAAATGATTATTGAAATAAAAGACTAAAAAAGGCAACAGGTTCAGGAGTGGTTTTTCTACCCCAGGAGGGTTTTCCACTCGGCATATCTTGTGTCTATTTGAGTATTTGTGCTTCATTTGATTCAGTGCTTTAATGCTTTAAATTGCTATGGTTTACTATTCTCATTTCAGTTTATGTGATTGCATTCAATACATGAATGAGTTTATCATTGATAAATGAGAGCATACATCTGGTTTATTTCAGTTTGAGTTAAATTTGGTAAAGAAGTTAATAACACTAATTCACCCCCCCTCCCTCTCAGTGTCTTTTCACTCCAACAAGTTATGCATGCCCTCAGTAGAAAATTAGAAATATTAAGATTATTTAGGAAAATTAGGGATTACTATTAACTTTGTATACTTTGAATAGGTCAAGGATCAATTATAGACCTCAATATTATAAATTTCTAGTTTTAAAATGGCATTACAATCTATATTGAGAATGGATCCCACTATTGCAAATTAATAATTATATCTTAATATCACATAATATTTTAGATTAACTATGTATAAGTAGATGTTGAATTTAGAGTACTAGAGGTTAGCATGATAGACTCCACACCAAGTCATACTTTATTGTATCTATAAATAATTTTTAAATGTAAATTTGGTTACTTCTCTTAAAGTTACTATTATATTTTAATGGTTAACCTTAATGAGGAAAGAAAAAAAGTGATTCTTGACATCCTTGATCCTCTAAATTGTTTATAGATTTATGAATTACAAGGTACTAAAAAAAATAGAATTATAAAAAATGTATAGTTTGTAGTTGTGACAAAATTGAAACTCCTCTAATGCAAATGTTCTAAATTACACAACTAATCATATATTTTATATATAAAGCAAGTCCATATTTAACAAAAAAAAAAAAAAAAACTAAAAGATAAGAAGGGTTTAATACTATTATATTTGAAAGATGAATTGATTTCTAAAAGCATATTCAGTTTATTCTATTTTGTGGTTTTATCTTTGATTAAAATGTGGTTGTTCAAGTGATGCAAGGATGTCGTATTGTCTCACTTTCCCAGTTTTGGTTTACACATTTTGGTTTTTGATTTTTCTTTGCCTTGTTGGATTTTGACAAGTGGCCTCTTGTGCCTTGTTCTAGTGGTTGCATATAGAATTCCATTGGTTGATTAGGAGTGGAATCACCACCTTTGTAGAAGAGAACGATTTGTGAATTGAGAGGTGGACGGTTATTGGAAAAAGGCCAAACCAAGAAAAAGAAAGAAAATAGTTTTTAGAAGAGTGGAAGGGATTAATGTAGTGATGGAAGTTCGATTTTTGTTGCAGAGATAAAAATTATTTTTTATTTTGAGTGAAGGAGATAACCAAATTGTTAAAAGAAGAGACATTGATCCAGTTTGTTGTGTGTTCTGCCTATGTAAGGAGGTCGATTGGTTAATGGGGGAAACAATAAACCAGAGGAACATTATATGCATCTTTGGAAAAATGAATTGTTCAAAGATAACCGATTGATAGTGAAGGGAAGATGTGATTATGAGGTTGTTATGAAAAGTTGGAACCAAACGAGCTATATCGTTGGAGAATGAACAGAGTAATGAATAGAAGATTGAATTAATAGTGTGTAGCAGAAATATATTTAGTAGATACAAGATCAGATGAGAGGAACGATGGCCTGGGAGTAAACAGAGCAATTAACAGAAGAGGATGAGTTGATTTTGTAGGTTTAAGTGTTAATCAATTGCTTATAGGATCGACTACATTGTGATTATTTTCATGTTGCTTAATTCAAGTTGACTCAATGTTGGAATGTGCCAACCCTTATTCTTCTTCCTCTATCATGATGTTTGTTTCATTGAATAACGAATGAGGTTTATGCAACTTGAATACCATTTATTTCAATGCTTGAACAATTAATGCATTTGAGGTTTTCTATCACCTTTGTTTTGTATTGGCCCAACTAGATGCACCAACATTTTGTAGAAAGATTTAATTACGTTGAGTAATCATTGCTAAGTTTTATCTCGAAGTATTGCAATTGGTCTGAAATTGAATATGGCTTTCATCATTTTGATATCAAAGCAGTAAGATATTGGGAGTTTGGGAAGTGGGTAGAATGCCACCAAGAAAGATGAGAGGAGGAGGTGATCGAGGTGGTGGTCAAAGAGGCCATGAAGAAAGAGTTTTAAAGATTTTGCAGAGCCTTAGTAAGGTTGGATGCCTTGGAATAGGCATAAAGAAGGGGAGTAATTGTTGATGATGTGAGTGAAGTTACAATAGAAGAGCAACCACCAATTAAGGATGAAGCTCAAGAAGAACTAGAAGGTGTGGAAGAAATATTGTTGAAAGAGGTGATGAATGTAGGAGCTAAACCAAAAATAGAGGTCCCCATGTATTCTAGAAGCTTGAATGGGGAAGAGCTCATTGACTAGGGATAAATGATTTGGATAAGTACTTTGAGTACGAAGGAGTTGTGAAAGAAAGAAAAGAGAATTTTTCTCATACAAGGCTTAAAGGCCACACTATAATGTGGTGGGATTACGTACAATCTGAGAGATGAAAGAAAAACAAGGAAAATATAACCTTGTTGGATAGGATGGTTGCCAAATTGAAGGCGAAGTTCCTTCTAACAGACTATCAAACCAATATTTTCATAAGATTTCAGAATCTAAAGCATAAGGATATGTCAGTAAAAGAATAAAAAGAAGAGTTTTATAAGTTGGTGATTAGGTTAGGCCATAGCAAAGAGGATTTGGAAAAGGTAGCAAGATATCTGAATGGTTTGAAATATAGTTTGCAGGATGAACTGAGTTTAGTGTCACTAAGAACTCTTGAGGAAGCTTACCAGTTTGCTATTAAGGTAGAGGAGAAGCTTGTGAGGAAGTAGAATCGACACTTGACTGAGGTAAAGGATGAGGCCATGGAGAAAGAGGACAGCAGCACCATCAAGATGGAGAGGCAATTAGTTCAAGAGGGCCAGTCAAGTCAAAAAGAGGAGGTTATCAAGATAGAGGAGAAAGATCATTTGGAGGCATAGGTTATCAAGGAAGAGGAAGAGGATTTATCGGTAAATGTTTTAAGTGCAATCAATGTTGGACATAAGAGTTGGGAGTGTCCAGAATCTCCCCAAGGATGCTAAATAAGGCCTGAAAGAAGAAATCAGATGTTACAAGCAGATTAGGAGAGTGAAAAATCATTCTCTCCAAGGAAAGAGGACCCTGAGTTAAGAGAATCTTTGTTATTCAAAAGAGTGTTGCTAAAACTTCCTAAGCAGAATCATGAACCTGTACAAAGGAAAGCTCTATTCAAGATAAAGTGAAAAGCTAAAGGTAAGTGCACTGCAAATTTATCATAGACAGTGGTAGTACTGATAATATTGTTTTTGTTGAAATGGTGGATAAGCTAGGTCTTAAGAGAACTCAACATCTTACACCATATAAATTTTCTTGGTTGCAAAAGGGGCGTCAGTTGTTGGTAGATGAGAAAGCTTTGGTTGAATTTCAAATAGGAAGCTATAACAATAGTGTTGTGTGTGATATCATGCCTATGGATGTGTGTCACATGCTACTTGGTACACCTTAGTAGTTTGACCAAAATGACATACATGATGGGAGAAATAACACCTTCACTTTTGAGAAGGATGGTCTCAAACATACCTTGTTGCCTTTGCAAGAACCAAAAGAGGGCAATCATAGCAATAGTAGTAAGGTGATGTTAATAGGAAGAAAAGAGTTTATAAGTGGAAGGGAATCAAAGGAAGTTGCAGTAGTAACCAAAGAGGTGGACCTTCATTTTCCTCAATGTTGCATGGGTGGAAGTAGTGTTGATTTGCAGATAGGACAATCAACAACATGTGTTGACACAAATGATTGTGAAGTTGATTTAGCTATTGGTATTTTGAAGGATGTAGAGATACATGAGAATTTGAAACAACAATGCCAAGATGAATACATGGGAACAAATCTGCATGAACATACTATCGAGATAGAAAAAGAGAATGTGGAAGATGACCTGGCTCTTCAAATTGAGGTCATTGAGAGAAAGTGCCTTGAACTGACATGAAGTGATACGAATAGTGCAACCATCAATGGTGAGGTAATATTTCAATTTTCAAAGCCCTTGGATACAGTTGAAGATGATTCTTTTGAAGATGCATGGATTACAATGGAGAGGGAAATGCAAAACAAATGGGAAAGGTGCAACAATGAGAAGCTATCTAGAGAATGGGCTACATATGTTGAAGATGATGATATGGGGTGTGGAAACAACAATTTTAATTGGAGATTAATCAATCGAGGAGCTCATTCTTTCAATAGTTTGGAATCAGGTGAAGCTAATTTGTGGAAAGCGAATGAAGGGGGTCTTTGGGAAGAGAAGTTTGATGTCTAGAGGAACTATTCCGGCCAAATGTTGGAAGAAAAGAAAGAAATGATGATTGTTGGTTTTTGTGTATAAGCATATGGATATATGTTGCAAGTGTCTAGAGCTTGAAAGGGTAGTCCTACTACCCAACTCCCTTTGTGAGCTAGGCTCACAAACAACTCCCTCGGGGAGCCTGATGCAAGGGCATTGTATTGTCTCACTTTCCCAGTTTTGGTCTACACTTTTTGGTTTTTAATTTTTATCTTATTTTGTTTGCCTTGTTGGATTTTGACAAGTGGCCTCTTATGCCTTGTTCTGATGGTTGCATATTGAATTTCATTGGTTGATTAGAAGGAGTAGAATCACCACCTTTGTGGAAGAGAAGGGTTTATGAATTAAGAGGTGGACGGTTATTAGGAAAAGGTCGAACCAAGAAAAAGAAAGAAAAAGGTTTTTAAAAGAGTGGAAGGGATCAATGCAGTGATGGAAGTTCAGGTTTTGTGCCAAAGATAAAAATGGTTATTTTGTTTTGAGTGAAGGAGAGAACCAAATTGTTAAATGAAGAGACATCGATCCAATTTTTTGTGTGTTCTGCCTATGTAAGGAGGTTGATTGGTTAATGGGGGAAACGATAAACCAAAGGAACATTATATGCATCTTTGGGAAAGTGAATTGTTCAAAGAGAACCAATTGATAGTGAAAGGAAGATGTTATTCTGAGGTTGTTTTTAGGACAAGTCAAAATGAGAGGAGCTATGTCGCTAGAGAAGAACAATGAACAAAAGGTTGAATTAACAATGTGCAGCTGAAAGATATTCAATATACAAGATCAGATGAGAGGAACAATAGCCTAGGAGAATAAATAGAGCAATTAACAAAAGAGGACGAGTTGATTTTGTAGGTTTAAGTGGTAATTGATTCCTCATAGGATTGATTACATTGTGATCATTTTCCTATTGCTTAATTCAAGTTTAAACTGTGGTCTTTTTTCTAGTTGGCTCAATGTTGGAATGTGCCAGCCCTTGTTCTTCTTCCTCTATCTCAATGTTTGTTTCATTGAATAAAAAATGAGGTTTATGTAGCTTGAATACCATTTCTTTCAATGCTTGAATAATTAGTGTGTTTGAAGTTTTCTATCACCTCTATTTTGTATTGGTCCAGCTGGATGCACCAACATTTTGTAGAAAGATTTAATTGCATAAGTAACGGTTGTTAAGTTCTATCTTGGAGTATTGTAATTGGTCTGAAATTGAATAGGGATCTCATCATCAAGTTTGTAAGAGTGTCAATTTCTAAAAGCACATCCATTTTACTTTTTGTTTTATCCTTGATTATAATGTAATTTTGGTCATGTTTGGAAGAGGTGCTAGTTTCTTTTTAGAGGACTTGAAGGGTTGTGGAAAATCAAAGAAGACAAGGAACTATTAAGAGGGGGACCCATGAATGACAACTAAGATTTTGTGGGAAGATGGCCTACACAATAGGCCACACCCACTATGACAAATTGAGTATTATGTGGACTATAACTCTACTATGGATTGTGACCCTTAAAAAATATCTATATTTTTAATTTATACATACTTTAAAAAAATTAAGAAATGTTTTTTGGTGAACATAAATCCAAACTTGACAGCCTTTGTCAAAATCTTTCATCTTACTTACTTATGTCAAATGGAAGCTTTGAAAAAATATATAAATGTTATTAATTTTTTAATATTTATTTAATATTGTTTCAATTTTTACTACTTTTATAAGTATCTTTGTATGCATCACTCATTTTATTGCTTGAGTTTTGAAATTGAGTTGTCATCCATGCAATCTAAAAAAAGCAAAACACTTAAAAATATGTAATTTCTTTTAGAGTTATGATATAAGTTTAGGGATTTTGAATGTATATTTATTTATTTTTTTGTGATATGAAATTTACTTAGGAAAGAAAATTTTAATTGGGTATTCTTCTTTAACCTTGAGACAATTTGGTGATGTCTTATTTTGATGTTTCAAGCAATGTTTTTTAATTAATGATATATTTTTTCAATTTTGATTTGAAAAATTATTAAATAAATGAATGTGTAATTCTATTATTTTAATAAATATTTATTAAAATTTTATAATTGTAATTTTTTATAAAAAATAATGGTAGTAATAAATTATTTGGAATTTTATTTTCAAAGTATAATTATGATTTTTTAAGACTTTTTTTAGTAATTTAACTTTAGATCTATAAATTATTTATATGAATAAATGTAAGGATCAATAAGTAATAAAATATAGGTATCATACACAAAACACAAAAAACATAAAATTAACATGAAAAATGGTAAATGATAATAAAAAAAAAAAACTATTAAAGTTAGTTACATTATTATTTATAAATTAACAAACTTTAAAAACTCCTATTCATTCAAGAATATATTGAAATCTTTCAATGAAAGAGAAGTTCCTTGAAAATATGGGTGCAACAAAATACCTATAAGGTAGTTGCCACACCCATTCAAAACTACCATTTGTAAATAATTGATAATCTAGTAGTTTATTAAATTATTAATTATTTAAATGGTATATGTTAATAAAGCATATAATAAGCATAAGGTTTTATAAATTTATTTTGAAACAATATATAAAATATCATAAGGTTAATGATCCCTAATAACATTATGTTCTAACAAACCCCAACCTTCTAAATCTCGATGATTGAGTTAGTCATGACATTTTAGATCGTGGTGTAGTAAGCCTTTTACTTGTGCCACCATGCATAGTGCATTGGTGTGTGTGTCAAGTGTGTTGTCACATTATGTCTAACACATTGCACAAGTGAAAATGCAATGCAATATGTTGGGTGTCATATTATATCACAAAAAAATGTTTGTTCAACTTTTTTCCATTAATATCTTATGCAAAGCCTTGGAATATAACAAAATGTATAAGTTTGTGTGAACATTTTAAAAGGGATAAGTGGTAGGTGCATAGAAAGGTATATAATGATGTAGGTGGATATCATAGGGTAATAGATCTAACTTTGTCTAAAACTATGTCATTTGCTAATATGTGTGTATCATTTAGCATTTCCCTCAAAGCAAACACAAAATTATTTCATGAAATTAAATTTTCAAAATCAAAATTTCAAGTCTTTAATCCCCTTCTATTATTCATTATGAGATGACTTTGCATGCATTTGTGTGGCATGTTGTTATGTCATGGTATTTTAAAATATTCAACGTACACTTAATTAGATAGAGTAATTTCTAAGGGAATCAAAGTTAGCAATTATCATCATCTAAACCATTTGCATGTTTACATATGTTGTCTTTGATATTTCTCATTGCCATTAATTGAATCCATAAAGGTATTTTGACCAAGGAGAACTCATTCACATATCAAGTCAGCAAGTTCCTTAACGATGTTTACAAATACCTAAAAAGTAAAAGCAAGTAGGTTTGTAGATGCACTTTATGTCATATAGCATAGATCCAATAGTGACACTCAAAAAAGAATTACAATATTTTCTAAGACTACATAGAATCTCAAACAATGACCATTTATTAACAACGAATTATCTGATAATAACAAATTGATTCTACACAACTTTAACATCAATTCTTCATCATCAATTTTAAAACTATATATAAATATATATATTTGACTGACTAAAATAAATTTTATTCCCTTTGATTTACTTTGTAAAGTTGAGTCAGATGATAGAATGGAATAAGCATTGATTGGTGTAGCAGAAGTGGAAGAAAGAGGGTTCCTCTACATTGACGTTAAAGGCGATCTGAAATATGATGCCTGTTTCGCTGCATATGTTGCTTTCGTTTAAAGCTGCCTCAGACAGAAATTCCATACTTGCACAGATGGACTGAGAATTTGTTTAATAAATGTATTTACATTTATTAAATCAATTTCATTGGTGTAGTCTTGTGACAGTTGATGTTCACTGCTGTTTTTATTTGCTTGTGTTTATTATTTAAAAAAAATTGTAGAACATTTTTGTAACGTAAGAAGATTCATTTAATTTTGTAAAGAAAATAATCTTATATATAGTTAATAAGTAATTTAGATAATAGAGTTGGAGATTGATGATTGAAATTTGAAAAAAAAATATATATATATTAAATTTGATATTTAGTTCAAGATTTAATGATAGAGGAAGTTTGTCATAAATGTTAGAAATGGATTTGATTATGTTTAGGAATTTTTTAGTTAAAGATATTAGATTTTCACAGTCTATATTGATGATAGAATGTTTTTCTCGATTAGACAAATGCACAGATTTAAGCATTCTATCAAATTTTTAGTTGATTTAGACAAAAATCTTAGATTTTGATTATTGATCTAGATCACTTATGTGAGTGCAGAGTTGATCTTTGTAAGTGTAGATTTGAACTAATGCACAAATTTTAACTTGTAATGTACACAATTGATAAGGCATAATGTTATTGTGTTCAATTTCTTTTACCTTGATTCTTGTAATTTGAATATGCATAAGGACTAGTAATGTCTACAAACACCTTTTGTGAAATCTATTTGAGTTGTGAGGGTTATATTCCCCTAATTTAGACCCCTAGTAAATTGAATTTATAACTCTTGAGTGAAAGATCAAATACAACAAGCATGTAATTAGTTTTTATTCTCCTTGTGGAAATTAAACTATATATATATATGCTCAATATATTCTTAGGTGATATTCAAATGAATGAATGAATATCTTCAAATACAACAACCAATTCTAAAAGTCAACAAAGCATGTACTTGGTCAACTCACAACAAAGTAGGAATTTGGATTTTAAATTTTAAAAGTCAAGGTTTAAATATATGTGATTGTGGAAGTGGCCTAAGTCAAGTATGCTTTCATATATTTGGCCAATGGTGGTGAAAATTAGGTCTAAGGATAAGGAATGTATATATGAGTATTAGTAATGATAGGGATTAGGACGTGTGATGTCATGATCCAAATTCATGCAATAATATTTCACTTATAAGACAATTGTTATATTTTTGACACTCCAACCAAAGAGAGCCCAAAATATAAGGGAAAAATGTATGGGTGTGTAGTTCTCACCATTATATTTTTCAGCACTTTGAAGTGCATGCAAACTACTTGGTGGGTTGCATGTCAATTTAAAATAAGAAATCAACATGTTTATTAAATATTTTCAAACATCAAAGAGTATAGATATGTGAAAAGGAACATTCTTGCAGGGTGATCCCACAATACTGGTTTACAATTTTTGGCCAAACTGGACATTGAAATATTTTTTTCTAACTAAATCTTCACTTTCAAGCACCTATAGCGGCTAAACCGTGAGGAATTTGAAGATGATGCAAACTAGTGATTTGTGACATTTTGTCTGCAAATTCTAAATATATTTTTTTCAAAAAAATTGGAATCAGATTGCACTTCCTTTTCCATCTCCTTTGAAAACTAGTTTTTTTCAGTAAACAACATTTTTAAGGAGTGACGCTCACCATATGCAACATAATTTTTTTTTCATGAAGGATTAAATTTTAATTTTTTCGAATTTAGATTTGTAACTATGATATCTAGTGTTTTCAATTGGTTTCATAGTGTTTTATTGAATATTTTTTTCTTAATCAGGTTTTGAAGTCAAACCAATTACAATTCAGACATAGGCAGACCGTATACAACGTAACTTTTTTTGTAAGTATTGAAATTCAATTTTTTTTTGTTGGATCAAGGACTTCAATATCTAGTGCTCTCATATTTTTCAAATTTTCTTTTTTGATAATCTGCTATTTTTTCACATGTGCAGAACAGAGAGCTTGATTTTTGGTGAAAAACCTATGTTTAATAAAACTAAAAAAACAAATACATTATAAAACCAAAACATATTAAAATTATATTCATTGGATAGCTCGTTCTGAGGACTACCATCATCCAGTTGGGTCTGTGAAGTCTCCTCCATTTTTATCCTCAACCAGAGCTTCGAAGGGCAAAATTTTGGATATTTTTTGGGCCAAAGGATGAGAAAGTGGGAAAAGGGGGTTCACTCGAACCAAGGGCATTTAATGGGTTCACTCGAACCAATAAGTTCGTTTGAACCCCAAAAACCAAAAATTTTGGCATGGGGTCATGTTTTGCAACTTTTCCTTCCTCACTTGAATTGTAAACCACTTTTGTGAGTTTACCCTACAATAAGCACTCTATTAAAACCAACAAAATAGACAAAAAAAAATGTAACAAGTAGCATATACATTTTGAGATAATCTCATTAATTTCAACTTGCTTGAAAAATGTATTCAAAAAATTAAGAACTTGTAGAGAAGACAAGGGTAAGAGATTGCATATTTTATGGAAAGTGATAAAAAGCTCTAATTATGTTAAATTATAAAAAATGGTTTTATCAAGATATGAATGAGATATCAAAGGCCTTTGTCTAGGTACAATAATGAAACTCGATATTTGATATATAAAATGTTCATAATTGTTGTAGTTGTGTCACTACAATCAAACTCATGAAGAACATTATTGATAATATATCCCCCCTCTAATTAGTTGCATACAAAGGATGCAAGGAATTGAAAGAATGAATAAGAAAATAAACATGATAAGACATGTAACATAATAATGTTGAATGCACAAGAAAACTAAGAGGGGGGGTGAGTCAATTGTACATTAAAATATCAAAACCCTCATTAACATTCGGATTTGCATTAGTCTCTTAAACCCTTAACAACTATTACACCCTTATCATGCATTAGCAGAATTTGTAAACATGAGAAATAGTAATGCAAACATATCCAAACACATGAGAACACTAGATTTACGTAGAAAACCCAAGAAGGGAAAAACCACGGTGAGTATTAGCTCACAATATAAAGTAATTGCAACACCAAATGCAAAGGGCTTACTGCCCAAAAAAACGAAGGGCTCACTGTCAATTTATAGAAAAGAAAGAAAGAAAGAATGTTACAATGATAAGTCCATCTCAAAGCAACAGAAAGATCCACCACAACACCACCAATACATTTGTAGCCTTTCTGAAGATTGCAAACACCTTATGCTCACTGCTTCTAGTAGTCTAACACATTAAAGCTCACACTGCATTTCACACTCTACATTGCATTTCACATCACTCACACTTCACACACATTTTTTCCATCAATTCAACACTTATTTATACCATCCTCAACCTTGAAAGTAATCTCCAAGGTTGGTTATGCACCTTAACTGTGCAAATTCAAATTAGGTTGGCACCAAAACATTCCCATAGTGGAAAGGAATGAAGGTGGACCACATCACACCTTAATTGGGACCTAAATCCACATGTACACGCCACTCCATGCTTCCACAAACATTGAAGCAAATCCACAATTAGTGTAAACACCCAAGGTCAATCGAACCCGTGTAAATGTCATAAACCATTTAAGTACACCCTTCCTTTGATCCAAGGATGACTCATAGAAAACATACATCACTTGAACACAATCTGGAATATTCCATCAACACCTTGAAATCCAACAAATTCCTTCGTAACAACTTTCACTTGAAGTACATACTCATCTTGTACAACTAGTTAACATTCTACACACTACAACTCATGAAACCAACCTTATGGAGCACCAAAACACAAGAAACTTCAACTTAAGATAGATAAGAGAAATATGAGCACACTTCTAGAACCACAAGACCATAAACCGCACTACGGAGAAATGTGGAGCAAAACCATTTCTCTCAAACAACACTACATACACAATTCACACACTGGTGAACACAACTTTCCTTGCATAACGATCCAAAAAAAGAAAATTGGATATTTAACACCTTTGAACACCTTTGATCAACATGATCTAAATTGCATAGGAAGATCTTCAATACAGAATAAATGTAGAGCAAAACCAAAAAATCAATTAGTATGTCAGAGCACCTCTCAACCACATGGTTTTCTCTTTTATTCAGGTTTTCTCAAAAGCACTTGGAAACCAAGCACCACAAACACATTCTCATCATCTACAATGCTTCCTCAACAAAACCAAACCAATTGCAATACAAAAATTCAACCACACACATGCTTAGCAAAGCAACACTAGAGGTTGACACTAGTGACACTACTAATGATAGCATAGTGCTTGACTAATCAAATCTATTGGGGAAATATGGGTCATCTCAGAAAGAAACATTTGAGATCAGTAGTGCCTTTAGTAATTTTAATTTCTTCAAATCACCTCAAAGACACGCACTATTATTCCACAAAGCGAAAAAATACATAGTTCATTTCCCACATTGATCCTTAGAGATAAGTTAATGCTTAACCAGTTTCAACAACACCATTAAAAAATTCAACAAATAGAGCCAACAACCATGAAATATGAAATAGAAGACATGAACACATAGATATATGTGGGGAAACCCTTTCGGGTAAAAAAAACCCCACTCCAAAAGCCCAGATCGCCATTATATTATTCAACAAAACAAAATACAGTTACAATACAATATCAGGCTCACGGCCTTTACAAATTTTACATCTTGTTCCATTCTGGAGAATATCTGACAGCATAACCCATTGCAACCACCTCTCTCAGCAAGAGACATCTTGTTCGACTACATAGCCTCACAACTTGACCATCAACCTCTCGGCCTCTCTATCACATAGTCACTCAACCTTCACCTTCTACTAGATTCATCTCTCAACTCATGACAACCTAGCCTCTCAGCCTGTCTTTGGTTACTGTTGCGCTCTCTCGGCTACCCAGCCTCTCAGCCCGATCTCCATCCTCTTGGCTTGTATGACTCCCCAGGCTCTCGGCCAGTTTGCCACTCAACCTAGTAACCACAACACTCTACCTTCACGACTTTGCTCCAAGAGAGACATTCTCTCTCTCCTCCGATTGTTCAACTACCATACCCCTTTAGGGTTACACTTCGATCCACATGCCATCATCTAGAATTTTTGGCCATCGGATAAGCAGTTGAACAAATCTCCAACATCAAACTTAAGGTTATCCACCTAACACCATGTCGCTCAGTCGAAGAGATATTTATTACCATCTCACCAAGTTCACTGAGCACATGAGCCCACATTCCATCTGTCCTCCACGTCATTGCCACCTATCGACCTTCGACATGATCCACCATCCTATTGGGTCCCACATCCGCTTGTCATGGTGAGGGGTCCACCAAGACACACGTCAACCACTCGTTATATTCTGGAGCATCAAAATGGAATCTACAATATTCTCAACAAGTCTCCCAGAAAAGACTTAAATATTAACTCCCAACACTCCATGTGGTCCCCACAGTCGTCGGCATCCAAGTTGCTATATCGTAGAAAAACTGAACTTCACAACCTCAAGTCGAAGGTTGTGAAGTTCCCAAAAGTCGCAACATGCTGACAACAAAGGGAAAATCCTTCACTTCACAGTCGCTAAATTAGAAGGTTATGCAACTTTAGAACCCTGTGACTTCAGTTAGAAAATCTTGAAAACTAGCAACTTAACTCAGGTCGATGATGGAGGAGAAACACAACTGCTCCAAGAATTCGATCAAGCCAGTAAATTTGAGTCACATTTATCAACATTCTCCCACTTGACGAAGAATTTATTGGCCCCTTCCCAAGAAAACTCAATTACAAAGTTTACATCTTGTTCCATATGGAGAGAATTCTGCAACATAACCCTTCTTCGATCTTGCCTCACCTAGCAAGAGACATCTTGTTCGACTACATAGCCCCATGACTTGACCGTCGGCCTTTCGGCCTCTTTGATATTGTATTGTAACTGTATTTTTTGTTGTTGAATAATATAATGGCAATCTAGGCTTTTGGAGTGTGGGGTTTTTTTTACCCGAAAGGGTTTTCCCCACGTATATATGTGTGTTCATGTCTTTTTTTTCATCTTTCATGGTTGTTGCTTCTATTTTTTGAATTTGATAATGGTGTTGTTGAAATTAGTTAAGCATTAACTTCTCTATAAGGATCAATGTGGGAAATGAACTATGTTTGTTTCTGCCTTGTGGCATAGTAGTACGTGTCTTTGAGGTGATTTAAAGAAATTAAAATTACTAAAGGCACTACTAATCTCGAATGTTTCTTTCAGAGATGACCCATATTTCCCCAACAAAATCATCACCAAGGTTAACATAACCTTCCAACAATCTTCCCATAGAATTGTTGACATCAATGCAACAACACAAACTACTCATGCTTCCAACAACATAAACCAATTGATAACAATGACAACACATAAGCTTCCAACAAATAAAACATTTACTATCATATTATAGGCATGTAGACACATAAACTATAAATAAGCATTAAAGTATGTGTAGGGAGTTGTCCCCAATATAGGCAATTAACAAGACAAGGATAGCCATAGATGCTAGATAAGGGACATGTAAGCATATCAAATATGTAGTAGAAATGTAATGATCACATAGGATATATAGAAAGATAAGTGTGTAGGAACACAAAAGCATTAAATTAAGTGTGCAAGGTTATCCAAATATGGGCAAATGATAAGATAAAAGCTGGTCCTAAAGGCTAAATAAGGATCATATGCATAAAGATATGATAAGCGTCATAAACATGGGATCAAAATATGATAAAAATTACTAATTGTGGACACAATCTAAATGCTCTACTGATACTTATAGTAACTATTGCATATAAATTAGCACACAAATGATTCTATCACATTAGAATGAGTGCATAAATTGATAATTGTAAATAGGAAACCCAACTATAATAAAGGAATATGACTACAAAAGATCTAAGAATTATAAAACATGTAAATAAATTTAAAGAAAATCTTTTTGGTTGATGCAATATTTATTGTAATCTTGGGATGCTCCTACATCATATTCATGTGGAGGTATCATCCATGTAGTGTTCTAAATGACTATCATCATTGCTTGAGCTAAAGCTTCAAACTAGCTACCTAATAGAGGTTATTGATTTCGCTAGGTATAGTCTCTTAGTGAAATAGAGCAAAATTTGCTTCTATAATCTCCTCTTGGTGGCCCATCCTTATTAAAAGAACTACAAGAGCACTTGGAGGGTTGAGCACTAATTTGAGAAGCATCAAAGTTCCCATCAAGTGTATATTAGTCCATATAACCAATTGAGTGGATGCAACAGGATGTACCTTGGAAGTGAATAATTTTATTTTGACAAGGCATCATAGTGACTTAGGTTTGCAAACATGCAAAGTCTTTGATGGATAATCATGAGCCTTGAATTAATTGAGAATTATATGATTTTTGCCACCCATAGTCAACCAACTAGCCTATTGAGTTAGGGGCATAAAAGACATAATTATCAATCATGGGCCAACTTATGTATAAGTGGGTAGTCCTTGATTTTATGGTCCAAGACCTAACAATGAAAAAATGTTTGGTAAATTGATATATAGATGACCTTTAATGAAATACACAAGCCAATCACCTAAGTCTCTATGGATTCTTTAAATTCAAAGGTAAGATCCACCTGTGAAGTATTTCTCTGACTTATAGCAAATAAAATAACCTAGGAATGCCCACTTATAGATAAGGAGCCTAAAAACTCAACCTACATAATGACCTTAAGAACACTCATTCTCAAACTGTAAAACCTTGTGTCCCACGAGAAACCACCTAAAAGAGTTTCACATAAACAAACTTCTTTATTCATTAAGCAACATGTTTGTCTATTATAGGTCTTGAAAAGTGACCCTAGGAAACAAATACTATTTAAAAGCATCTACAAAATTATAAACAAATTCTACGAATAAAAAACAAATAGCATCTACAAATTTATAAACAAATTCTACATCATTTATCTCGTTATAGACTTTCGGTACAAGTTCCTATATGTGCTTGCGAGTCATCTTCATTACTGAATCCAATAGTGGTTCAAATATCCTAACTTTGTCCATTATAAAAGCATTACACCATCCCAAGATGAAAGTTAGGTGAATTAGGTGTATATGCCCTCTATAAAGGATCGCACAAAATAATTTGAGACAACTGCAACATAAAAGGAAACTTTTAGACAACGCAAGCACTCGTAAGGTTCCCACCCAAATAAGATTCACAATTGACTTCAAGGAGATCACAAAATGTAGTTACCGAGAATATTGAACATGATGCCCTTCCCCTAATCCTCGTACTTTTTTGAGTTCCATATACCTACCTATTTATAGTAAGCTGCAAACTTTCGTTGCAAGTCACATCTGCATTCAATCGAAGGCTGTATAACAGCAATGGAAGGGCAGACGAAAAAGGAGCAAGATGAGAAAAAGGCAAAAGAGGGAAGGTCTAAAATGTCCTCAATCGCCATTGCAGGGCTGGTTCTCGGTTGGGCAGCCATTGAGTTCGCTTTCAAGCCAAGTCTTGATCAAAGCAGGGACGACATGAAAAAGACCCTCGACCCAAATTACGATCCTGATAACGATGTATTTTTTGTACATCCTTTCGGATCCAAAATCTAAGATTTCTTCATGGATCTGATCCTCGCAAGCCATGTCCATTCGGGATTTTTACCCCTGATGAGATATCTTGATATCAAGACTGATATCCGTTTCGGATCCCAATCCTTCATAACATCCTCTTTTCCCTTTGAAAATGCATAAAATGACCAAGGTCTGATATCTATTTTGAACTGTGGGTCTAGCCCGATAAAGGTCCGTTCAACACTTCAAACCCCGATCGGTCCATAATTGCAGGTCAACATCTATAACCATTCAGGTCTTCAAAACCTGAGCGAACAAATTGGAAAAAGGACTAGAATCCATTTCGGATCCCGATTCTCGATAGGCTCGTGGTCCTCTCAGAGTTTTATTCTAAATGGACATTTCAAAAGAGGTCCAAAGTCCTAAATCTAAACCTGATCCTGATTCCCACTTTACGAAGACATTTGACCCGATCGGACATTACAGGACAAGGTCCAGAATCCGTTTGTGAACCTAACTACCACCAGTAACTCAAAATAGGCAGAAACGTAAAGATCCCAGTGGGGTTTTAAAACCCAATGGGACTAAATATTTTTCTTAAGCCAAGTCCTTGTAAAAAGAGAAGATGGTGGTAAAATGATGACATCTTTTATCCACCTCTTATCAATATTTTAATTGCTAAAAGTCCTCTTCTCTTCATTGCTGGGCTATCTAAATGTCTAATTCAAGCAAGGATTTAGCTGCAGACGGAGTATCCAAGAAGAAAGGGGAGAACAAAAAAGTAAGAGATCTAAAGTTGATCAACTACCCCTCACCATGAAGTACAAATTTCAAGGAGTTCCAAGTGTGTCTAAGTTCACCTCAAAAGTAATGAAAATCATAGGACACATCAATATGGAAGCATTCAAGGAAGAAACCTTTTCAACAAAGGCTTCTCTTGGGCCTCAAAAGATAGCTAGTTTAGGATTGGCTAAAGTTACCTCATTTCTAGTGGCAGTACAATGCCCAAAACTTGTTCTTGCAGTAGCACAAGCATACAACCCTATACAAAGAAAATGCTATGATCCTTGGGACACTGAGATCATTAATCTCTCTCCCCCAATGATTAGGGTTGTGTTTGACCTTCAACCATATGCTAGCTTGAAAATGACAATAAAAGAAAAGGCTATTGTGGAGTATAAGAAAGATATTAGTCAAAATCTCAGACACCTAAACAAGAAATAGCTCAAGAATGAAAGGAAATTAGTAGCCAAGATCCAACAAAACTCATAAGATCAAATTTATATTCAAAAGTAGGGGATATTATCACTCTATTGTCTAGTGCCTTTGGTAAAGAAGAGTCTAAAACTTATGAAGCCCAAATGTTCCATTTCATTAATATCATTCTCAAAGGAGAGGTATTCCTAGAATGGGAGCAGATTGTGTCAGACACCATATGTTGGCCCACAGTTGTCGTTGCACCAAAAGATCGACCTGTTAATGCCCGATACAACTACCAAGGTTAACTTATCGATGGAAGGCGGTTAGTTCATGTCATGAATCCCGAGGGGAGTGTTGACCATCTGCCAACACCATCCATGCTCAAATAACTTCAATGAAGGACACTAAAAAATTTTGTATGTTCTCCTATATCGTATACTTGGCAGCCAGAGAGGGAAAATTTCTAGGACTTGCCACTAAAGGCATCAAGGACTAGACAAAGAAAAATTTGGGAATTCTACCTTCAACTATGGCTTAAAGAGGCAAAAAAATGTTTCAAGAGAGTAAATGATGCCTTCATGTGCCCAGTAATCAACCAGCTGACTAGGAATATAAGATTTAGAATGACTAAGGAGGTCATGGCCTTGATCAAGGAATGGGTTCAATGGTTCATTCAATTCCCCAAATCAACTTATATCAAAATGTTTGGTTTTGACAAGGCACCATTTTTGTTGCCCAAGTGCTCCAGTGATAGGCTTATACTAATTGAGTTCGCAAGTCAGGTCATGGAGATACATTTGAAGTTCTCCAACAAGCATAAGGTAGGGTTAAAATACCCTTTCCAATTAGGATTCTACTCGTCCATCCATTGTGGGTGTCAATACATTCCTAGAAGAACTGCAAGCCCTCAACCTAAATCCATATATACCAAGGGAAATTTTTGATCCCAAAGGGAAGATGAAGGCACTCAATTCTTCTATGTTTCCATTCCACAAGGCCAACATTAAAGACTTTTGGGTGGATTTATAGGACGACTTCAAGGTTAGAGAAAGAGGATATGATAGATTAACCATCTTCTAGATGAAGGAATTTGGTATCATAGATGATATACTTGAGGGATTGTCTGATGATGGACAGACATTGGATCCAATGTATGACATTAACAAAGTTGAAGATAAAACTTTGGATCCCATTGATTGGTTTGAGAAGGAAGAACTGTCCATTGACGAGATATTTGAAAATATTCTAGATAGAAGAAACACCTAGGTGTACTTGAGGATCAAGAGCTTATAAGGCAAAGATGGTCACCCTAAGAGGAAGAAACAATCTACTACAAAAGGTTCCTCCTCTTCAATACCAACTAGATACAAAGACAGAAGAAGGAAGAGAGGGCATTTGCTCTAGAAACTATAGGAGTAGAGCAAATAATAGAAAAGGAAATAGAGGCCTTTAAATTAGCAAACGTAACCTTCAAGGCTATAGAGGTAAGAGTGGTGTCCAGACTTGGATTAATGTCCATTGCCCAAGTTTCTCCTACCCAAGATATCCTAGCAACAAAACCATGTAAAGAAGCTACAAAGGAGCCACCTTTAGTGAAATTGGTGGATATATCAGACATTCCATCTCCCACACATCCAAAAATAGAGGAGCCATAGAAAGATGAGGAGGGAAATTAGAGTGATCAGGTCAATATATCACCTAATTCACCCAAAGGTACCTACTCAAAAGAACAAAATATGGCTGAGGATATAGCTTTTGGAACACATGAGGGCCAAGGTTTAGAAACGCATGAACTCCAAGAGGATTTAAGAAAACTTAAAGATGATAAAGAGGAAGATGAAGAACATGTGTTGACCATAGAGGAACAACATGATCTTATAAATATCATGGAGAAACATGCAAAAAAAGATAAAGCCTCTATGTCACAAGAAACAAACACTGAAGAGGAAATTGAAAAACTGCCTAAGGAGACTCCAACAGAAGCAAAATAGGTATCTACTCCTTTGGAGCTCCCACATGGTTGAAAATGAACCTAGAGAAGAGGAAGAAAGTGGTTGTTCAACCACTAAGCTGGCAAGATATGGTAGTAGAGGTAAAGAGGATAAAATCTAAGAAGAATCTGAGGACTCTCCATGCAACAAAATTCAATGAAGTAGGGGAAATGTTAGCAGAGACTTCTACCCCAATAGTAGATAAGGATGAAAGAGAATCGCAAGCATCCAACTATAAATTATCTACTATTGATTTGGGAAATCAAACCAAAATAAGCCAAATGTCATCTCTGGACTTGGTTGTAGACTCCATAAAGGCTCAAATGAAGAAGGATTAAAAAAGGATGTGCTCAAGGCTCAAATTGAGTAACTAAAATTGTTCCTTAAGGGTCTTGTTTCTTCAACCTTAGAGCAACCCACTTCATCAAAGGCCCTGGTTCTAATGAACGGAAAGGAGGTAGATGAGCTTAATGAGATGAAGAATAAGTCCTTAATTTTTTACAAATGGATTGAGAAGATTAGAAGAGAAATAGAAGAACTTTTGGTATTCGTATATAAGAAATATGAAAAGGCTTATACCTTGGAAGAACAACTACATAAATATATAGTCTAAGGGATGACAATGAGAAATACCAAATATATTTAAAGCATCTCTGAGATTTGAATAAAATGGTGTAGGGGAGTTAAAGTGGACTACAATTTTGGGAGATGAGGATGTTAGTTTTGTTGGAAAATGTATCAATATTATATCTTTCAAGATGGGACTCATAGCAAAGCACTGGTTAAGCCTGCTAGAATTACATAAGGAGTTATTTGAGAATTCCTCTTGTTTTGAAATTTGTATAGTCAATATCATCATCTTTGATCTCCTACTGCCAAGTACACATAGATTGGATACTCTTCAGGCCATTAAAGATACATGGAATACAAAAGTGGAAAAGGAGATCAATTTTGAACATGAAGAAGAGGAGACATTTTGGATAAATTGATGAATATTAAAGTTGATGTCAAATGGGTAAAGGACAAAATAAGAAATTTGGAGGTGTGTATAGTTGCAACCTCCACCAATTTTCAAAATTCCAAGTTCATATTAAAATGAGTAGATCATTTGAATATGGAAATAGTTACCCAAGTATTGACAAATTTTGAAGAATTCAAGTAGCAAAAAGGGACATAATTTTGAATATTTTTGAAAAGAGAATATTCCTTTTTGACTTGTCTAGCGAAGAATATGCTATTTGAGATGCTTTATCTCCCAGAAAAGGGGGTTGCAATTTTGGAATTGGAGCTAACAAGTGATCATAGCAGCTAACTGGAGTCAATTTTTGGAAAACCAATTTTTTTGCCAGAAAACTAAAGTGTATTACTAGAACTCGCTAAATTTGTGAATTTACATGTTGAGTGCACTTCATGTGTTGCATGTGCCTTTTGGACAGACTAGTATTCTTTTGGGTTCTATAAATTATAAATTCCCTCTCATTCTTAGGGTCCAAATGTTGGAGATTTTGATTGGAGGTCTAGTAAAATGGGTTTTTCTAGAGTTTTCTTATATTTATTGCATTTCATAATTAATTTTTAGGAAGATTTAGTCTGAAGAAGTATGGATTTGTACATGAGTGAAGTTTTGTTGGATTTGTAGAAGTTGTGGAACTATAAACATAATAAAATCACCAAAATTCTATAATCGTTGGATTTCACTTTCGAATGTGAATGGTATTTTTTTTATTATATGTGATTTGCAATGTTTCAAAGAGATAAAGCAATTTTTGTATTGGGTTTTTAATTGAAATAAATGAAATGAAGCATGCCTCTTGAATTTAGTACTAGGAATAGATATAACTGTGTGTAATGCAAGTTTGTTTATTTTATAGTTTTCTGAAAATATTTTTTTAAAGAATAATGAATCATGTTTATTGGATAAAAATATATCCATTCTCTCTCACATGCCTTGTGTCATCTTTTGATATTTATTTGAACCGGTATTAGATAGGATTAAATCATAAATTCATCCAATTTGTGATAAAACACCAATAGGCCCCTTAAATATTACAACCATATTGACCACTCTATAGGATAGTAAAATTGTGACAAAACTCATAGGACCTTGGAAGGTGATTGATTCCATGATCAACCACCTTTTTTAGGTGAGGTAAGGTAAATTACACCCTACCTATGTTGTATGTGTCAATTTGGCCATCAACAAGTATGTGCATAGAAATATGTAAAATGATGTAGGTGGATAGCATAGGATAATAGATCTAACTTTGTATAAGTCATTTGTTAATATGTATATATCATTTAACATTTCCCTCCAAACAAACACAAAATTATTTCATGAAATTATTTTTTTCAAAATCAAAATTCCAAGTCCTTCATCTCCTACTATTCATTATGAGACGACTTTAGATGCATTTGTGTGACATGTTATGTCATGGTATTTTAAAATATTCAATGTTCACTTAATTAGATAGAGTAATTTCTAAGAGAATCAAAGTTAGAGATTGTCATCATCTAAACCATTTACATGTTTACATATGTTGTCTTTGATATTTCTCATAGCCATTAATTCAGTCCATAAAGGTATTTTGATCAAGGAGAACTCGTTCACATATCAAATCAGCAAGTTCCTTAATGATGTTTGCAAATACCACCTTGACATATTCACATACCTAAAAAGGAAAAGCAAGTAGGTTTGTAGGTGTACTTTACGTCATATCAATCCAACATATAGCATAGATTCAATCAATGTGCTAGATCAATTATATCACACTCAAAAAAGAAATACAATATTTTCTAAGATTACATAGAACCTCAAACAATGACCATTCATTAACAATGAATTGGTTCTACACAACTTTAACATCAATTCTTCATCATCAATTTTAAAACTAAATACTCTTATTTATTACAACTCACTTAATTAATTCTATTTATTTATCTTAAAAAAAATTATTTCCTTTGATTTACTTTGTAATGTTGAGTCATAGGATAAGAATGGAACAAAGAGGGTTCCTCTACATTGAGGTTAAAGGCGATCTGAATTATGATGCCTGTTTTGCTGCGTATGTTGCTTTCGTTTAAAGCTGCCTCAAACAGAAATTCCATACTTGCACAGATGGACTGAGAATTTATTGAGCAATGCAGAATATTTAATAAATTAATATCATTGGTGTAGTCTTGTGGTAGTTGATGTTCACTGCAGCTTTTATTTGCTTGTGTTTATTATTTAAAAATATTTGTAGAACATTTTTTAATGTAAGAAGATTTATTTAATTTTGTAATAATAGAGTTGGAGATTGACATGATTGAAATTTTAAAATTTAAATAAATTCAATGTGATATTTAGTTCACGATTTAATGATAGACGAAGTTTGGGGTAAATGTTAGAAATGGATTTGATTATGTTCAGAAATTTTTTAGTTGATTTTGACAAAAATCTTAGATTTTGAGAATTGATTGGCTATTGCTCTAGATCATTTATGTGAGTGCAGAGTTGATCTTTGTGAGTGTGGATTTGAACTAATGCACAAATTTTAACTTGTAACGTACACAACTGATAAGGCATAATGTTGTTGTGTTCAATTTCACTTGCCTTTATTCATGTAGTTTGAATAGGCATAAAGACTAACAATGTCTACAAACACCTTTGTGGAATCTATTTGAGTTGTGAGAGTTATATTCCCCTAATTTAGACCCCTAGTGAATTGAATTTATAACTCTTGAGTGAAAAATCAAATACAACAAACAAGTATGTAATTAATTTTATTCTACTTGCAGAAACTAAACTCTATATATGCTCAATATGTTCTTAGGTGATATTCAAATGAGTGAATGAATGCCTTTAAATACAACAACCAATTCCAAAAATCAAAAAAGAATGTGCTTGGTTAACTCATAACAAAGTAGAAATTTTAATTTTAAATTTTAAAAAGCCAAGGTTTAAATCTGTGATTGTGGAAGTGGCCTAAGTCAAGTATTCTTTCATATATTTGACCAAGGGTGGTGAAAAATAGGTCTAGGGATAATGAATGTATATATGTAGAGTAGTAATGATAGGGATTAGGATGTGAGATGTCATGATCCAAATTCAAGCAATAATATTCCACTTATAACATAATTGTTACATTTTTGACACTCCAACCAAAGGGAGCCCAAAATATAAGAGAAGAATGTATGGGTGTGCAATTCGCAAGTGTAATATATTTTTCACCACTTTGAAGTGCATACAAACTACTAGGTGGTTGCATGTCAAAGTAAAACAAGCAATCGACATGTCCATTAAATATTTTAAACACTCAAAGAATAGATCAATGGAAATGAACATTCTTGCAATAAGCACTCTATTAAAACTATCAAAATAGACACAAAACATGTAACAAGTAGCATGTACATTTTGAGATAATCGCATCAATTCCAACTTGCTTGAAAAATGTATTCACAAAAAATTAAGAAGTAGAGAAGACAAGGGTAAGAGATTGCATATTTTATGGAAAGTGATAAAAAGCTCCAATTATGTGAAATTATAAAAAGGGTTTTATCAAGATATGAATGAGATATCAAAGGTCTTTGTCTAGGTACAATAATGAAGCTCAATATATAATATCATAAAATGTTCATAATTGTTGTAGTTGTGTCACTACAATCAAACTCATGAAGAACATTATTGATAATATATCCCCCCTCTAATTAGTTGCATACAAAGGGTCAAGGAATTGAAAGAATGAATAAAGAAAATAAACATGGTAAGACATGTAACATAATAAAGCATATACCATCATATTATAGGCATGTAGACACATAAACTATAAATAAACATTAAAGTATGTGTAGGAATTGCCCCTAATATAGACAATTAACAAGACAAGGATAGCCATGGATGCTAGATAAGGGACATGTAAGCATATCAAATATGTAGTAGAAATGTAATGATCATATAGGATATATAGAAAGATAAGTGTATAGGAACACAAAAGCATTAAATTAAGTGTGCAAGGTTATCCAAATATGGGCAAATGATAAGATAAAAGATGGTCCTAAAGGCTAAATAAGGATCATATGCATAAAGATATGATAAGCATCATAAATATGGGATCAAAACATGATAAGAATTACTAATTGTGGACACACTCTAAATGCTCTACTGATGTTTGTAGTACCTATTGCATATGCATTACCATACAAATAATTCTCTCATTAGTATGAGTGCATAAATTGATAACTGTAAATAGGAAACCCAACTACAACAAAGTAATATGACTACAAAAGATCTAAGAATTATAAAACACGTAAATAAATGTAAAAAAAATATTTTTGGTTGATGCAATATTTATTGTAATCCTGGGATGCTCCTACATCATATTCATGTGGAGGTATCCTCCATGTAGTGTTCTAAATGACTATCATCATTTCTTGACCTAAAGCTTCAAACCAACTACCTAATAGAGGTTATTGATTTTGGTGTGTATAGTCTCTTAGTGAAATAGAGCAATATTTACTTCTATAATCTCCTCTTGGTGGCCCATCCTTATTAAAAAGAACTACAAGAGAACTTGGAGGGTTGAGCACTAATTTGAGAAGCATCAAAGTTCCCATTAGTCCATATATAACCAATTGAGTGGATGCAACAAGATGTACCTTGGAAGTGAATAATTATATTTTGACAAGGCATCATAGTGACCTTAGGTTTGCAAATATACAAAGGCTTTGATGGATAATCGTTAGCCTTGAACTAATTGAGAATTATAGGATTTTTGCCACCTATAGTCAACCAACTAGCTTATTGAGTTAGGGGCATAAAAGACATAGTTATCAGTCATGGGCCAACTTATGAGTTAGTGGGTGGTCCTTGATTTTATGGTCCAAGACCTAACAATGAAAAAATGTTTGGTAAATTGATATATAAATGATCTTTTATGAAAAACACAAGTCAATCACCTAAATCTCTATGGATTCTTTAAATTCAAAGGTAAGATCCACCTCTGAAGTATTTCTCTAACTTATAATAAAATAACCTAGAAATGCCCACTTAGAGATAAGGAGCCAAAAAACTCAACCTACATAGTGATCTTAAGAACACTTATTCTCAAACCGTAAAACCTTGTGTCCCACAAGAAACCTAAAAGAGTTTCTCATAAACAAACTTCTCAATTTATTAAGCAACATGTTTATCTATTATAAGTCTTGAAAAGTGACCTTACGAAACAAATACTATTTAAAAGCATCTACAAATTTATAAACAAATTCTACATCTTTTATCTCGTTATAGACTTTCGGTACAAATTCCTATATGTGCTTGCGAGTCATCTTCATTACTGAATACAATAGTGGTTCAAAAATCCTAACTTTGTCCATTATAAAAGCCTTACACCATCACAAGATGAAAGTTAAGTAAATTAGGTGTATATGCCCTCTATAAAGAATCCCACAAAACAATTTGAGACAATTGCACATAAAAGGAAACTTTAAGACGACGCAAGCACTCGTAATGTTCCCACCCAAATAAGATTCACAGTTGACTTCAAGGAGATCACAAAATGTAGTTACCGGGAATATTGAACATGATGCCCTTCCCCTAATCCTCTTCCGCGATACTTTTTGAGTTCCATATACCTATTTATAGGAAGCTGCAAACTTCCGTTGTAAGTCACATCTGCATTCAATCGAAGGTTTGGATAAAGGCAATGGAAGGGCAGACGAAAAAGGAGCAAGATGAGAAAAAGTCAAAAGAGGGAAGATCTAAAATGTCTTCAATCACTTCCTCTGTATTCGCCATTGCAGGGCTGGCTCTCGGTTGGGCAGCCATTGAGTTCGCTTTTAAGCCAAGTCTTGATCAATGCAGGGACGACATGAAAAAGACCCTCGACCCAAATTACGATCCTGATGACGATGTTGACGCCAAGAACTCCATCCTAAAGAGTTTAAGGTTATTCCTTCTGTCCTAATTTTAACTGTATCTCGGTTTTTATTAGGTTCGAGATTTTCTTTTGTTTCTTTATTACTGAAATTGGAGAAGGTTTTTTCTCTTAAAACCCACTTCTCAGATCGATGGTTGTTCACATTTCTTTTTAATTAGAATGACTGAAAATTGCCACTTCTCTGATAGACGTTTGTCGCCCATGTTTCTTCTTAATGTTCTCTTTTTTTAAAACCAAAAGACCAACACCTGATTTGGTAGGCGTTCCGTTTCTTTCATCTTAATTAATAACATTGAAATACCCACCTCTCATGTCAGTTCTTGTTCCACGATTCTTCTTAATTGAGAAGATTCTAGGATACCCAACTCTTCCTTTTTCTTAACCAAAAAACCCCAAAATATCTCTCTTAATCAATTCTTGTTCGGTCATTCAAACAGTACGAGATACTTACCTCTCGGATCATTTTATATCATGTTTCTTCTTTATCAAAAAGATTCGAAATATAGCATGTTTGTGTTTAAAGCGACATTCTACTAAATTTTGGGATAGAAGTATGTGACCTTTGTAATTTTAATAAAATAATTGTGGATACTTGGAAGAGATCTAGACTTTCGGTAATCGGTCCGTAACTGTCAACTGTGCTAGCAAGGGCAGACTCGTCAAGATTCGAAATACCCATCTTTCGTACTGATTCTTGTTTGGTCATGTTTCTTCATAGTCAAATTTTTAAACAAAATTCCTTGCAATTTCCAAGTTAATGTGACACATTTCAAGCTAAATTCCTTTAAATTTGTCGGACAGAAGCTTGTGGATTTGTCATTCTATTTGCCATTTGTTGTGGGTAACTCAAGAAGTGGGTGTAGTCCTAGTTGCAACAGTGCTACCAATGATAAACTCCCTAAGATCGGCCTCTGGACCATATCACTCAGGCGGAATCTTGTTTGAGACCAGTTATCCTATTACTCCAGATTTAGTGCATGTAAAATTAATAATTATTTTATTACGAAGAGGTGCAAAGAATGGTAAAATCTTTGATTGGTTTGGATCTTTGGACATGGTCCGATGTAGTGTGTTAATCCCCTGTTTTTTCTGTGTGGGTGCCCTTGAAGCTTTTCAAACAGCCAAATGGTGATATTTGAAATTTTGACCACAAAAAGATCTGCAGGAGGTCTGGGAGCACTTGCTTAGATATGTTCAGGAGGATTCTTACCAAATCCTAGATTATCTTTAGTGATGTTTTTCTTTCATGTTATCTAATGTTAATATTAGATTAGATGCATGATCCAGAATAGTTGCAGTAATAAGGTAAGACTTTCACATTTCAGGGATCAATTCACTGAAAATAGTACCAAATTTTGCTCAAAAGTTCTCCTGGGAACGCTTCATTGGACTGTTAACTTATTCCTGATGCTTTGTATACATTTTTAGTTTGTCTTGCTTATTTCTAGCAGTTGCAAATGAAAAAAACTATTGTGGATGCAGAAAACTTATGGACGGCTTGAAAGTTGTCTGTATATTTTATGCATTTAGCAAGAGTTTTCTTTTGCATTTGTGGTTTTTTAATAAACTCTTAGTGCTACATTTGAGCATACCTATCGTTTCTAATTCGGTTGTTTCCATAAGTATCACAGAGCATTGTATAAGCCTAAATAAATGTAAAGGAAGTTTTTTAGGTCAACGTCAAGTGAGACGCTGATTTGGTGTATGAGTCCCACTTTTAAAAGCCCACAAGGAAATTGGTTTTGTCCCCATCGAGGGGCAGGTGTTGGGGAAGTGGTTGGGTTTATATTTTCCTCAACAATATTGATGAACACAATTTGGAGCTATGCGGTGAAATGGTCCCACGAAACATGAATTTTTTTACCTCTTCATGTTTTGATGCAATAGTATAGGTTAGTATTTAAGGAAAAACAAGTTATTTCTTACAAAGCAAGACACAAGAAGTTATTTTAGGACAGATATTATATGTAATACAAGAAAGGTTTTCTTTGAAAGCATGCAAAGTTATCCAGTTCAAATGTTGGTTGTATGGAGTAGCGAGGTCAAAGTATGTGAAAGGTAGAAGGAAGATGTTATTAGTCTGTGTTTTATATTCTGGTGTATGTTCTTATTGAGTTTTTGTACTCTGTTGTCTGGGGGACATGAGAACAGGCAGTTTGTAGGTTCAGTTGTAAAAACTGACTAAGTTTTGAGCAGAATAGTTAGAACAGTTCAAGACATGTAAACTATTGAGTTGTAAGAAGAGTATAGGAAATATAAGGTTTAAACATGTATATTGTTAAGGAAGGGTGTATTAGTTGAAGAAAAGTGCATTATTTTCTATTGTTGAGGAATGATACATCTTTATATTGTTGAAGAATGATGCATTGTTTTACATGTTCCAAGAAAGAGGATTGCATTGACTACTATAGTCAAATTGATACATAGGTCGGATGATTTATTTGCATCAATTTGATTAAATTCACCAATGAAAGCCTCTTTGACACTTATTGGGCTATTTTATGACTGCTTAAAACTCAACACTTTGCCTTGAACTATTCTTCCCAAGACTCCACAACTTTTTCCAACTCAACTAACAATATATGAACGTGGCTGCCTTACTACCACTAAAAAAGAAAACTTTACCCAATTCAATTATGGTATGAAATATACAGACAAATTCATAAACATGAGTCTTCAAAACATGGATTTCCTTCCCTCTCGTTAAAATATCAAGTTTCCCCAACTTAGACTGCAAACATCTCAACTTCTTAGATAAGGGACTTACATTATATTTATTATATGTATTTTTAAAATTCCACTCTTTCTCTATAAGAAATTTTCATCCTAAAGCTACTTTTCTTGCTTCCTAATAATTATCTAATATTCCTCACTTTATCTCTTTCAAGTAGACTTTTTCTTACGAAGATGGAAAGTAGCTTTAGATTGGATATCTCCGAAAAAGCAAAAGACAGCAGCAACGGAATAGCTACGTCTTACCAAGCACATTAAACAGCTTTCTTAAAAGAATGTTTTATTATAAAGTCCATTATGTTGTTTTTAAAAGAATTGTAATGTGTCATTTCTTTGAGTGGTATCAAAGCAAGCAAGTTCCTCAGCTAGAGAAAGTATCAAAGTTCTGAACATAAAAAGTTGAGGGAACTTTCTAGAATAGCCATAGGAAAAATAGTTGGGAACTGTTTAACGAAACAAAATGCTCCAGGGGGCCACCTGCACATGAAAAATAGGACTGTTAAAGTCCTTCCATCGTCCATGTCCTCCATCTCCCTTTCAAGTACAATCATTTAGATATGATAATATAAATAATCAATTTGAACAAACGAGAATTTATGATGTCACTCAAGCCATCCAACGGTTATGTTAATAATTTAGCTACATACTTGGATGTATTCATAGGATGCATATACTTCAAATTGGAAGTAAGGTTATCAAACTTAAAATTATAGTTATTTGAAGATATGATCTAATTTTTGACATCTGTTTTTTTTATTTGAAATATTTTTTTCTATCTTAGAGACCTATTTGGGGATGTTTCTAAATTAGAAGATTTAAAATAAAATTCATTTGCATCTCATGTTTTTGTAGAGATAAGCAGCATTTATAGGGTGTTGTACCTTTCACACAGGGCCCAAAGGGCCAAAGGAAAACATAGTTCAAATAGAACTTGAACTAAAGGAACAAACAAAAACAGTTGACTGACGACTATAGAAAAACAAAGAAATTAAGCAACCCCAGAAACAAAGGGGTCAAGGCTAACTCCACGAACCCGGGGTCGAGAAGTAGCAACAGATTGGGGGAGTCCCTTCTTCCGTAGGACAACCGACCAGGGAGGTTCGGAATTGGGAACCAATGGGGAAGGTGAGAGGAGCGGCTCCACCCCAGTCACCATAGGAGAGGAGCCACCAAGCAGCGATGGAGTCGGCAACGGAGCAACAAAGATCAAGTCAACCAAAGGAACAATAGAGGCGTTCAACAAAGGTGGACAGATACAGACAGATTAGCGACAACAAAAGCTGAAGTTTGGTCAAGCACAGTCTTAACAGTGTCAGCAGATCGATCCAAAAGTGGTTCCACGGTAGGGATGTCCGAGTGAGGAGCAGAAACATGTTTTTCAACCCCCATAGAAGAAGTATTTGAAGGAGAGCCCATCGTGAGGTGATCCAAGAGAGCATTTTTCCACCAAGTCGCATCACCCTTGCGGCGGACATGAGGACAGGCAAAGGCCAAATGACCCACCGAAAAACATCTCCAACACCGAAAGGGGAGACCCTCATAGTCCAAGAGCTGCTTCCAAGGTCTGTCCTCCACCAACAAAACAACATCCCCATGGAGAGGTTTGGAGATATCCAAATCAACTAACAATCGAGTGACCGTAGTATGCCCAAACTCCCTAGTTGTAGAATCCACCATCAAGAACTGACCAATGGTATTGCCAATGGCCTCGAAGCATGATTCCTCCCAAAACTGGAGAAAAAGATTTGGCAGACAGACCCATACAAGTCTGGTGTTCAACGGCTCCGTAAGGGGGTTGAAAGAACGAGACCAGGGCCTGATGGACAGAGAATGAATACCCCACATCCACCCCCTGTCCAGAACACTGTTTCGCTCTAGTGCAGAGGCAAAGGTAGCAATAACGAAGCCCCTAGCGCTAGGGTAGAGCTCGATTTTCATCTCATGTTTACAAAAGCATCCATTGAAAATTGAGAAACTTTTTATCGAGGTTATTTAGATATATCATATAAATTACTACGGATTTTTCTAAAGTTCATGCATGTTGACAAAAGCTAAAAGAAATATAGAAATATATTAGTAGGCTTGTAATTTTCATTTTTTAATTAAAATATACTAATGTTATATGTATTATAGCAGAAATTTTTCTTATCATATTCCAAAGAGTTAACATCATGATAATAAACAATAATAAAGTTTATCAATTGATTGAAAACATATGAGGACCCTTGTGTTAGAGTAATCATTCATTAACTAATAATTAATCAATTTATAATTGATTATTAGGCTAATTTCACTATATGCACTTAAGTTAAACTTGAGAGTATTTTCTTTTATTAGTTTGAGTTATTATTAGATCAATTTGTCTCATCACATGTGATATTGACACTTGTCATGATCTAATCATTTTCTCATTTAGGGTTTGTATTTGTAAGCACTCTCCTTCATTGTATTATCTCCCTTGAGGTTCATTCTATAAGTTATTCATTTTTTTGTTTGTAACTCTTGTGCATGGAAGGTGTTCTCGTTTGTTGTTTGTGTTAGAACATAATGGTATTAGGGTTGATTACCATTATAACATCTATATATTGTTCTATTATAAGGTTATAAAACCTTATATATTATATGTGTATTAAGCATATCTCATTTGAAATAATTATAATCTAATAACTATTAGATTATTAATCATTTATGAATGGTGGTTCTTGAATAGGTGTGACTAATACCCCTTCAAGTATTATGTCACCTTTTCTCTTATATTTAAGGAGGTTCTCTCTCATTTGAAAGATGTTTTTTTTGGAGATGGATAGTGAATTGTATCAATATGCACATGAGGTATTATTGGCCATGTGGAGGTATGGAGAAGTGTTCCCCAAGTACAATCTATGTTAGAATAGACCAATTTTGCAAGTGTTTTGATAAAATGATATTGTATGGGGTTTTTTATCGGAAAGGGTTTTTTCCCATGTATATCTTGTATAATGTGTAATATATGCTTGTATGATTCTCATTTTTTTTTTTTGTATTTTGTATATAAATGGTTAGTATCCTAAGATCCTATTTTCTAACAATTTAATCTTGCATCTTATGTTTTTTCACAAATCAAACATGGTATCAAAGTGTGGATCAACAAATCCCTTCTTGATTTTTGAGGTTTTTTTCAACTAGGGTTACATGGACTTCAAATTTGGAGCCTTCATATTTTTTGTAGGCTTTAGAGTTGGACGAATTTTTGGCACACTTTGGAGCAAAATGAAGCTCACCAAACAGATAAATTTTGATTATAATTTTTTCTTATTTCATCATTGAGAGCTTCTAAGACTTCTTTTTTTTTGTACAGCAACTGTATAGGGCCATACCATATGACTATTGCACCAAAAAGGCAAAAAAATACAAGTCAGTGGTTTTTTTAATTTTTGGTTTCATTTTAGAAATTAAAATAAAAAAATAAAAGGGTAGGTTTAAAAAAAAAAGAGTTTTAATTTGGGGGTGCCTTTTACGGGGGTACCTGCAAGTACTTGTTATCATAGGCATGCAAGGTCCACTCCACCTGTCAGCAGGGTTCCCAACCTGTCACCCGATAATGGCTTTCAATATTGACGATCATGTGTGGGCCACTCGACGACCTCTATTGCCATTGGCGACAACCCCACAGTCACTTGACAATAATTTTTTAACCATTTGGCAGGCATAGGATTTTATTTGACAACCTCTACATCATTTCAACTAGCATAAATCCTTTTTTACCAAAGAATATTCTTTGCATATTTTCATCGTGCACGAATATTTTGTTGATGCATTTTTTTTCTAAAATCGAGCCTTTTTTGTCGATATAGGAAATATTCCTCGGAATAAATCGTTGACATCAATGATACAGATTGATGGCAAGCCCCCTCCAAGCCCCTTTTGTGCCCTAAAGGAGCACTTTTTTTCTTTTAGCCATAACTTGGACATACGATATTGAAATTGGGCAACGAGATATCGTTGAAAAGTTGGTTTTGTGTGCTTTCTAGTGATGTGGGTTTTATCACCATTTTTTTTTGTTGGTGCATTTTATAACCTATCAAAGTCATAAGTGTTATTTTCACTCTCAAGCTCACAACTTTTGACGAGTTTCTCCATTTTTCGCTATTCTTGCGACGTTGGAAAGGTTTTTCAAAGCTCTTCACGACTATCATATATAATTAGGAAACCCTAGGACAAATTAAGATCATAACAAGTGTCTTAGTCTTATCATTTCAGACACAAAAAATAAATAACTAGGTAAACTTAAGTACATAAGTGTGAAAAATCCTAATATGAAATTATTTAGGTGATATACAATGTTTACACCAATAGTCTCCCTTAACTGCAATTGAGGGAGTACGATAAAATATGCAAGGATGGATCTTGATTGCAAGGCTATGTTACATGAGAGAAAAAAATGCAAGAAAAACCCTTTCCAAAAGAGAAAAGGTAAAAAAACATGTACAAATAAAAGAAGGAATGAGGACTCAACATAACCCCCAAGGACTTCTTTTGTCACCAATGTATAATAAATGGTCTCCCCTTAGGAGAGAAAAAGAGAGACTATGTATCACCCCCACAATGTATAATATTTTGCAATGATAGTGGATGCTCCACAAAGGATGATGATGAAGATCCATGAACGTTGAGCATTCCTCCCCTTGGTAAGAAACAAAACCAAGTATAGATTTGGAGGGTCTTCCCATGAAAGAAGAAAGGTCGTGATGTATAATGATGTTGTCTTTGAACTCTACTCAAGAGTCGACATGTCAATATGAAATGATTCCATTGTCGAATCAAGTACAAGTTTAATCAATGAAGAAGGTGGAAAACTAGGACGAATTTGTCTAAGAAGATCTAAAGGTGAAGATGGTGTGACAACTATGGTGGGGCTATCATCAAAGAGGAGATGGATGTCCTCAGGTGTGTTCTCCAAGTCTACAAGTTGTGACTCACAAAACAAACTTGCAATAAATGTCAAGTACCAATCCAATACATACCAAATTTGAAAGACCATGATGTACTTGCTACAAAAAATCAGTCGAAGAAACAAGAAATGGAGATGGTGTGATCTCAATTTATGTCATCCAATTATATTAGTCATCCCATGATGATGTGTCCACACATGATGTTTGAACATGAGCACTTGAAGATGAATCTATCAATGTTAGAAAGCAAGAATCTTCAACCTTAGGATAGTGACTCAAAGGTAAGAAGATGAAGCATGTAAATTTGGATTAGGAGTCATGGAAACCAAAGAATTCATAGATCTCTGAAATTTTGGTCCAAAGAATATGTGCACTCAATATGTGAGATGGAACATACTGTCAAAATCAACACTACTACCAATAAATCTCAAGACATGATCATTCTTGATATCTCATGCTTGCTTCAATTAAGTGTACTTGGTTTAGAGACAAGTCCATAGAGATGTGGCAAGAAATGAAGCCACCTAAGATGTCTTAGAAAGTCACCTTACCAAGATTTATTGTCCCCTTTGCTCAAGGTGATTATGGATTGATGAATTGAAAACTTGTGTTTTTATAATAATATACTCCTCACAAATAGATTAGAGATCAAAACATGTGAAATTAAAACCCTTGTAACATAAAAATGGCCCCATATTTTGTAAAATATCCAAAGTCCAAGTCAAAATAAAAATTTAAGTTTCAAACTTAGATAAAAGGTACCCAGGGTAAAATCAAGAAAAATCAAACATATGGTTGCAAATTATGTGGAAATAGCTTTCTAATGCTTATTTGTTTGTGAAAATCAAATAGTATATGCTCAAGTTATGTCTTTTTTAGTAAAACTACTCTTCTAGGGTTTGTATAAAAAGTACGTAGTAGGATGGGTGTTGGTCACCCAAGTGACTAGGTGCTAAGGCTTTGGGTGTTGGTCATTATGTTGACAACATGAAGGAGGTTCTCAACAATGGTATTGCTAGTGGTGTGACCCGCAATTCAATTCCCTTTGGGGTTGGGTATGATTAGCGGGTTGGACCCATGTAACCATTCGTTGCTCCCTATGAAGGTGGTTGGCACAAGTGCTAATATTAGCCCTACATAGTCATTCTTGCAACTTTTTTTAAAAATAAATATTTTATATTTGACAATGATGACGAAGTCGATACAAGGTGATGTAGGAAGTTGTACGGCTAATAGATCTATATGAATCTATACAATTGTACAAACAAGTATAATAGTGGCCAAGTCAACCTTTAAACAAACTAAGAAAAAAATCATCACTAAATCCTAATATGACTTATATGGAGTTTTAGGTCTTGGGCCTTCTAAGTGTAAATCACGAGGTTCATTTGGCACCAAGATGCATGAAAGCTCTTGGTGAAATTCTCCAAAAAGATAATGGAATTACAAATCTAGAGCTTTGATACCATATAAGTTAATGATCAACATCACAAGAGTTAAGGATAATTTGTGACCAAAACAACCTTCCTCACAAGAGAAAAGAAATGGAAATTTTATGAAGCCAAAGAATTCATTAGATGCAAAAATGAAACTAGTACAATATACAATGAAGAAACCCTTGTTATAAAGACAACGATGAAACTCAATGACACATTAAAATCATGACAAGTGTCTCAATCTTATGATTTGAGACATAAAAATTAAATGACCTAAGTAAGTTTAAGGATGTAAGTGTGAATAGGTCCTAATATGAAACTTGTTAGATAATATACCATGTTCACACCAACAATACCATGTATTCAAACAAATAGCATTCCCCTCCCAATCTTTGTTTTCCATCTCTAGGTGGTAATGATTTAAAATTTATTTTTTATATAATGATAATAGTCATAAAATATCAATATAATTAATCTATGATTTTTGTTTGACATATATAAATATGTTAAAATGTTGTTTTTTTTTCTTGTAACCAATTTACATTTTTTAAAGTTTCCTATTGATTGTATGATTAATTTTTTTGGATAAATATATAATTTATCTATTTTTGTTGTCTCCAAGTTTTTTTAAAATAACATATTGTACTTGGTCCACTATCCCATGCCAATTCCAATACATGTTTCCTAGTAACTACACTTAAAACATAACTTATTCATAGTTATTTTTTTGGCTAAGTTCTTATTAGTACAATTCCACTTGAAAAAGAATGTCATTATTCCTTTTGATCTTATAAACCCATGCACTTGGAGGAGGTCGTCTTGTGGGGTTGTGCCTTGCATGAACTATTTTTAGTGTTGACTTATAATTGTTTATTCTTTTTGCAGATAAGAAAGATTATTCAACAACATTGTTCTCTTCCCTTGATATAAATGTTGAAGTGTATGTTACGAAAACATATATTGAGTTAAAGATATCTTATATGGTGATGGACTAAAGAAGATTCGTCCACTAAATGAAGTTAACCATTGATGATCACAATAAGGAGTTGATGTTCTTATATATTTCTTTGTGGTCATTCCTTGTAATCACTCAAGTTGAATTAGGAGGATATTGATATTTACATATATTGTATTGCTTTGGTTTACAATAAATTATGGTCTGAACATTTTTATGTAAAAGGAATGCCCATGTAACTTTTGATATGTACAAATGTATTTATTTGTTTGGTTAATGTTCAAAAAGTTGTCTTGTCCAAGTAAGGATGAGCTTGTTCGTGTAAAATAAATGCTCAAATGATTTATGAAGGTAGATAGTCATACATTAAAAAGGAACTTTACTATTTACACAAATTTTATATCTATGTCCTTGTAGACAATTTTAAATACACCGCACTTGATTTAAGTGTCTATGAAGTTTTATGATTAAATTATTTGAGACAAGGTCTATTTGGCTAGGGCACTCTTTTTCAATTATGTGGAGGTGAGAATGGGCTATCGGGCCTTAACTATTTGCAAGTTGAGTGATTTTTTCTATGGTTGCAACTCAATAAATGAGGCTATTTGTAGCACCCCTTCGATTTGCTTGTGTTTTTAGACGATGTTTTTATTTTGATAGATTATGATACTATGATGTTATTTGATCGTTGACATTATAGTGATGATGGTTTTTATATTGAGATATGATGGTACACTATACTGATGATTATTGGTTATGACATGCTCTCTGGTTAGCATAGTTGATTATGTGAGTTGATATTGATATATGTTCATTTATAGTTATTTGATGTTTTAGTTTCGTTAGTTTTCATGTAACACTATATTGGTGAAGGGGATAAGATTGCATCACTCACTTATGAGCACCTTGCAATTCTATGATTTTCTCTTCACAGTGTGATTGTTCATGATCTATATACATGTACGACATGTTTTGATTGCAGGTATAGAACATCGATTTCATTTGGATTCACAGGTTTGAGCATGTTCGTTGCCCAACAAAATAGTTGATTGGGAGGTAGTAACATGATTTTTTTGTCAAACCACAACCCCAGTCATAGTGTGTCGTCAGTTCTTGTTTTGGTCATACTTTGTTGTCATGTTGTCTCTATTTGTCTTGTTGTTTAATTATGGGTGTTGCCAAAATAATGGGTTACACTTTTTGGGACATGTTGATTTTTGTTTGAAATCACATATTTTTGGAAAATATAATGATATAAGTTTTTAAAAGTTCCATTTAAAAGATTTTAATTAAAGAGGGTTTCATCAAACCCCTTTATATCAAACACTCTTGGATAGAACCCCGTTAGTTTTAAACCATACCTATAATGGAGTCTCCTCTACACTTATCAAAATGTTGATTAAAAACCATTTTTGATTTAATTTTTGAGGGATCAAATGAAATCATTTAAAATTTATTTTTTGTAAGAATGTAGCCCTTATTATAAGTTTCCCAAAATGTATAATTTTAAATATATTTAATTTGATAATTATATTAATTTTTTATTATTTGTGAATATAGAATTTTTAACGAACATCAAAGTTTTTGTTTCACACATATGAAAAAATAGGAAAATAGAGAAGAAAAAATTTTAAAAATACCTGTGCACTAAGTATTGATGTCCTTATTCCAACAAAAAAAGAAAAAGTTAATTCAAATGCATGCAAAAAAAGTTGTGTGTTGAAGTACACCTCTATCCAAATTATAATTACTCTTATTTGAATTTTTTATTTTTTTTTATTTTGCAACAAAAAAATATGAAAATATTATTCATGCACTAGATATTGGGGTGAAAAATTTGTATTTCAAAAATTAGAATTGTATCATTTCTATATAAAAAGTTATGCGGGCCAAAGTAAACATCACTTTTTAAAAATGTTGTTTTGTAGAAAAAATAAGTTATTAAAAATTACATAAAATGATTTATAATTTATTTTTTATTTCTGCTATAAGTGTAAGAAAGTGAAGATCTGGTAAAAAATGTTGATTAAAATGTCAAGTTTGGCCAAAAAGTATAACCCATTATTGTGGGATCACTCTTATTTTGCAAGGTATGCTCTGTGAGAAATTAATGTTTATAATGTTTTAAATTGATTATTTCTTTAATCGTGATTAATGTTGTTAGAAGTTTTAAATTAGATTTAATTTATTTTGTAAAGTAATTTAATTATTTAGATTAAATTTATTTTATAAAGTAATTAAAATTAATTAAATTAAATTTGATATTAAAATTATTAGATTATAAAAGTTTTGTTTAATTAATTAAATAAAGTTGTGAATTTAAAATAATGGATAATTAAGATTAATATTTAATTTTTAAATTAATAAATAAACAAATATCTTAAAGGAAATATCTTGTGATTAATTTGGGAAGATATTTTGGGATTGTGCCATGAGTTAGAAAATTGAAATCTGGTGTTGGGAAATAATTCATAGAGAGAATTATTGCATTAATTGAAAAAGGGCAAAAGGTTTTGAAAATTTTGGAATTTGAAGGCGAGACTTTATTTCAAACTTCATTTCTTCAAACATCTGAAATAGGTTCTTTATTGTTTCTATTTAAATACAAATTGGAAAAGACTATTAGAATTAGTTATTGTTTTGTAAAATATTGTTTGTACAATAAAGGAAAATTTTATTTGTTTTAAAATTTTTGTATGTTGTGAAAATTGGAAAAATTAACCATGAAAACTTTAGAGCCTCAGATTAAAATATTTTATTCTTTTGAATAGATGAATTGTTTAAAACAATAGAATTCCTAGAAGGAAAACAATAGAAAAATTGGAAAATCTCTGTAGGAATTGATTTCAATCTTCTTGTTAAAAGTTTGAAAAAAACCTCTGATTGTATTGGAAAAGATCTTCCTGTAGAAGATTATTGTTTTTCGTCCAATTAGATTTATTTGGCTTGGAAAATTAAAAACCTCTGATAAATTTGTGAATATCCTCTTGTAGAAAATTTTGTGAAAAATTGATCATCTAGAGCAATCGTTTGATATATATATATATATATTAACTTTATGAATGTTCCTGTCAAAAAAAAAAAATTATTATTGAAAAACCCTGTAGAAAATCCGTACAACGATTTTCTCGAAAATCACAGATTTTAAAGTCTTTTAAAAAAGTATTAAATAATGTTTGGGGGTGGGGCTGCCCCCACAGTCGCCCATAGGGGAGGCGGCCTGTGAAGGCAGCACCCAACGTTGCGTCACAAGTCGCGCGTCACATGGGAGCCGGCTATGTAAACAACCCGCCATTAATGGCATGGCTACTAAACTTATCATCCGCCCTTTATAAATTTTGATTATTTTAGTTTAGTTTTTTTTAATATATAAAATATTATATATATGTATGTATATATATATATATATATATATATTTGATATTTGTTTGGAAATTGTAATTGATTTTTAAATATTTAAATAATGTATATATAATTATGTATATATTCATATATATATTTAAATGAATTTTAAATAGGTGCATGTAAATGAAATTGTATTAAGTTAGATTATTTGGAGCAATGTACTATTGTTGTCTTGGAATGGAAATTCGATTAAGGAAAACATAATGATAGTTTTAATACTTGTTTGAATTGCATATTTAATTATGATGTTTTTTGTCCACGTAAGTTGGGAAATCTGTTAGTTGTGAATGTGTAAGTCTTCCAGATGTTGTAATATTATGTGGGGTTGTGATATTTTGTTAGCCCTTTGTTTTCCTTAGGTAGTGCACCTGTTTGTGATTCAATTTAAATACTCGATTACTACGAAAGGGATGGGTTGCCTCTTACAATATGGTTGGGATTTAATATCCGTTTTTGTGCACTTTGTTTACCCTTGGTTTATGGTTTAAATCCTTGTCTTGTCAGAAGGGGAGTGACTCTCAATGGGGGTCGGCGCACAAAGTGGTGTCAAAATAACTCATGTGAGAGTTAGATAATTTAGTGGAAATTAAATAAAAGTATTAGGGGAAAGGGTAGCTTTAAACACATAACTTGTTAATTGTGTCTCGCTCATTGGCTCAAGGGCTCGTTTAAATTTGAGATAAGACAAGAAGGCCTGGAATGGCAAGGTCATTATCTTGTCCCTTTGAAAGATAATTGACTTTGCATCGGTTAGCATGTGGGGTCAGGGGTAGTGAGAGGCTACCAGGATAACCCAAGATGGGGGTCAGGGTCTAGGAAGATCTGCCAAGATAACTTATGCGACTTTGTGATGACACTCCTCCTATGATAATAGTTTGTATTGTTCAGTTGATGTACTTGATTTTTTTTACTCTAGAAACAATGTAACCTTCATGTTATGTATTGTACTTGTATAGTTTAGTCTTGTGGTTGCCTGTGTCTAAAGGTTGTTGGTTATGCTTAGGAAGCCCTTTTACTATTTCCTAGCACGGGAGTGGGCCTTCGGGTACCACATGGTTGAGTGGAACGTGCACCTTACATCATTGGGTTTCCATTTCATGTTTGTGATAATGAGATCTTCCAAATTGGAGAGCTCGCATGCTCCAATTGCTTTGTACCATCTCTTATATTATTTTGGATCAATTGGATGTTATTGCATATGTACTACTCCTTAGTTGTATTCGAGGAGAATCCTTGTATCATTGTAACTGTAATATTGTTTGTATGATTTATCTCACTTTGGAAATGAGCATTGTAACTGCTATATTGAATGAATGCATTTTATAAATGGTTTTATTATGTACTTTGTAATCTTATGAAATGAGTTTAATGTTATTAGATCTATGTTCTTTATTTCATGAGTATAATTTATATGCTATGGATTAGTTTAATTTTGTATGTTATGGGTTTCAAATGTAAGTGTTGTCGCGTACTTTATAGGGTGAATGTGTTAAGTGTAGTTCACTTTACTTATGACTAATTGCACTTTCAAAAAAGATTTGTTACACTTTCGTTGTCATTGTGTCGTCCTCTAGGGTTGTGTGGCGGGGCGTTACACTACTAGGCATTTAGCATTTGTAGGGGTGGTGTGATTCCTCTTACAATTTGGAGTGTTTCCTAGGTTAGTTGCATGAGTACCTTTTAGTGATTGTGAATTATGGTGGAAACTTGATGGGAATCTTCAATGTTGAGGGTAATAACCTAGATTAATGAGGTTTATGGGGTGTTTGAGCCTTCAACATGCTAAGTCAAAATGAAATTTAGGAGTAACCAATTGTTATTATTATAGGACAATAATTTTTTTATCTTCTTTTAAGTTCTTATGATTTTTAATATTATATTAATTCTTTAATAGAAGAAAACTATTGGCACATGAAAATTTAAAATAAGGTCATTCCTCACTTGCATTAACCTCAAGACTAAGTATATAGTTGCGTACACATCTTAGCAAAAGGACATTTAAAATTAAAATGCATAAGCATCTAGAAAAAAATGTTAGAAAAAAAAATGAATAATACCTAGAATATTTAATTCATTTCTTACATAGCCCCATGAGAGAAAAGAATGCATGCAACCTTACATAATAACCATAATGCAAAGATCAAATAGACAAGTCACAAGATAACATAAGATATACATTGGGAAAACCCTCAAGAGGGAAAAATTTGAGCCTTCAAAAGCATCCACAATTTATGTATTATTCAGTAATAAAATATTACAATGTGCTTACATAGCTTTCATGAACATTTTGAAACATCAACTCCTCCAATGCACTCTTTATGTGTCCAATCATGAATCCACACATCATAAGTCATGCTTCACATATGCATTCACAAGAGAAACTCAATATTATGACAACCCACTCACCCAACCAACCTTAAGCACAAAACATGTGCTTGTTTTTATATATTCAAGCTCACACAAATACAATCAAGTGGTAAAATAAAATCATGTATCTCAAAACCATGAGTATATAAAACTATTGACCTCTCATTTATTTTTTGATTTTAAATTCTCATATTATTAAATATTTTCCAATTAATTATTATATCTCTTATACATAAATAATTAATCCAGTTTTTCATACAACTTTACAAGTGGGCCCAAATCAATATCTAATATGGCTAAACACATTTGGACTTTATGCACAACAAAATATTTATTTATTTTACATAATAAAATAATCCTTGTTATGTAAGGTGTGTAACATCTATTTCTAACATTCCCTTACTTGTATACATTGCATCAGGGTCAATCAATGAAATACATCATTATAGCCATCTATGAAATCACATGAATCTCCAGCATGCTCTTGTGCTTCATCAAGATACCTGCAATAAAACCAAGGTGGCTACCATCTCAAGCAAGAACTCCTCTCATTCTCTAACATGCCAAAGGCAAAAAATCAAGGTGAAGATACACCAATCCAAATAACACAAACATCAAGTCCAAGTGATAACAAAAGCTCCAAGTTGTTGTCAAAGGAAAAAAACTTGCATGATTGGAAGTAACACCCACAACCTGTGCTAATACATCCAACCATCCACACCTCCTAAGTATCAACAACATTAGCAAACTCATGCCAACAATATATCCAACCCATAAACCACAATCACAAGTTCTTTGTATAAAACCTGTCAATGAAGAACAAACACATCTAGGAACTCCCATTGCATGGGCAATGTCAAATCTAAAAATAGATCATGGTATAAATTAAGCTTATCAATTAACACTCAAACCAAGGTGTGGCAAATAATCAAACCTTGTAGTACCAAGAATAATCACAATGATCCACATGCAACATAAATAGTTGCATACTCTCTCACAATATGTCATCATGACTCTCCCAAATCATATGAACATGAACCTCTAGGAAGTAGCCATGGAACAAAGAGAGAAAACTTGTAAATCATATCATGTCCCTCTACCAACACCTCAAAATGCTAATTTGTGTTAAGTAAGATCTCTTTTACAACTTCAAATGAAAATCATCAACAACACCCAACCAATCAATCTCATAGATCAAATGAAACATATGTATCATGTCAAACCAACATGGATGTAAGCCTCTCTAACCAAGGAAGATCAAACTCAAAATATTCATTCTGAAAACCAAGAAATCAACCCAATAAACATCTCTTATGATCCTCATAAATGACATTATAAAATAACTCATATGTACAGGGAGATAACCATACCAAACATCCCTCAAATGAACCCTCAAAAACTATTTATAGCTCAAGATCCATATCCATGAGAAGACAAAGTATAAAGATAAATACATCTAAAAATAGGATGGGCTATACCTATTAGAAATAGACCGCCGAGTAGACCAAGAGTGGGGAATGAAAATGCTCCTTTATAGGTCCATCATGAACTCGTGTCCATATCCAGGTGAAAGCACCTCAGTCTTCCTACTAAAACCTCCAAAGAGTAACCATCTCAACAATTGTCTCTAATCCCAAGAGCACTCTAGCCTCACCCAAGTCTCTAAGTACCCAATAAGTTAAGATAATCTACAAGACCATTGTCCAAAGTCCAACCATAAAATAAGGAACTCAATCATGACTCCATGATCTAACTTCTCCTCTTAGGATATCACATGCATCAATGCACACATCCCAATCTCAAGAGAACATGTATCATGCCAATACTCAAATTGGTATTAAGAGTAAACCAAGACATAATAACAAACATTCTCTAATCAAAGAATCAACATCTACAATCACATAAAATAACCATCTCTTGAACTTATATGTCAAAGCACTCATACTACATAAGAATCATAATCTAAGAGTTTGTCCATGATACCCAACCACTATAGGAGATCATCCATCATTAGGTGATAAATACACATCACTACCAAAGCTCCTACTGGACTGTGATACAAGCTATCCATAGTATCATGAAAACTATCTCCTAATTTGAATATCATCATGGTATGCACATGCTCAACTATAATGTCAATAACACCATAGTAGAACCAAGATCTCCAAGCCAAGAAAATGAACTATCATTGCAAAAATCTTAGACTAAACTATGTATCCAAGCTATCCATGATATCATGATAAACATGCTACAAGTCCCAAAAATTGAATATGTGGGCACTCTAATCACCCCTCTTCTCATCCCAATGCAACATACCAATGCACAAATGGCCATAGACAAGGAAAACTAACAAATTTTGCATCAACACTGAATCAATCTTGTGGATATAGACAGTCCAAATCTGAGTCATCCCATTGCAACCAAATGGGTGATCAAGCCACATAACTACATAACTTATAGATCCCAAAGAATGAAACATGCAAACTCATCAACACATCAATAACTTGTAAATCAATATATCAAAGAAGATAATCCTGAAGACCTCAAGACTCAAACACCAAGTCAACCACATATATGATTTTTCAAAAAAGTCCACAAATGAGTAACCATATTCAAGGAACCAAACAAGCATCCAAGAGATAAGAACAACCTCCTAACACTAAACCACACAACCACCAATCGACCACATGTATGATCATGTCGTGCTAATGCTCAAATGTACTTGTATATCCATGATAGTATAATCATCACCATTGTTGTATCTAGACTCAACTCTCATTAAAACAAGACTCCTAGTCTTCATGCATTTTAATTCATATCTTCAAACCAAATAACAACCCGTGTGTCTATCATCATCAAAGTCCAAACTTTGAAAACATTTGTAAACCTATATTAGGAAGTACCAAATCTAAAAACATGTTGTACCATCATATTGGTCTCATATAACAACATGCACTCCCTTAAGGTTCATCTCTTGACTCGTCTAAATGCTCATAGAATCACACCTCAAATTTCAAGCACCTACAAGTGATAAAACAAATACCAAACTCTCTCCATACATAAAACTAAAAATCTACATGACCCACTTTGTAGTACACTTTAAATACTTTCCAACACCTATTTGAAATCAAAAAAATTGATTATTTATGCAAAATTTATGACCAAAACCATGTTCCAAAGAAACATCTAACTTTATGACACCAAAATCTGACAAAACAATCAAATCAACAAACTAAACTTGTACCACTATGTAGTGCTCGAAAAAGTCTTTTCATCAAATTTTGGAAGTCAAAAATTTGATATCATGGGTGAAAGTTATGCCCCTCAGAAGAAAACTACACTTTTAGGCTTAAGAGAGGGCTAGGTAGGCAACCGTACATTCAATCATCATGCTGACATCAAGATGAGGGTGGTAGTGGCACACAAGCTAGGTTTTGATGGTGGGCTTCAGGCAAGTTTTAAAAATATTTAATTTTTCTTTTTTTATTTCACTCAAGGTTGGGCTCTGGCCCCACCCAACTGGGGGCTTGACTAGGGGCCTAAGGGACCATCGGTCCAACAGTCATCGATTGACTAACAACAAGGCCTAACGACACCATACCAATTATTGAGTACCCCAACTAGTATGCTTGCATAGAAGGGTATAAAGGGTTGTGAACCCCCATCAATTTTGAATTTTATTTTATTTTAAAAAAAAAATCAATTAACTTTTTTAATTCTACATGATTCTTACCTTTTTATTTTTTATTTTTTGTCTCTACAGTTGATCTGTACAATTGTAAAAATAGGGTTGTGGGGGTAAAAATTGTATTTTTCATGGTGGGAAAAACAAAGCAAGTTTTATATCAATCTTCATTTCTTAGCCATCTTTGATTCAATCATGACATGTATTTTGTCTCAAGAGGTCATTAGTGAAAATTCTTTACAAAACCCTCATATGAAGCACATCTTTGAAACCCTTTTGACCAAACATTTTTCAAACCCCATATTTGCAATAAACCCAACAAATCTATAATCTCCAAAACCCTAGATTTATATAACAACCTACAAATGTGCCTCATACCTTGTTCAAAATCTTTCGAATCTTTGGACTACATTACCATGGGTTAAGCTTTGCACTGATCTACTTTAACAAGGGTTATAAAAAATTTGGGAGCTTACACCTCCCACAACCATGAATGAAACTATGATACCACTTATAAGGAAGTAAATGCATAATACCCAAAATGTTTAATCAACTTTCTACATAACCCCATGAGAGAAAAACATGCATGCAAGCTTAAAGAATAGTCATAATGCAAAGATCAAATAGATAAGCCACAAAATAACACAAGATATACCCTGAGAAAACCCTCAAAAATTAAAAATCAAGTCTTCAAAAACATCCACATACTATGTAGTATTCAACAATAAAACATTACAATACGCTTGCATAGTTTCCATGAACACTTTCGAAACATAAAGCTTCTCCAATGCACTCTTCATATGTCAAAGCATGAATCCACACATCCCATGCCATGCTTCACATATGCATTCACAAGAGAAACTCGATAATATGATACCCACTCACCCAGCCAACCTTAACCACTAAAAATGTGCTTGTTTTATAGATTCAAACTAACACAAATACAACCAAATGGTAAGATAAAATAATTTGTCTCAAAAGCATGAGTAAACAAAACCATTGACCCCTCATTTACTTTTTGATACCAAGTTCTCACATTATTAAATATTTTCCAATTAATTATTTTATGTCTCCCACACATAAAATGACTAATTCAATGTTAATACAACTTTACAAGTGGAACCAAATAAATATCTAATGTGGCTAAACACATCTCTTAGATGCACCACAACTAAGTATTTATTTATTTTATACAATTTAAATAATTCATGTTATGCAAGGTGTACAACACCTATTCCTAACAAAAATATCACAATTGTAGCGAATAATTCCCAAAAACTCCCACTTTGTAGTTGGGAGTATAATGGCTTGGCCTCTATTAGGTAAGAAATTATGTATCTCTTAGCATTCGACTAAGGCTTGAAACTGAAGCATAAACAATATTGTGGGGTATTTTTGATATTATGATATTTTTAAGATATCAATCTAGGTATGCAAAAGAATTAGTTCAAATGACATTTATTGGAATTTTAATATATTTTTGTGATAATTTGATCCACATTGTTGATTAGATAAGAACAACCTTGGCTACATAAAATAGTGCATAAGAAACATTAATTTAGATACATAAAACATTAGCAATTGGATTGTAATTTTTTTTTTCAAACTTTGTACATAAATTTTTTAAGTGTACGCAATAAAATTAGTCTTTTGCTAGGTGACATTCATATTTTACCCTTTTGGGAAAAACATCCTTTATACTCATTTGCAAAATATTTTATATAGATCAAATTAATAAGTATTATATTACAAAGTGTATTATTTGCATTACTTATATCGTATGTCTTTAACAATCATATTTTTAACATTCCAATTCCACTTTATTTTTGTAACGATAAATTGTGCATACCTTGCACTTTTGCACATTTTTTTAAGATTCTTTGGCCCCTTTTTTCTCAAACGTAATGTCTAGTGTGAAAGGGACATATTTTTGTGTAAATGTTGGTAATTAACCCAGATCTTGACAATATTTGACTCCACATGTCCTAAGAATTCAAATCATATTTACAATTTATATTCTCTATCCTAGTCAAACTTGCAGGTTTGGATTTGACCCTCAAGTTCCTAAAATCAAATAAATATGGGCCCATCTAACTTACTTTTGATTAGTCATTACCCATCAACCTGAGCACAAAATGTTTAAAATTTGGTGCTAGTACATTATATAAAAGGGAAAAGCCCTTGTTTGTTTGTACATCTACTATCTCTTGTTTGATTATCATATAAAGAACAATACATCAACATCTTATATAAGCACAAAGTGACAACTAAAGTAAGGGTACACTATACAATGGGTATGGTTTGTATCAAGTTAAGTGTTTATTTTTTGTGGTGATATTTACTATGGTACGTTAGGGAAGCCCCGCTTGGTTTATCAAAGTAAAAATTGAAAAAGATTTTACCCACCTTAATAATTGGTTCATTGTTGTCAAACCTAAACATAAGTGCATGGTATTTTTCTCAAGTTTGACACCCTTAAAACTTGGGAGAATATCATCCTTTAGGGATTTAGGACCTACAAGTTTACACCTACCACCCAACAACTACCAATTATGTTTCAAATGCACTTAATATAGTAGAACTTTTATAGAGGGTATAAATTTCACCCACTTTATCATATTTTCACATTCTTATAGGTGTCAAAAAGCTTTCTCTGAGAAATACACAACGATATAAGCTTTTTCATTAATTTTTTATTTTATGTTAGAATTTGGTGATTGAAGGCATCATTATTTTAGAATTAAAAATAGGTTTTATTTTGAGCATACATAATAAAATTTTAATATGACAAATATAATTAGGAAGCTCTTTGAGGGTAGGGAATTAAGAAGTTGGGGATGATACATGAAGGATAGTTGGGTAAGGGATGGTTTGAAACTCTAGATCAAAAGACAAATGAATTTTTAATTGCAAAGGACCAGGAGGTCGAGGTAAGGAAAAAGGTCTATCGAGAAGGGGAAGATCTGACAAGATAATAAGGAAAAAGGGAAAATGCAAGGATGGGTGGAGTAGAATACCAAGACGGACAACCCAAAAGGTCCAAAATTTTGACAACCTACATAGACAAGTAGGATTTTACTATAAAACACACTAGACTTAGAATTTTTGAATTTCTTGCGATTATTAGCACATGGGGGATGACACATGGCAACGCTTGGGAAAGAATTGACTTGTGGAAAACTCACTTATAATATATCAAATCATTTATAAATCATGGGTTTAAATTGGCTAAGACACATAGAAGGGAAGGGACTCAAGAAAAAAAATTCCATTACAAATTTGAGTCCCAATAGAGATATTTATTGAGATAGTTACTCTTTGGAGGTTTTAGAAGGAAATCTTAGGATCCTTCACCTGGATATATGGTTGTGATTCAAAGATGTATATGTTAAGGGATTGTTCTTGGAAAACTTTGTTGTGGTTTGGTGTATCCTAGATGAGTAATCTCATTCCTCGCTCTTAGTCTACTTGATGAATAATTGTTTGATAAGTACTACCCACTCTAATTTTAGATGCATTATGTTTTATGATTTTTCTTCTCATGAATATGGATCTTGAGTTATTATTTTTAGTTCTACAGGGTGAATTTAACGAGTATTTTTCATGTTTATCTCCTCATGCATATGAGTTCGATTTATGATGGCACTTATGAGCATTTTAGGAGATGTTATTGTGTTTATTCCTAGTTTTAGGAATGGATATAAGTGTGATATTCCTTCAATTTTGGAGAGGCTTAATCCATGTTGGTTACATTATATTCATGTGTTTTGTTTGATCTATAAGATTGAATAGTTGGATGTTGTTAAGAATTTTTAACTGGATTGTGAAGGGGGTCTAACTTGGCACAAGTTAACACTTTGAGGTGTTGGTAAAAGAACATGTTATGTGATATGATTTGTAGGCCATATTTTTTCTTATGAATATTTCTTGGAGGTTCATCTTTGCATATTTTCTTGGAGTAAACTTGGAAGAGTTATGTTTACTTGTCAAATATTATGCGTTATTTTTTTGTTGCATGCGTGGATCATTGTGATTGTTTTTTACCCCTACATGATTTTGATTATAATTAGCCACACCTTGGTTTAAATTTTGATTGGTAGGCTTCGTATGGCTTGACATATTTTCAAATTTGATATTTCCCATGAAATGAGAATTTATGGATGTGTATATTCTTCATTGATAGGTTTTATACAAGGAGCGTGTGATTGTAGTTAATGGGTTGGATATGTTGTTGGCATGAGTTATTTTAATGTTCTAGATACCTTGGAGGTATAGATGATTGGATGTATTAACATTTGTTGTGGTTTCTATTTAGATTCATGTGGAATTTTTTTTCCTTGGTATCTACTTATTCCTATTTGTTTCAATTAGATATAGTGTTTGTATTTGGATATTGAGTTGATGTGAGACTCATTCTTCTATGTGACAATTATTGTGGCATTTCTTTAGATTGGATATTATCTTTTGTACATTGGAACAATGGAGGATGAGAGAGTTCTTGTTTGAGATAGTGATCACCTTGGTTAATGTTGTGGGTATCTTAATGGACCACATAGAGCACTCAGATGTCTTGATGGTACATGTTGTCGTTAGGGATTGTTCTCTTGATGTTTGAGCTTACTTTTCACCCTTTATGCAATGTATATATAACAAGTGGGATAATGTTGGGAAGCTATGTGTTTACACTTTTGATAATGTTTATAATGTAAAACTAATATTTATTTGTGATGAACCTGGGGAATCTAGGGATGCACGTGCATTATGTGGATTATACATTCTTGGGGCCACTTTGTATGTTGTATGTAATGTTCAGATAAATATTTAATGTGGATTGCACATTGGAAAATTATTTAATATTACAAAAACTTAGTGTCAAAAAGAGAAAAATCAATACCTAAAATTAAGTGAGGGGGACATGGTTTTGTAAGCTCATGGTATTAGGCACATGGTTTATGTAATAACACTCAATGGTTGTTTTGTGCAAGCTTTTTTCAATAAAAACAAGCACATGGGTAGTTGTTGAGGTTAGCTATCATAACCTTTGAGGTTGGTTTTCATTTGTGTTGAGCTCTCCCATAAGTGCATATGTGAATCATGGGATGGGATGTGTGGTTGCACAATTGCTCGTTATTCTTCGACACATGGAGGATGCATTGGAGGAGCTTGATGTTTTAGAAGATTTCATTTTACTTTATAAGTGTATTGTAATGTTTTATTGTTGAATAATATGTTAAGTATGGATGCTTTTAAAGGCTAGGTTTTTCCCTCATGAGGGTTTTCCTAGGGTATATTTTGTGTCATGTTGTTGATTTTTTTCTATTATTTTATATGGCGTATTCTAAATAATCTTTTACATTATTTCCTCTCATGGCTCGATTATGTGGAATTTTATTTATTGCTACAAATTTTTCTTCGAGAATCTTGCCACCTTCTCCACTCTATCATGACATCATGATTCTTTTGTTAACTTGTAGCAATCCTCAATATAGTCTTTCATAATCATATCATTTTGCCTCAACTTGTGCAAATTCTTTAATAATTCTAAATTATAATTTGTAGGAATGAATTTAGATTTTAGATTCTTCACCATTCTATCCCATTTTTAAATGATTGGTTTACCATTTTATTTTTTCCGACTAAATTTATTTTCACCAAATGAAAACATGACCCTTCAACTTAAACTTAGAAAATTTTACCCTATTTGGAGCATCAATATTTTCAAACTCAAAATGTTCTTCTAATTAGTTATCCAATCTATCAAATCTTTAGGATTTAAACCACCAAAATAATTTGGAATGCCTACTTATCGTCTTACCAATAATTGATATATCTTTCAACATCCTTTAGTCCTTGTCTTCTTTTTCATTCTCAAATTACTTGTTAGAGCTAGCTTTTTATTCTTCATTACTCTCATTGATTCTAGGGTAAGAGTTTCTTCTACTATCTTCTTTAAAAGCATCCATTTGGACATTCATTTCCTTAATAATCTTAAACACTTATTCCATCTTCCCAACAATTTTAACAATTCCTTGCCCTCTTTGTGGAGGCATCTTGGATTTGATGAAAATTGCATTAGGCTAAAAAAAAATCCACAACCACCCTTGCAATTATCTCTTTGTTGATATTCTATTTTCAAGATTCTTATACAAACTACCTCAGTTTAGTGATTTATTTGCAAGCATAACATTTACTCTTTGCAAAGATTCAAAAATTGGATCTAATACCACTTAATGTAGTCATGGGAAGAGGATTCAATAAAGCATTATCCAGTCATACAACCTAATAAACAAACACACAACAAACCTTTAATGAAATAATAATATGATCTTTATTGATTCACATTTAGGATTGAATTATAATCTACTACAATGGGATTGTAACATGCTAGGGTGCAATCATTTGATTACAAATGAGCACACCTATGTGTGAATTATAGCATTCAAATGATTGAGAGATATTTATATAGAAGCTTCTAGGCTTTAAAAGTAATCTCAATTGGTTGTAAGGGGGTACAAAGTTTGATATCAAGTATAACATGTAGATGAAGTCTTTTGGAATGAATGTGGCAATGATGGATCAATGAAGTTTGGTGTGGTTCATATCATAACCTCTTGTGGTTTATAACGTAAAACTAATATTTATTTGTGATGAACCTAGGGAATCTAGGGATGTGTGCATTATGTGGTTAGACATTCTTGGGGCCACTTTGTATGTTGTATGTAATGTTCAAATAAATATTTAGTGTGGGTTGCACATTAGAAAATTATTTAATATTACAAAAACTTAGTGTCAAAAAGGGAAAACTTAGTACCTAAAAGTAAGTGAGGGGGACATGGTTTTGTAAGCTCATGTTATTAGGCACACGGTTTATGTAATAACACTCAGTGGTGGTTTTGTGCAAGCTTGTTTTTATAAAAGCAAGCATATGGGTAGTTGTTGAAGTTAGCTATCATAACCTTTGAGGTTGGTTTTCATTTGTGTTGAGCTCTACCATAAGTGCATATGTGAATCATGGAATGGGATGTGTGGTTGCATGGTTACCCATTATTCTTGGTTGCATGATTACCCATTATTCTTGGACACATGGAGGATGCATTAGAGGAGCTTGACGTTTTAGAAGATTTCATTGATACGAGCTATATAAGTGTATTATAATGTTTTATTGTTGAATAATATGTTGAGTATGGATGCTTTTAGAGGCTAGGTTAAATTCCGTCATGAGGGTTTTCCTAGGGTATATTTTGTGTCATGTTGTTGATTATTTTCTATTATTTTATATGGTGGATTCTAAATAATTTTTACATTATTTTATCTCATGGCTTGATTATGTGGAATTTTTTTTATTGCTACAATTTTTTCTTTGAGAATCTTGCCACCTTCTCCACTCTATCATGACATCATGATTCTTTTGTTAGCTTGTAGCACTATTCAATATAGTATTTCATAATCATATCCTTTTGCCTTAACTTGTGCAAATTCTTTAATAATTCTAAATTATAATTTGTAGGAATGAATTTAGATTTTAGATTCTTCACCATTCTATCCCATTTTTTGAATGATTAGTTTACCATTTTATTTGTTTCCAACTAAATTTATTTTCACCAAATGGAAACATGACCCTTCAACTTATAATTAGAAATTTTTACCTATTTGGAGCATCGATATTTTCAAACTCACTCAAAATATTCTTCTAATTAGTTATCCAATCTATCAACTCTTTAGGATTTAGACCACCAAAATAATTTGGAATGCATACTTTTCTTCTTACCAATACTTGATATATATTTCAACATCATTTAGTCTTTGTCTTCTTTTTCATTCTCAAACTGTTTGTCAAAGCTAGCTTTTTATTCTTCATTACTCTCATTGATTCTAGGGTAAGAGTTTCTTCTACTATCTTCTTTAAAAGAATCCATTTGGACATTCATTTCCTTAATAATCTTAAACACTTATTTCATCTTTCCAACAATTTTAACAATGTCTTGCCCTCTTTGTGAAGGCATCTTGGATTTGATATAAATTGCATTAGGCCAAAAAAAATCCACAACCACCCTTGCAATTATTTCTTAGTCGATATTCTATTTTCAAGCTTCTTGTACAAAAGGTTCTACCTCAGTTTAGTGATTTATTTGCAAGCATAACTTTTACTCTTTGCAAAGATTCAAAAATTGGATCTAATACCACTTAATGTAGTCATGGGAAGAGGATTCAATAAAGAATTATCCAACCATACAACCTAATAAATAAACACATAACAAAGCTTTAATGAAATGATAATATGATCTTTATTGTTTCACATTTAAGATTGAATTACAATCTACTACAATGGGATTGTTACATGCTAGGGTGAAAACATTTGATTACAAATGAGAAAAACTATGTGTGAGTTATAGCATTCAAATGATTGAGAGAAATGTTTATATAGAAGCTTCTAGCCTTTAAAAGTAATTTCAATTGGTTGTAAGGAGGTACAAAGTTTGATGTCAATTATAACATATAGATGAAGTCTTTTGGAATGAATTTGGCAATGATTGATCAATGAAGTTTGGTCTGGTTCATATCATAACCTCTTGTGAGTCTAACGAATCTAGAAACATGTTTCTTTGGTACCACCTTTTTTGGAAAGGTGTTGTGAGCCTCAAACAATGAAACTATATGTTATTATGGTATACCTTGTAGTGAGTTAGAAATTGAATTATGCCTTTGTAGTGATCAAAATCTCTTGAGAATTAGATGTGACATTGCAGGGTCAATTAAAAATATGTATTCCCAACAACTAGGTGAAAAAAGAAAGTGTGGTGAAATGTGCTAGGGTTTGTGACGCCTAGATGATGACTATAATGTTATTGAAAACCTACAAACAAACAAGTAACAAGTAAATTACAAGATTTTTTGATGATTCAAGATTGTTCTTACACCCCAAGATGCCCATGCATTAGATTCATATGCACCACAAAGTGGACGCAAAAAATTAAAGGTGAAATTTGTATGCCTATCTCATTTTCATTTTTGTGTGCCTATTTAGAGGAGACTTATTAGACAAATAAACATATTTTCAAATGACATAATCTTGTGCAAAGTTAAGTCACTTGATTTTTTATTCACCTACCATTTACACGCCTTTTAATACACCTACCACTTATCCTCTTTCCCATGTCTAGGCACCTTTATGCATTTACCTTGTTGACTCATTTGTTACTCCTATGCTCACACATATTTCTAGGCACATGTTATTCAGTACAATTTAGCCCCTTTTATCTTGAGACTAGTTAATGGTCATGGAATTTTCCTAACGTAATTAAAAAACTCAAATTTGATTAAATCCCTTCCTTTACCTATCCTACTTAAGGCCAACTAATAAGTTTGCAAGATACCTTGTCATGTCATTGTATTTGAAGACATTCAATGCATTTATTTTAACCATCCAAAACTTAGGAAATTAAGAAATCAAGTAATTTGAATTTCATTGACATGTACACACTTCAATTGGTACTCTACAAAGAACCTAGCATAACACAATCATCCTAAGAGCATTTGCATGATTGAAGAGTGTTGTTTTCAATATTGTTCGATTTTTAGGGGCCAATCAAGGTGTAGTACCCTCGCAAATTAGTTGTACCACAACCAAATAAACGTATTCATCAATACCACCATGTATAAATATCAAGATAATATTGAAGAAATCGAAGCATCTTAGGTGAAGTGAAGAACGCTATACAAATTACATAAGTAGAGTTTGTGAGTGCATGACAAGTTCATGGTTGTGAATGTATTCCTCCATAGAGTCAATAAAAACTCCAAGATAAATTACTGGAATATAATATGAACTATTTTGAATCTTGAGATTTGATAAGTAGGAGGTATTCTCCACATCATGTCAAATTGTGATATTGCTATCAAGGTTCAACTCTATAGTTTTACAAGTCAAACTTATTGACCCATGTTTCATGAGTAGTGGTTCAAAAGAACCCATCTCTCATGATAATGAATGGCCCACTTAGCACTCATTGCATCCAGGTGATGCTCATAGAGGTGAAGCATCGGGCCTTCTCGGGAGGTCACCCATCCCAGTACTACTTCAGCTTAAGCATGCTTAACCACAAAGTTTTTCCCAAGATTAAGTCCACTTAATTTTCTTGAGATTGACTAGATTCATATGCACTCATCAATTATCAAGAAAAATACTTTTATTTCAATTTTACATTCCACACATTTTATTAAATTAACTTAATTAAAACCTTAAAAAAAATTCCTACACAATTATATATACTAAATATATAATATTTATATTATAATAATTGAATGATCAACACAATGTCACTATTTATATTATAATAATTAAATGATCAACACAATGTCACTCTCACACATGGTACAATTCTCAACGTAGTATTTGGTCTACTAGGTTTGACATTTCCTATGATGAGACCATTCCTTTTCATTATCTCATGTAAGACCAAACTTTTTAAACTCTTGTTTGGTATCTTGGATTTTTATTTTATTTTATATTTTATATAAAAAACAACATTGGAAACTTCTAAAAATATAACTACGATCCCCCCTAATCTATGTAAACGGATAAAGCCATGTCCAAATTTAAACGTCTACATACGCACTACATCAGCCAAAGCGTGGATAATGAAGAGGCGGTGATGATTCTCGTACAACACGTTCACGTCCACAACTTTTAAAAGGATATTCTTTCACAACTGTATTCTTAAGGGAATATTCTGAAGCCGTCCACTAATTTTACTGTTGAATGTACAATTTGGAGAGCCTGCTTTTGTTCAAAGTACCCTTTCAAATAATTGCCCACATTTCCTGCAAATTTACCTTTACTCTTAGTTGGTACTTGTATTACCAATTTGACTGCTAGTTGGTCAGATAGAAGAGATTAGCACTCGGTCCTATGCCATTGTCTATCTAATATATTGATGTACTTTTTAAAAAACTAAAAATATTATTAAATATTTTTATTATTTTGATGATAGATTATTGAATGCAATTTAAAAAATTTATGACATAATTAAATTCAAAAATTTAGGTGTGTTAATTATTGTTAAATAGATTTAATATATTATTTTATTAGTGATAGACTATATATAGTGTGAGTTACAGGTTTAGAATTTGACGGTCACCCTTACCTGTCATATGAATTTTTTTTTATGGTTTGTTTATTTAAATGCCTGTCACTTTACGTTTTATGAAAATATTTAATTGTCAAAAAAAATTAAATATCAATCTCAAATCTATTAAAAAGTAACTATATAAAATTAAAAATAGTTTAATCCTTATTCAACTCATTATCTAAAATTTCAACATGTTCACCAATAAAGCAGAAATGTTGTATTATATTGTAAAATGCGTTGAAAAAATAATGAAAATTCAAAAAATATTGAGACTTAGAAATAAATGTAAAAATCTTAAATTTATTGTTACAATTCACAAGAAATTTCTAAATTCATATAGAAAATAAATCTTGTTCAAATATTCAAAAAGTTAAAAAACAATTATATTTTATTTTGAAAAATTCTATTTTGAACAGATTTTGAATTAATAAATATAGTTATAATAAATAATATAAAGTGAAATTAGAAAGAATTATTTCAGTTCTAAACTAATTTATATTTTTATCATAAACTATATATATATACACTTTCTTTTTTCATTTGCATTGCTTTATGTTTTAAATATGTATGCAAATATTTCAAAATCAAATAATACTTAATTTCTTTAAGAAAAAAATGTAGATTTGTCTAAGTTTATTTCATTCCATTATTTATCATTTATTATTAATTGTTTAATCCAACCACATACAACTAGAATTTGCAGTACATGGCATCCATACACACCCATGCACAAACGTGTACTATCTAACATATTAACATACATATAGTTTTCTATCGGGGTAATCCTTGAACCTCCTTTAGATGCAAGTGCTAGTATTAATATTTTTGTTGTTGAAGTATATTGATTATTGAAGTACATTGAATTTGGAGGTAGAAATATGGAAAGATTTTATTTTATTTTTAATTATTTAATTTAATAGGTAGAACATCTTTAAAAATTTGTATGTATTAAATTAATATTTATTTTCAATATTTATAATTTGAATTATGTATTTGTTAATAATTTTTTAGGTGTTTTTTTTAATCTTATAGAATTTAATTCATCATGTAATAACTATTGGTAGTTTTTGTATGATAGTTAAGTCATTTGATGGTATTTAGACTAATATTTTATGTGTTAGATATATTAAAACATGGCTTTATATTTACTTTATCATTGGCAATGGTATTGATAAGCTTGTTATTCAACTACGCAATAAAGATTTGCTAATTTATATTGTAAATTCAATTACTTTTTTATTTACGTGTAAGGATTAGTTCTTTTTTAAATTTGCATATTTATATAGTTCGAATATATGGAAAAAAGAATGACAAGTTCAAATTATTGATTTTGCGTAAAATTTGCTCATTAACAATGATAAAAAATTAAATATTAAAAGAGATTTAAATCAATAAATTCCTTAGGACTTAAAAAAGTCCTTATACTAATAAAATTTTAAGAGTAGATTTTTTTAAAAACATGCATAAAAAGTTTCCAAGTCCAAACTTTCCAAGTACAAGGGTACTTAGTTATACTTAGTGAAAGACTTCCACCTTTTGCATAATTACCACATTGTGGAATAAAAGTTAAACCCGTAGTTGATAGCTCCATATGGCCTTATTTCAAGCTAGACTTTATTATTGACAAAGTTCTCTACATAGTAGATTTTGTACCGTTTGAGACCTTTCATTTATTAAGATATTAATATTTTTCTCATTTTGAAGGTTATTTTTTGTATTATTTTATATATGCATATAATTATACATTAATGGTTCTCGACTAAGTCAAGGATCATAACTATAGTTATAGTTATAAAATGACAAGAGATGTCTTATCATTATTAGGTGGGGTTGTCCAACTTTTCTTTACATTTTTAGTAATTGGAAAACTTTTGACAAATATACATGATTTAATTGGAAAGTCCATTTATCCATTTTGAGTTGTTGAAGAAACTATTTGAAAAACATTCATATTTGATTGTGTGTGAAGGATAACATGACTATATAGTTTTCTATGATGCTCTTCCACCATTGGACTCTAAAATGACAAGGTTGGACATAAACACAAAAAGTTGACAATGAACATTTTGCCTTAAGATGTAGACCATGTTTTATATATAGACATTTAATCTTAACCATCTGATGTTTAATATAATAACAACTCACTACCGAGTTGTCAATCTCATACTTGATACTTTTTAATATTTCCAACTAATTATGCAACAATAACAATAGTTTTCTTGGAGGAAGAATGCAACCATGACCACTAGTTTGTTGCACGCAACCCAATTCAATATGTACAAAATGCATTAATGACTATACATCAATTTTGTCCAATAAATATATATCATCATCACAATAATATGAACGATACATGGTCATCTGAGTAAGACAAATAATAATTTTTATGTATATCCGCAACGAACCAAACCTTGTCTATTTGTAAAAAGCCTCATCTTTTGTTCAAAAATATCCACATATAAATGCAATGATCACTCAAAGACAAACTTCTTACTTAATTGTCATTCTTATGTCCTATATTACTTTTATATCTTGATTATTGGGTCATACTCCACATTCTTAATCCACCTACCCATTGTTGATAGCTCCATATAACCTTTGAAGCTAGACTTTATTGTTGACAAAGTTCTCTACATAATAGATTTTGTAGCTTTTGAGACCTTTCATTTATTAAGATATTAATATTTTCTCATGCATGGGGTTGTTTTTTGAATTATTTTATACAAACATACAATTATACATTAGAATGGTCCTTGACTATAGTTATAGTTCTAGAATGACAAGAGATGCCTTATCATTATTAGGTGAGGTTGTCCAACTTTCCTTTACATTTTTAGTAATTGGAGACCTTTTGACAAATATACATGATTTAATTGAAAAGTTCATTACTTCATTTGAGTTGTTGGAGAAACTCTTTGAAAACCATTAATATTTGATTGTGTGTGAAGGACAACGTGACTATATAGTTTTGGATGATGCTCTTCTACCATTGGACTCTAGAATGATAAGGTTGGACATAAACACAAAAAGTTGACAATGAACATTTTTCTTTAAGATGTAGATCATGTTTTACATATAGACATTTAATCTTAACCATCTGATGTTTAATATAATAACAACTCACTACCCAATTGTCAATCTCATACTTATACTTTTTAATATTTCCAACTAATTATGCGACAATAACAATAGTTTTCTTGGAGGAAGAATGCAACCATGACCACTAATTTGTTGCACCTAACCCAATTCAATATGTACAAAATGCATTAATTACTATACATCAGTTTTGTCCAATAAATATATATCTTCATTGCAAATATATGAACGAGATACACAGTCATGTGAGTAAGACATAAATAATAATTTTTATATATATCAACAATGAATCAAATCTCTTCTATTTGTCAAAAACCTCCACTTTTGTTAAAAAATATCCATACAATGATCACTCAAAAACAAACTTCTTACTTAATTGTCATTCTTATGTACTATATTTACTTTTATATCTTGACTTTTAAATCATACTCCACATTCTTAATCCACCTGCCTTACTTGTACTAAACTTTTACTATAGAAAACCATGTTTAACATATGAGTCGATCCTTTATCATCAATCAACCATTTAATGGATCCAATGTCAACCTTAGTCTTTTCAATATAGGCCTTAAGCATAATGAGTTAAGGTGGCTCGAACTCATCACCTACCAAAAAGATGTGACTAACCCTCTACAAACCCAAAGATTTCATTAGCTTGGATAAGGCGATTGATGACCTATTAAAAAAACTTTTCAAGAACGGATGTTGTTAGGTAACTGTCAATACGAATGAATGTTCTTTTATGACCGGTGATGTTATCAAATAGGAAAATGTCAAAGGACTCCCGCGTGAAGGAAGCCGCGGGAAACGGGACACGGTTTCGTGGGGGCTACGAGATTTTCTTAATACAATGGTTTTTTTATTGATGGGAAAGTTTTTGTTGGTTTATAGATAGTTTTTTTTAAAGTTATTATTATATATTAAAAGAATAACTATGAAATTTAAATTGGATTATTTTAAATTTTAATTAAGTTGATTCACGCATAAAAATGGATGATTCTAAAAGATTCGGTTTGGTTTAATTTGTTGATGTTTGAATTTTGATTAAAGAGTGGTACTGAGTGGTAGTGTTCTTTTCAATTAGACCTCTAGATGGATTATTGATTCAATGACTATGAACTAATATTAAAGGCAACAAACAAACATGCTATGTACTTGAGATGACGATGCAAGATGATAATGTAACTAGGGATGCTATATAATGATTTCATGTGTGCATGCTCTTGGATCTAGATCTCTCATGATAATAATGAAGTGGATCATGTCCTTAAATATGTTGAAGTTGGGAAAAATCAACTCCACAACTTCTAAGGATCACTTGCAATCAAACACTTGTCACAAAAAGAGAGAATAACAAAGTTATGGGAGCCAAAAGCTATTGATCCAAAAAAACATGAATCATTGATTAATGTGCATCTTCTAATGATCATACAATAGAGAATCCTTATAAAAAGATAATTAACCTAGAAACCCTAGGTGGGGATAAAACAAGATCATGATATGTGTCCTCATCTTATGACATGAGACATAAAAAAACATGACCTAAGTAAGCTTAAGTAATTAGAGAAAAAGAGACCTAATAATTAAATAAATAATTACTTAGGAAATACATTTATACTCTAACAAAATATGTCACTTTGCTATATAATTTGAAATAATTCATTCTTTCGTTGACTCGTGATGACTAGTAAGGGAGAAAAACATAAGCTCGTTAAAATATATTGGATTTAAAAGTTGAGATGTACAAAAATGGAACAAGGCCAAGACAATGTTAGTTTCAACTTTTATGAAGAAATACACCAACTTGCACACTAGTGTATAAAGAAGCTCTAATCGAAGTGGTCCCAACACATAGGGTATGGGTGCATATTTTTTGTCATTACATTTGGACCCACTATGATATGTAGGCAAACTACTAGGTGGATGTTTGCCAAAATTAAATAAATAATCAATGTGCAAAATGTAAATATGTCTTAAACACTCAAAAGAAAATTGATCCATTTAAAGTAACATATCATGTTCTTCTTTTTTTGTTGCTATGAATGCTCCATTGAAACCTAAATGATAGAAAAAACATGAAATGAGTAGTATTCATCATACATTTTGAAAATAGACATTAATTGTAACTTGAATGGAAAAAAAATAACCTTGAAAATGGTAAAAGTAGAGAGAGAAGAGTAATAAATTATGCTTGTGAGATAAGGGAATAAACCCTGAGGTTGTAAGGGAATGTGAAGCTCACCAAAACATAAAGATATTAATTTTTTTTCTCTTAAATTACGTTTTAATGAATACAACAAACAATATAATTTAATTAACTTAATTTAAGTTGTGATAGCTCATGTAATGTGATTTAGGAATCTAGAAACAAACAAAAATAAACACTTGGATGATTTTAGTGGTCAATAGTTAACTATGCCTTATTTTGATCATAGCTTTTGAACCATAACTCATAATCACAAGTTCTCGGATGCATTGAAAGAAGAATAATGAAATTTGAGTTGAGTTATTTTCATAATTCAATTAGGTCCAATTATGTGTTGGTCATCAAAATTGTTGCTCTATGTCACATCCCATTTTCACTTACTCTTAAGCAATAACATTTCAATACTTAATAAATGATCAACTGAGTGGGCATTTTATGATTTAATATGATGTATTAAATGCGATGACATTATGATCAACATGTTATTGTGGCAATTGATTATTATATTGATTATGTAGAATATTCATATGCACATTATTCAATATTTGAACTTATATATGATTTCTCGTGATGTTTTAGCACACGTTTATCATTTTAAGTAATTGATAAATAATGTGATGGAATTGGCCATTATCATAAATATTTTTTTATCAGTAACATGGGAATTTTTAGCCTAGCTCGAGCCAAGTGAGGCAAAAAATGGGGAGCCTCATCCCCAACATGAACCCACAATATTAACACAAATAGTCCAAACCTGTAAGCTTAATAGCCCAAGATGGGCACAATAACTTTAATTCTTTCGCCATAAGCATCACATTCCAACATAGAAAGAAGTAAAAATTTTGGGACGAGAAACATTGGACATGAACAAGTTACCTTTTTTAGTTTGTTAAAATTCTGCTTAGCAACATCTATACACTTAAATTCTCCCTTCTTAATCAGATACATGAGTGGTACTATGAGCTTAGAAAATCATTTTATAAACCTTCTATAATAGCTGCATAATTTTAATAATCCTCTTAATTGTGACATATTCTTAGGGGTTGGCCAATTCATAATAGCCTGAATCTTTTGTTAGTCCACTTGCACCCCTTATTCATTAATGACTTGACCTAAATACAAAATATCCTTAAGCCCAAATTTTCACTTTGATTGTTTAGGAAAAAATGAGTGTTGCTCGAATATGCTCAAAACTTCATCCAAATGCCTCAAGTGTTTTTCCCAATTTTTATTGAAGATCAAGATATTGTTAAAGAAAAATAATATAATTTTCTTAATTGCTTGTTGAATACCTTATTCATGGACTATTAAAGGATATTGTTAAAGAAAAATAATATAATTTTCTTAATTGCTTGTTGAATACCTTATTCATGGACTATTAAAGTTTTTAGGATCATTGGTTAAGCTAGAGGGTGTGACTAATAACTTGAAGTGTTCACAATGACATCTGAAAATATTCTTATGAACATCTTCGTTCATATTTTGGATCTAATGGTACCCCAAGCATAGATTGATTTTTGATAGCTATACATCTCCATGTAGCTCATCTATAAATTTATCAACCTTGGGAATGGGGTATCTATTCTTGATTTTTTTCTTAATTAATACTTGGTAGTTAATATCCTTATGGTTCCATCCTTTTTCTTCACCGACACTACTAAAGAGGCAAATGGACTAGAGCTTGACCTTATATGGCCCATATCCAAAAGCTCCTTTATTGCATTCTCAATTTCTTCCTTGTGGGTCTTGGAGTGATAGTAAGGAGTGTTCATCATTGGCTTTGCACTAGTTTCAAGATCAATGACCATAACCTCCAATCAAGTGGTAGTCACAGTGGTATTCCCTGATAAAAAATTCCATGCTTGTTTACATAACTTGCACATCAATATGATAAGAATCCTTATTTTTCATGGATGACTATTTTGGTGTGATCAAGCAAGTGGTTGCCCAAGCTAATTTTTTTCTCCCAAAAGCTCTTTCCATCATTTTAGTAGTAATTACTTGAGATGATCCATTTTAGATTCACTTGAGAACTACTTCCTTTCCTTCACTTCTAAATTCTAATTACATTGATTGTTAGTTTTATGATAATTATCCCAAAGAGTGAAGCCACTGTACTCCCAGCACCATGTCAATATGTCCCAATCCAAGCACATAGAAATCATCACATACAAATGATCTTAAAGAGTCATTTCCAGTTGTTGATTTCTTTATGCATAGGGTACTACAAAACCATCAACCATGTAGTCACATTAAATCCCTTGAAATTCTCAACTATTAAACCCCTTCTTGCCACTAGATCCTAATATATAAAATTATGGGTTGTCCCAATCAAGAGATGATCCTTTCACTTGTTGGCACTTCATGAATCTTGAATAGATTATACCTTTGAGTTCTAAAAATAGAGCTACACGAGTTCCTTCACCTAGATCTTTTCCTTCTTCATTAGATTCTCCAATTGCCTTATTAGACTCAACTTATTGTGTTTCTTCATCTGACCTAGAACTTCAATATAGTGCACTTGACCTTTGCTAAGGAAATTATGTCCTCACTCACAGGGTTCTTTGGAATTAAAAATAAATTTTTCTTCCTCTTGAGTTCATTTTTGTTGTCTTCATTTTTTAATGGTGTCAAAATATTTTATGTGATTGAATCTCCCTTTTGGAAATTTTCTAGTTTATAGGAGTATAAGCATGTGACCTACTATGAGGCAAAGAATAATCCAAAGAGGTGGGGGCTTTTATTGCCTCTCGAAGAGTGGAAGTCTCTAATGCTTGGACCAATCCCTTACTTGTGGCTCTAACAATCCTCTTAAGAATATAACCATAATCCTTTTTTCAAAAAAAGTAGGAACTTTAACAACTATCCTCTAAAAATCACCTATGTAGTGTTCCACTAATCTATAGAGTTTTAGCCACACTAGTTTTCGAAAGAGAATTTCTAGATCAACCCTATCAAATATTTCAATCTACCTTTGGTTGAACTCTTCAAAAGTGGTGATGAGTCTATGCCCTTTTGTCACTATGTTATGATACCACCATTCACGGGCCACCCCTTCTAAATGGAGGGAGGTAAACTTGAGCTTATTCTTCATACATTGGATTTAGAAAGACACGTAGGCATTTATTTTATAGATCCAAGCATGGGTTGAACACTTTTATGTCCCATCAAACATGAGTATAGGAACCTTGCTCAAATGTTGTTGCAATTCATTATTGGCTTGAATTTGAATTGGTTTCTTCTCAGTTTGAGGACCATTTTGGAGTTTGATGTTGTAAAATGTATAAAAATCATATCATATTGAATTTCTTGCTCTAGGTCTTTGTATTCAACATTTTGAAAATTTCTTTATTATTTTCATTGCATCTCCTTCTAATGGATTTGATCTCTTTTGTAATAATCTAGGTTGGAAAGGATTGGGTGAAGAATCAAATTTTTGGTTAATGCCTAATGTACTTGCCCTTCAAGTAGGTGATTTTGGAGCTCCCAAATCTTCTTAACCTTGTGTGACTTGCATCATCATTATCAATGCATATTTGATTATTTGAGCCATCTCTCTTTATCTTGCAATCAAATTAATCACCACTACAAATATTGACCACCAAAATATATCAACCCTTGATCCCCTATGTGTCATGATCAAGGCTTTGATACCACTATAAGATCCTCAATTAGGGATATTATATATTTCTAATTGATTTACCTCCATGGGATGCCAATTATTATATCGTGTTTCAAATCAAACCTAATATAACATATACTATACTTAATAGCATATGTGGGAATGAATGATAAACCCTTACGAATGAACAATTGACATAGTAGTTCCCCAAATGGGTTAATCCTCTTATTGCAGTGAAGAATTATACTTACAAATAATTTGGTTTGCCGTAACTTTCATGAAAAATAGTAGTGATATTATTATATAAAAAATATGAAAAATCTACAACAATTAGAATTACAATTCTTAGGCGCTAAGAGAGTTGCCTAAATTTCAGACAAATAGGTGTTGTAGAATTTGCCTAAATAAAAAATAAGTGAATCCTAAATATAATCCCTATGTGAGATTGTTGAGACTAGTTCAGGGCTTTTATCCACTAACTAGTAATGAAAATCAAGGGGTTTTTATCCTCCAATATCCAATGATAAGTGAATAGGATGTGCAATCTATTTGAGTGAAATCAATAAATAAACAAGCATGGATTTTCTCAATCCTTGTCTTGGTTAACTATATAATTTCAAATTTTTTTTCCTTTCCCTCCAAAATAAACCCACATACAATCCTTGGTTGACACTATTTAAAAAAATGATTAGCTTGTTGCATAACACCATGACCCCATAATCTAGGCGCTTAATTTAAACAAATATTTTCTTATGTTTTTTCCCTAAGCCCATGGGAAATGAAAAATGGGCTTACAGGTCTCTCCAAAAATAACAAGGAAAAACGATTTATTCTATATTATGAAATAATCACACACACACACAAATTTATATAAGCTCATAGACATTTTCAAAATTAATTTAGCCAATTTTATGTGGTTGTTTATAGAGGCTTGTTTGAGTAGTGCATACAAATTTTAAGAATGACCAATTTTTATATGGTTGTTTGCAGATGTTTGTTTTAGTTGTACATAGAAATTTTTAGAATTATTTTAGCCAATTTTATATGGTTGAACCAGAGAGGTTTATTTTAGCTTTGCACAAAGTATTTCAAAATTATTTTAGTAAATATATATGGCTATTTGTAGATGTTTGTTTCAATTGTGCATAGAGATTCTTAGAATTATTTTAGCAAATTTAATATGGAAATTGATAGAGGTTTATTTCAATCATGCATGGAGAATTTTAGAATTATTTTAGCCAATTTTATATGCTATTTGTAGAGGTTTGTTTTGCTTGTGCATAGAGATTTTTGGAATTATTTTAGCTATTTTTATATGGTTGTTTGTAGAGGCTTGTTTCATCTGCATATATAGGTATTTTCTTACAATTGTTCTAGCTAAAGTTATATGGTTGTTCATAGAAGCTTATTTATATTTAAACCAATTATATGTTGTCAATTGTGCATGGAAATCTAAATTCATTTAGTCAGTTGTATATGATAAAATATTTGAAATGAAGTGAATGTTTACTTATTAGTACCTAGAAAACTAAGTATGAACAATATTACACTTGATTTTATACCTAGTATACTTGGATAATTATGCAGAAATAACATTATAAATGGTTGTACAGTTTTCCTAACTAGATTTTTTTATAGAAATAATATTGTATGCAACTATCATAGCTTTTATATTTTATATCAATCTTATATGAGATTATCCATACATTATATATATGGGATCCTTCATGAGCAACCTTGTATAAGATTTTGAAACTGTTATTTTGGAAAAATATATACACATATTTGTGTGAAAAGTAAATAATTTTGTTTAATGATGTATTACTATTTTTCTCACTCAAAAGTAGGGCATGTTGGGAGTATGAGGATATTTATAATATTTTAGAATCTTGTATTATGAATTGTATCTATTGATTTATAATTATGTAATGAGTCAAGCAAGAGATAGTGGTGTTGTGAATACATGCACCATATTTATACATTTTAAAGTATGATTACATTAAATTCTTTAGCCAAAGTGATTCTATAAGTGTATGAATGATCATTTCACTATACTTTTAGGGTTGCATGGTATTCAAAAGTTGTAAGTAGCTAGAGGGTATCTAGAGTCTATATGGTTGACTACATGTAATAGTGGTTACATACTTATTATACATTAGGTTCTTAGATTGGTTGTGGTATTTTTGTAGATGTTACTATCTACCACCCTTTTTTATGCGTTAAGTCACTCCCAATAGGGAGATGGATGAGAACCACTTGGTTTATGGTTGGAGGTAAAGCACTTAGATGATTCTCTCCATCCTTACAAATAATACATACACTATATACTTGTACTTGGGATCATGATTAAGAATATTGGTCTTAATACATTGCACAATTTATAGATTAATCTATAGTGTAGATATTTCACTTATATGTGCAATATGCAGAGAGTAGTCCTATCATAAAAATATTATATTGTAGATTTTTTGAATATGGATTATATTGTTCTATGAAAGTTAGTATTTGTTCTTGAAGCATCTTAATATTCTACTCATAAATCTTTATATGTATGTATGCCATTTTAAGGAGGATAATCATATTTTAACAAATTGCTTCCTTCTTTTACAAGTACTATATTAAATGTGTATTATTTTTAATGAGGGCTTGTTACAATCCATTCTCCTAGAGCAAACATTTAGTATCAAGGCAAGGGGAACACAATTAACCCATATATGAGGACAAGGATTGTCCAGAGAATGGACAATTAGGTACCAAGTAACAAGAGAGGGAACCTCTTCTTCTTCTTTGGGATTTTTAAAATTTGGTAGGGTGTTTCCATGAGGATTTTTAACAAAATATTTAAAGAGATGGAAAAATACATCTTAGGCCTTGACATCAAAAGATTCACTTCAATATTTTGATTTTTGAAGACGAGTAAGGATTGGTGGTGTTTAAGAACACCTTTGGGAAATTTGTTGAATCTCAAGGGTTATGTTCTCCTAAGTCACACACCTAGATAGACTAATTCAATAACTATGAACCAAGATCAAGGACACCAAGCAAACATGCAATGTCCTCATGACGATGTAACTAATAATGCAACTAGGATTCTCTATGAAGTTCTCATGTGAATGCTTTTGGATCTAGATCTATTGTAACAATAATGAACTAGGCCATACACTACCTACTGTGCAATTTAAAATATTCCACTTTAATATTCTCATAATGACTAGCAAGGGAGGGAAACATGTACCCAATTAAAAATTTATAGTGTTGTGATGTGGAAATGAAATAAGGCTAGGATAAGGTTATTACTAACTTTCATGCAAAAATATGCCAACTTGCATGCTAGTCAATACATACAGGACATTCTATTCTAAATAAGCCTAAAATATAAGAAAAATTGGTACAATTATGTAATTTTCACCATTAAAATAATTAATTTAGTGTTTAACAAACAATAAATGAATCAATAATAATTAAACATAAATTAATAAGAGTTGAGATTAAAATATGTGATTGCAAATGGTAATTGAAAATGAATAGGATAAGATGTCCTTAGCTCTTTTAGTGTAATTTATTGACTTTGCCTTTGATTTGGCTAATACATTGTGACTAATGCGACAAATTCTAAATTTATTATAAAATTGATGTACTGACAACAAAGACAAATAGTTAGACCTTTTTATTGTCTAACTAATTTGTGCCTGTAGTTTTGTTTCCCAGCTTAATCCCATCATTATGGTCTGTGACCTAATTCTTTGTTGTTATGGACCTATATATATATAACTTCCTTAATACCAAGTCAAATCATTTTGTTAAGTTGTAATAATTGAAGAGGTCTCATAAGATAAAGATGTAAAATGGCTATGATGATGTAGTATTTATTGATATTGATGTGAGTTTGATCCATCTACTTGCTAATGTATGTGGTCAAGTCTTTTCAACGATATTAATCCATCTAGAATCATTATTAGTAATTTTGTAGGGCTTATCCTTAAATTTATATGATGTTGACGTCTCAATTCAAATAATTTTAGAATGTAAGCCAATATGCATTAGTTAATTTCTAAAATAAATACTAGCCACAAGAGTTGTAAACTGAAAATTTGAAAAGGTGGGATGTGACTACACCCATGGTCTAGTCTAGGAGGGAAAAAAACCTTAATAAATTATATTGGTCTAGTTCTATGGCTAGGATAATGATATATGGGGTGATAAGATCAGGGTCATAGTTAATTTAGGAGCAAAATAAAATAAAATTGAGCATCAGGATAATGTACTTAGGCCAAGGCTCAAAGTGAGTGTATAATAAGAGAAAAAATGGGCAAGGTATCACTTTTCTGCTCCTCAAAGTAATGCCAAGCTTAGTGATGTCTCTAATTATACATACTATTAAAATAATTCTACACCATATAATTTACTTAACAAGGATGATAGTAATTGACCAAGAAACAAGAGAGGTATTTATGTTAATCACTACACATCAAAATTAGTGCTTGATAATAACATCTCATTATTTGTATTCCTTTATCTCAAGGAAAGTTAACTACTAGACTTGTTGATTGGTGAAATGACCCTCTAATTTTTCAATTCCCTTTTTGAAGTTTTTTGATCCTGCTCTTTAAGACAGACTACTTACTAATTTATATATGATAGGTGCCATTCACCTCATACAAATTGTTCAAATATCCATAAAGCACAATGAAAGTGATGCGATCTGTTAGCAATGATTTGTTGCAATGTGATTTGTTTGCCTTTGTTCATGTTAATAATACCTATAATAGATTATTGGTATTGTATAAACACAAATTGAATTGTCCTATAGATAGAACACATGATTGTAGATTGTAGTTTATTGTGAGGTTGCTATTCATTTGTAAGAATTATAGTTTAATTCTTTAACTTATATAACAAACCTCTTGACTTATAACATCACTAATAATAATTATATATTTCTTAAACCTCCTTTAGATACAAGTGCTAGTAAAGAAATAAGCTATAGCTGGAACAATACAAAATAAAATAATGTAATAACTCTCGATTAACATTTACAAGTATTTTTCCCTTACCATGAACTGTAACGGGTGTTAATTGCTTGGAATTATCCTCCTCGCAAGAAGAGAAGAATTGGGATAATAAAATTAGGCTAGACAAAAGTCGTAATGTGATTTTGGATGTGTTTAAGGGAGATGGGTATTTAAGGAAGGGAAGACGTTGACGCGTAGGATTTACGGCAGAGTATGTACAAAGCGGGTGGCGGTTTAGTTGAGCGAGACAAGGGCTTCATCATAGGACCGTGGTCGTTCTTTAGCAGGTAGAAAAGATTAATAATGCTATCAGGAAGCTACACAGCACCAGCAGCAGCACATCACACCAGATCTGATAGTGTTCCTATGAACAATGGATCAGCCAATGGTCCAATAGGAGGAGGAATAGCTCAGCCCCCTAGAGTTGGTTCTATGACGAACAATAATCCAGGTGTTGTTAGGCCAGGTTGGGGAACCATGCCCCTTCCCATGGGTCCATATGCTCCCCAGCCTATGCCTGTTCCACAGCCAAATGGTAAGGACTCTATCTGAATTTGGGCGTTTCATCGGTGAATTGGGTTGTGAGATTGAGATTAACTGATCTTCAATTCATATGGGTTCAAATATTTCAAATTTTATATGGATTGGGTTCCCAGTTTTAATTCATATGTGAAGTGGGTCTGTAGAATATTTTTTAGATGATGGACGCTCTTTAGGCCAAATTGTTGTTTAGTACTTGTTTGTTCAGAAAATTGATTGTCTGGGTTTATCCGGAATTCACCTCGTTTTCCTTGATTTCTTGATTGAAGATTTCATGCACCTGTAAATGCTTATCTAATGTGCCTGGCATCATTAAATATTTTTGCAATCATGATTTTCTGTTTGAGCTCAGTGAGTTTACGTGGGTAGCCAGGATATCGTAGTTTAGGGTCGAAAGGTTGTAATTCATAGCAGAATTGGGTTTGTGGACAGGTAGGATGTCGTAGTTTAGGATTCAAAGGTTGCAATTCATAATGAAATTGTGTTTGCGGGTTTTGATTTTTCTCAAACTATGATTTTCTTTTTCGGGGCTTGCTAGCTTATTTGGGTGGGTGCGATGTTGTATTCTAGGGTTTAAGGACTGTAATTCATCATATTTGAATTGGGTTTCCAGGTTTGCTTCATGTGCGAATTGGGTGCACGGATTAAGTTGGTATATTATTTGGGTTCTGAGATTGAAGTGGACATGTCAGATTAATTTCATATTTGGATTGTAAGATTTAATTTGTAGAGGATTTGGGTTTGTTAATTGAGTATATAGTTGATTTTAGTTTGTAAGATTGAATCTATTCTTGAATTCCGTTTGTGTAATTTTGATAGGTTTTCAATGGGGTTGTTTGTTTTGGATCCATTCTGCAGACCAACATAGTTCTATGTTTTGCAATGTTGTGTTTGTTGACCCATCACTAATAATTATATGGAGATAGGCCATTCTTTCCCCCCGTTGACCTAGTTGTATTATAGGGCACCACATTTATTGAAATTCCTCCTGTATGATTGAAGATGTGATATCTTGGACCGGGTGCGTCACATGTCATTGTAATCTATTTTGTTTTGAGTTTAAAGCATATCTGATATTCTTCTTTGGGTTCACCTATGATTCATTTGCAATAATCTCTCTCAGATCCTTTTTGCTAGAAGGGCTTATATTATGGGGCATGCGCAGAAGAATATGTTTACTTGCTCTAGACAATTACTTTTCAGCCATCTCAGAAGATCCATCAGCTGAAAAATTATAGAGAGTTTATCTTACAGCTGATAGCCAAAGTACTCTTACACGAACTATAACCACTATCCACAAAAGCCTATACAGAATACTCAAAATTTGCTGGGGACATAACAAAATCCTTTGGCATAAAGAAGATAATCATCATAATCTTCAAGGTTATAATTTATTGAGTTCATCTATTCTTCATTTGCAATTATCCTCTTTTTTCCCTTTCACTTGAAGAGCTTTATTTCAGGAGCTGACTCTGGAGAGAAATTTAGTTTGTTACAGATGATAAATTTTAAGCCAAACCCAGAAGATTTGTTAACTGAACTTTTACAAATATTTTAACCTGCCACGGATAGCCAAAAAGTTACTACATATATAACCACTATCCAATAAAGCCTATACAGAATAAAACTAACTTATTGTTGGAGAGACCTCAAAATTCTTCTGCAGACAAACATAAAAGATGTGATCATATGAACAGCTATTATCCATATAAGGAGGCATGCAGTCTAGAAAGCATCTTAGTTGGGGTTATTTGGTTTCTTCTTTCATATTGTAAAGACATCCAAACTGGAAAGACATAATTTTATGCCTATAGAAGAACTAACATTTTTACATGCATTTTGTTATGTATGTTACATGGTGCTTGACTATTAATTGGTAAAGGGTAATAGGCAACAAAAGAAGGTATCTGCTACGAAATACTGTAAAGATAAGCTAGGTAAAGTGATAATTATGAAAAGAAATATAGAGATATTAGTGAAGGAAATGCTATTTAGTTTATAATTGAAATCAATGGGAGAAATATCACTCAGAATCATGCCAATGTGTTGCCAAGAGTTAAAACAATTATCAAGAGAGGTATTGTGATAAGTATGGACAAGTTGGCCAATGTAGAGACACCAATGACTTAAGTGCTCTTTGTTCAATACTTGACCTAAAGTTAATCTCACAATCAAGGAATATATGTTAGAATTGCACAGATATTAATATGAACTATCTGGATTTGACATAAGACTTAAGTGAATTGTAAATGGCAGAGAATGTTATATTGAAAGCCCCTTTAGATCTGACAGTACACAGATCATGCATTAAATTATACATGAGATTTGGAGAAGAAACAACTGATCTGTTTATCAATTCAATAATATAAAAGTCCAAGTTGCCCACCTGTATTCCACACCATATCAACCTCAACTTGAATTCCATTCTACATATGCTATGATGAAAAAAGTTTGTTCTAGATGCCTCTGACTGATGATATATTAATTTTGTACTAGTTTGAAATCTTATATATAAACACATCAAGTTCTTCAATAGATTCTACCAAATGTTCATTACTGGAGAGTATCCTTCATTATGCAATGCATGGATGAATTTTTAGAACAGGTTATTGTATTCCCTTCAGTAACATCATTTATATGTCGCTTCTAGGCTCTAGTAACAGCATTGGTTTTCAAAGGGACAGAAAGTGCTCCTTCACAGGAGTTATTGATTCAATATTGAATCTCTCAGAAAAGAAACAGCAGTAATCAGCCCAATCCAGATATGTAAGAGTTAATCAAAGGATACATTAACTTTGAGTGAAGTACATTTGCCATCATTGTGTTTTGAGTGCTCATGCATTCCAATTACCATTTTATTATGCCTCTTTGAGATGATTTTGCTTGCTTACTTCTATTGATTAGTGATCTTATGGTGCGTTGCATGTACATTCCTTAATATGTAAATTAACTTTTTTCCCAAGTATGAGTCAGCTGGAGGAAATAATTTTTACTAATGTTAAAATTTTTGTATGTGCTATTCCTTTTTGTTGATAACATTTCACAGTACATAATAAGTCATGAGTATTAATTTCACAATATTGCACACAAGTCTCTTCTTCTTTGGTTGGACCTTTAGGGGTGACAGAAGCTTTAATGATTATTATTAGATTGCATCTCTTGATGAGGGGCACATCACTGTTCGGCCCTATACTTCCCAAACAATGGGGAATGCCACTCTGCGATACAGATGTGTCATTGCTGGTTTCCATTCTTAGTCTTTACCTTTGGCCTTCATTTGTTCCTTGTTATCCTTTAGGGGTCCTCCTCTCACATGGATGTGTTTTTTTTTTGGTAAATTGTGATTATGATTTATGCCTCCATCATTGTAGTGTTCAAGTTCTTTGTGGTTTTTTCAGATCTTAGGATTCTTTTTACTCCATAGTAATGGTTTACCTCTAATTATGTTTTCACTGTTATGGTCTTTTAGTTCTTTGGGGTTTTTCAGATCTTAAGTACCCTAATACATTAATATTGTAACTAGATGTAACGATAAGTCCCATTGACTTTATCTGGTCATTCGTAGACATAATATACTTTCTTTCTTTGTGAACATCAAAACTGGCTTCACTTGCCTTTTTTTGTGTTGTGTTTACTGACTTCAAAATGTTCTTTAAACTTTTGAGTACATTTTTTCATTCTATTAGGATTAGGGGCTAGGAGAGATTGATGAAGATAAAGATTTACTGATTACTAGTGTTTTATTATATCAATTTTAAGCCTTGTGTTGTTGTTTGGTCAAATACAGCCTAAATTTTTAATGTTATACTTTCGCATCTGTAGGAATGCAGGGTCAGCTTGTGTGCAGTGGATGTAGAACTCTTCTCGTCTATCCTCAGGGTGCAACAAATGTTTGCTGTGCAGTGTGCAACACAGTAACGGCAGTTCCACCTCCTGGTTTACATCCCTTCCTTCTCAATTGTGCTTTGTCTTTTCTCTTGATTTTTGTTATTCTATTGAGATCATTTCATTTGGAAGTGGAAATATTTAAGAAGGAAAACTACCTTTTATTGAGATGAATTTTCAAATTTCCATTGTTTCTTTCCACAGGAAAAAAACAAAATCCTACTAAGAATTGCATTCTCAGTTTCGTTGATGTTGCTAGTAGTTTTATATTGGCTAAGATGCTTCTGTACATTTATCTTTGTTTAGAGATACTGAGTAGCGTCTTAAATTGTTTTTGGCAGTTTCAAGGAAGAGAATAATCTTTGTGCAAGATAGAGAAATAAAATTGAAATGTTTACTTTAAAATATTCATATCAATAACTATAATGTTGCTAGCTCAATTCAAAATTTAGTAATTTAGTTATATGAGGTTTCTGAAAATGAGGGTTTTCATGGGTGGAAATAACATCAGATGAGGCTGAGCTACTCATCAATCTGGTACAATGACAACACAGGAGATGTGAGATTCTTGGCAGAACTTTGAAAATTTGCATAAATATACCAGTGTCATGAGGATGTTGGAAATGAGTCTCTGTTTGGGCCAAAGAATTATCTATAAATTATCACAATAGCAAGGGAAGGAATATAAATTATGCATGTTCCACCCTTTCAGACTCTTGCTTTGTTTACACAAGCACTGTCAGCTAAGCACAGACGTCAGGATTGTACTAGAGTGGATGATCCTGCATCCATTTAAAATATTTTTGGTTGTGTTCGGTTATGTTCGTGTATATTTCCAAGGTTGCAAAATATGTAGTTGCACAATGCATATTATATAGTGAACCCTATTTCATATGAGATAGGGTTCACTATATAATATGCATTGTAAATGAAACAGATAATATGAAATAAAGGCCAAACTAGGGTGAATACAAAACAAAAAACACAGAAATAGACTGTGATAAAACGTATAACATCTCCTTAAATAAATGTAAGTTAATTACAGGTTTTGAGTATATTTAGAGAAACAATAGCCTGTATAGATACAAGAACAAGACAATAATGCTTGGATAAAATAAAGAACATATATTTTTTTTTGCAATTATTTACCTGCCTTTTATATTGTTCTGGTGATCACTGGCACCAAAAATACTAGGTTGCTTCTATTGCATGTTTTGTTATTAGGGTATTGAACAACAAAATTATCCATTGCATTTTGGGGCATATATTACCAAAAGATTCCATCTATAAGAATATTTGCTACATTTAGTAATTACTAGTCATTGACAGCTGGACAAGCAACTACAAAGAATTATTAAAGGATCAAGAGATTATTAGGAAGAAAAAACTAGACTCATGAATGGCAAACATTTCTAGGCCATTTTGATTGCCCATTTCATTGTAAGAGGGTTAATAACTTAGAGTGAAAAGAAGTAGTAACAATGCTAAATAAACTCTTACTATGATAACAAAATCTAAATTGCAAAAGAAACTAATGACACAATGATTTACTTTGGGAAACCCTTTTAGGAAAAAATCCAACAAAACAACAACACTCATTGTATTAACAAATAATGCTTATAATACACTAAGAATTCTCGTGTTCTCTATGCATTACAAAATATGCCCATATTTATAAGCACAATGCAGATAAGAAATCACTAAGTAGTTTTACAAAAGTATGGGTCGATAACCACAAATTTATTCAAGTTACAACCTTCCATTCCAAGATCTTTATCCCCTAAAATGTGGATAAGAGCCAAAGGAAGAGTTGAGGCTAAGGCTAATTCCATATCATGGGGAATAAGTTAAATTTGGTTAAGGCTGATTCGCATGATTGAGGAATCATCTTTAAAAGATGATCTTGCTCCCTCCATTATCCCACCTTGGTAAAATAATGACTCACCTTGGTAAAATATCGTCCTACCTTTGTAAAAATGTTTCCCACACCCCCAACTTGAAGAGGTGAACATTATGAAAGGATGCAAAACATTCATAACAAATCTTCTACTTGTTGTATACTTTGCATCAGAGCCATCTAACGAGAGGCTAAGGGTGGTTATGTCATGTCCCCAATTTGATTTGAAATTCAAATTTTGCAAAGGCAGGGAAAAGTGTTTTTGAACACTAGTTTTGATATTTTAATTAAATATTATAATAATATTTTAAATAATAAACAAAATAAAAATACCTTATTGTGGTCAGCCAAATTTGAAGGAGAAAAATAAGATAAATCCAAATAAATTTCCCTTGAGGTGAACGCCCTAGTGAAGGTCAAGATATAAAATATTAATGCCACAAGGGGTTTGCCCTACTTGGAGAAAGGAATGAAAAATAAAATAAAATGTTTTATTTGTGTTTTTGGGCGCCTAGCATGCCTTGCTTGAGGTCGGCCCTAAGAAGGAGGGACGAAGGGAAATAAAATAAGAATATTTGGCTTAAGGAGGTCGGCCTTATTAAGGTTATTTGTGGAAGGCTATAAAAGAAAGTAAAGTGCAGGTCATTTGGATCCATTCATATCTATTTTCATTTTGGAGATTCTTCTCTTTGGCTGCAACTTTGGTTGGCCTTCATTCCAAGGACGAAAACCTTTGTGAATGTGGTGAGTTGGACGAAACCCTAGCTCACCTTGTGGAGAACTCATGATGGAGTTCTAATTGCACTTTATTGGAGACAATTGGAGGTTTGGAGCATCATTGCATAATCAGATTTGGAACAGCATTATTGTGGCATTGTGTGAGCAGATTGCATTAGGTTTTTGCCCTAATTTGGAGTGCTACTTGGAGCAGATCTGAGCACCCACCTTTGGAGGGCGATTTTGCATATTTGGAGCAGCAAACCCTAAGCACTTGCCAAGGAGGAATTTTGCCCATCTAGGGTTTTTGATATCTGAAGACTATTTTGCATATATTTGGTATGTATAATCACAGTTTTAGATCTGATTTGTAGAGCAGAAATCTGGGCATATGTCTGGCATGTTTGAGCCCAAGAATTCATTGTAAATTCAGTCCAGAATATTCAGTTTGTAACAGTAGAAGTTATCTAAAGAAAAGCAGATTTGTATGTTGCATTTGGATGCCCTATCTTGTGTTTTTATGGTGGATTTCATGTTTGATACGAATTTCAATTGGTAGCATCATTTGGCATGTTTGTGTCATGTAAGGGCACTTGTATGTTCGCTGTGATATTTTGTTTTAAATCAGAAAATAAAAATCAGAAATCAGAATTAGGGCAGATCCCATTAGTGATATTACAGGTTATGCCCAATGTTTTTTTTTCTTGCATCATGAAAATTTCTTAGTGCTTACCAGCTTCATCAATGAGTTAGCTATATTTCCTGTGGTATCAACATTTTTCATCAATACCTTTTAGTCTTGAGCCATGTCCAACAAAATGATAATGCTTGCACATCAATGAGCTTTGTTTGAGCATGAAAGTTGGGATTCTTTGCCAAACATATTACACTCTGACTGCCACAACATATCCTTACAATCTCTTGCAAGTGGCCAACATCTAAACACCATGTTTGAAACAATATTGCTTCCTTAAATGCTCAAGTGGCTGCCTTTTCATTAGCTTCTACAGGTCATAGTCCAATAGAGAGGAAGCAAAGGTGTAGAATACGCTTCTTACACCAATCTATGAGAGGAGGTATGTGCAAAAAATTATTTAGATCATATAGTTACAAGGAAAAACAATAGAAAAACGATATACCATAACATAGTGATTTATGTTGGAAAACTCTTTTGAGAGAAAAATTCCACACTTCAAAGCAACTCAATGTATTATTTAGTAAACAACATGGTTACAATACACTTGTAGAGTCTAAGCCTTTACTCGAATATCACCAACAAGAGACCTAAAGCAACTTTGGTAGCATAATAATACTTAAAAAACTCACCATGAAACCTCCATCTCAATCACCCAATAAATAGGAGAAGCAATACATGAAATCATCAAATGGTAATTAGGAAACCATGAGTTAAAGCCACCCAAAATGTGGCGCCCAAATTCCTAGTCAAAATCCAACAGCCAAATCCCAAGATGAGTCCACAGGCTAAAAATGGTACACTCCTTACACTTGCCATAAGCTCATCATAATCCATTGACCAATTTGGGTGCTCCATTTTGGCTTAATTATCTCCATTGAAAGATGCCTTATGACATGTTCCAATACATCATAAGTTGGTCAACAAATGTAACTCCCTCTTACAACTCTCTTATGCATCATAAATGCTCTTACATTTCGAATGTGGGAGGCCCAACTTCTAGAGGCCATAACTTTTGATTCGGAAGCCAATTAAAACCCTTATTTTAAAATTGAAAGATCTCGAAGAGATCCATGTTGCCATAATGCACTTGCTCCAATTAAGGTATGTTTCAACACCTTTTCAAGGCCAAATTCTGTTAGAATATTATATTCTACAATTGTTTAATGGTCAACAGTAATAGGTAGTTAGAAGTAGGTCATTTATTAAATGACTACAGTGCTTTGTATTATCTATATATTGTACTCTTTTCTTGAGTAATATTATCACATTCTATCAGTTCATTTTATGAACATGGTATCAGAGCTAGTCTGGGCCTAACTCCTTAACGGGACGGTCCAGAATTATGAGTGTGATCTTCTGAGACTCTGGTGGATGAATTTGAGTCCAGTTCGAGGGTTTTGAAGAAGCCATAGTTTCTGGAAAAAATTCGTGGGTGTTTCAAGGCTATAATTCGAAATTTTTTCTGGTTGTTCTTCTAAAAAAAAAATTCAAGGGTTTCTGCTTTGATTTTTTTTGTGAAAATATTTCACTAAAAAAAATTCAAATCCTCTGGTTTCAAAATCGCGTTTTTGTGTTATGAGAAGAAAACAAAAAGAGTTCGTGTTTTTTCTAGGCACGTTTTTCTTCTCCAAACGAGTTTTTTCTATTGGGCGTCATTCTCAGAATCGCGTTTTTATCAGACGTGTTTTCTTCGGCCACGTTTTTTTGTGCTGCAAAAAAAAAAAGAAAACCCTTTGCACTCGCGCGCGACTTCCACAGGTCGCGCGACTTGGTTTTCTTCCTCCGTGTGCAACTTCCATTGGCCGCGCGACCTCCTTTCTGTGCGCGACCTTCACACTTCTTGACTGCTCGTGTTTGGTACTGCATTGTGGCGGCCTGTTTTTTTTTAGTTGTGACGGCGTTTGGTTTTGGCTGCGTGTTTTTGAAGAAACGTCCTCTGTTTTGGCTGCGTTTTTTTTTTTTTGGTCGCATTTTTCAAAGTCGGCTCTCTTTCTGCTCGTGGGACTTCTGCTGTGTGAGCCGTGACCTCCTTTGTTGTGAGGACGTGTTCTTCAGACATTTTTTCTGCAATTTCCGGAGCTTTAATGGTGGCCTAGGTTCTCTACAACTTCGTCTAGGGTTTTGACCCTCTGTTTCAAGGCGGAAATTTTTTTTGACTGCAGATTCCTTGTGGGTTTTTCGAAAGCTCAACTGGGTTGGTCTCAATTTTTTTTGGGTGCATCGTTTTCCGTGCCTCGAATTTTGTGCCAACAGATTTGCATCGTTTTCTGTGCCTGAATTTGCCTCAATGTTTTGAAGCTCGTGCCTCGAGCTTTTGATTTAGCCTCTTCTCAGTACCTCGTTTTTTCGTGCCTCGAAAAGCGTAAAGATGGCCAGTTTGAACAACATTTTGGTGGCTGGCAGTCAGCGATTCAACGACACAAATCTGTCTGGGTTTTAAAGTTTTTTCCCTTAAAAAATTTGTAATCTGGGAGGGTTTTAAAGTTTTTTCCCTTAAAAAATCTGTAATCTGGATGGGTTTATAATTTTCTCCTCAAAAATTACGAGTTTATCTTGTATACTGTAGTTAGGGTTTCTGTTGTTCGGGAGAGCTCTTGGTATCTGGTTTTTACCGTTTTTTCCGAAAAAAACGATGATTTGTAATCTTGGGTTTGGCGATTTTTTCCTTAAAAATCGTGGTTTGTTGCAATCTGTTTTGGTCACCCTTGGAGTTGCTGAGGCGAACATCTGCACAACTAGCTTCTTGCAGTCAATTCTCGGGCGTCCAGCTCATCTGCAAAAGTTTCGACGGTTTGCCGATTTATCCTCAAAATCGTGTCCGTTGTTCTCGGTGTGTCTCTGGTTTCAAGGAGGAACAACTCTGTCATCCAACATCAGATTGGACATTTTGTGATGACTTCTAGTCAACAGTTATGCAGTTTCTGGGAGGGTTGGTGGTAGACTCATCTCGGTGGCAGAGTCAGTGGCAGGCTCTTGTCTCTTGTTGCAGAGCATTTTCTCGACGTTTTTTGGTTCTCTTGGTCATTCACATTCTACAGATCCAGGGAGGGTCTCCGTAGCAGCAGAGTGTTTTGAAGAATTAGTGACCACTCGACCTGCAGATTGTTTTCTGTAGTGTTGGTGTGTGTTTTGAGTATGCCACCGAACACAGAATAAAATGTCCAAGGGACAGTTTATCCTCTCTTGAAAAGTGATTGCAAATACCTAAAAGATAATACAATAACTCCAATGTTTCTTTGGTCAGGTCATGACATGTGGATAAGGCCAGTGGGCGTTGTGATTTGCTGGTAATCACAAGGGGACTTACGTTATAATTCGTTTGCCAGTTTAGGACTTAGACGGTTTTGTCATTGAAAGCTCTTTTGATGGGTATTTCAGATTTCCAAAAAAAAAATTCAAAAAAGGCAAGGGTTTAGAAGTCTAAGCTACTCTTAAGAACTCAAGAGATAGCAGTGACTAGATAAAATCGGGTAACCACACTTCGTTTCGCCTCCTTCGGACAACTACGCAAAGCGGGTGCAATCTTCAACGGAAGTGATAATAATTTTCATGTTTGAATTGATAATTAAAACAAATAGAAGTTAAGCATCCACAAATTAATGGCTCAGGCTAACTTTACACATCGAATGCAAATCATCCATTCGACAAAAGTATGAGCTAAACTTTATCCACCACTGCTATCAAATCTATCATTCACTAATAACAAGTAAATGAAATACTAATTTAATTCTATTCTAGATGTTGAAGGAGAAATATGAAAACCTTGCACACTACTTGAAAATAAAAGTGGTTCTTAGCAAATCATGCACAAGAGCTTTTATAAACGGAAATAGTTTTGTCGCAACAATCTTATACAACTCGCTTCACACCTTAAAAATGAGGGGCGAGCTCAATTTATAGGCTCCCCAATTACAATTCAATGGCCAAGATTGATTTAGGATCAATGGCCGAGATTACAAAATAAAACCCTAATTAGGGTTTGTCATAATTAACTACCTCTCAACCAATGAGAAAATTACATTTTGGGACACTTGTCCCTCTTGCTAAATATAAACCAACTCCATAGATAAGTCAGGTTCATTGAACCTAGACATGTTGACTTGGAACAATTTGATTGGTTGGAAGATGACGTGGCGCCACCTCAGCGTGCTGGATGTCCTCCTTGGTCTCCTTGTTCTTTTTCCATGTACTTGCCTTAGAATATCTTTCTTTGCCAACGACTTTGTCCTTTGTGCCTGTTTCTTCCTAGCTTTGATCTTGGATTTCCTTTGAGATTTTGATTTCTTCTTCTCACTTGCATTTGAAGTCTGGAGGTCTCCCCTTGCAGTAGTTATTGAACTTTTCCTTCCTAATTGCTTTGAAATTCCTTCAAGTGCCTTGAATTTGGAGAAGAACTCTCTTGTGCCTTCACCATAATGGAAGAAATTGGAACTTTCTTTGTGAAGTATTTCCCATACTTAGCCAAATTTTGGCTATTCAATTTCATTCTGTAACGCCTTCATGTGGACCATTCAACACTTAGCCAAGATTTTGGCCATCTTTATGCTCGAATGAACTTTGCCTGTGGATTTGTCTTCAATTCTGAGTTTGGCTTGTGCTAAGTAGGGCAGACTCCATCCTTGGGCAAGAATTTTATTCATTTCCTCTTTATTCCTCTTCATTTTACCTATTTTCTTTCCAACACTTAGTCAAAATTTGATCCTTTTATTGTGGGAAAATTCCACGCTTGGCCATTTTTTTTTTCCTCTTGGCAAATTTTACCATGTTTGTTTCTAACCTTGGCGGACTTCGGCACATGTCACGCCAATTTTCTATTATGCTTGAGCGGACTTCCTCATTGGCAAGCCAATTCTTTTCCTTTCTCCCTGGCGGACTTGGTTGTGTCTTGGACAAGGCGGACTTTGAAGCTGGCCGGATAAGATGCATTTTCCTTTAGGCGTACTTGACCTTGTGGCTGGACATCTTCATGGCGGACTTCATCTTTGGCTAGACCATGTGTACTTCTCTTTGGGTGGACTTTGTCTTCGGCCTGCCATCTTCATACTAGGCGAACTTGGTGAGTGCTTAGACATTCTCATGCTTGGCGCACTTTGCCAATGCCTTAGAAATTTTCCTTGCCTCCAAAGTTGGGCGGACTTCTCAGTAGATTTGCCAATTTTCCTCTTGGGTGGGCGAACTTGGAGATTTCTCTGCCACTTTGCCCTTTTTAATTTGTGCCTTAGGAATTTATCCAAGTTGAGAGGGGCAGACTTCATACTTGCTCTGCCAGACATTCTTTATTTTGTGTCAAAGAATTTTATTCCGCTATGCCGAGGAGTGATTTTTGTGCCGGCCGAACCTCTTCTTCCTCTAGATATTTCTCCATTTTTTTTATGCCTTAGAAAAATAAAAATTTATTTTCCTAAGTTGGGCGAATTTCTTCACCTTTCCTTGCCAATGGCGTATTTTATCTTCCATTTGTCTAGGGCGGACTTCACCCTTTTCTTGCCATGGCGAATTTTAGCCTTGCCTTGTCCAAGGGCGGACTTGGCACATGTTCATTCCATTCATCCTTCCCTTTCTCCCCATGGCGGACTTGGCTTCTTCCTTGCCATGGGCGGACTTTGGTCTTGCTTTGCCTTGGGCGGACTTTACCTCTTGTCATGCCATTGACTTTTTGGGCGGACTTTGACCTTGCCTTGCCAAGGGCGGACTTCAGCCTTCTTGTGCCATAGGCGGACTTGGCCTCTTCCCTCGCCATCCACTTCTTCCTTCCTTGGGTGAACTTCATGCTTCCTCAAGGCATGGGCGGACTTGGAGGTCTCTCATGCCATGGCGGACTTCAGCCTTGGCTTGCCAGTGCCTACCTTTGGCATGCCAAAGGTAGGGCGGACTTCATGTCTTGTCTGCCATTCTTTCCTCATGGGCACCCTTCATCAAACTTAGCCATTTTCACCAAACTTTTGCCATTTTACCTTGATTTTCATGATTTCTGGAGGCGTGTTGACTTCATGCTCTGTGGGATCCCAAAATAGAAACTTTCCAAAAATAGAAAAAGCAAAAAGCATCCCTAAAAAATAGGAACTCCAGAATGGCCTAAAAATGCCAAAAATCAAAAAAGCAAAAAGCAAAAAAGCAGAATCCCTAAAAAATAGGAAGTGTTAGATTTGACCAAAAGCAATGGCGTTCCTCGTCTACCGGGACTTCCAAGCCTTTCCATGACGTCTAGGCATTGATACGGGCTTGAATTCTCTACTTGGCTCAGATGATTTCTACAAACACTAACTCCTCATTGTAAAAAAAATGGTGATAAGCAGTTGTGCTGCCAAGGCAAAAACCCAAAAAACAAAAGAAGGGGGTCCCCATTTGCAATGGGGCGATGTGTGAAATAGGTCACAACATGTAGGCTAGTTTGTAGGTTGACCATTAAGGGAGGGTGTTAGAATAATATATTCTACAATTGTTTAATGGTCAACAGTAATACAATTGTTTAATGGTCAACAGTAATAGGTAGTTAGAAGTAGGTCATTTATTAAATGACTACAGTGCTGCTACAGTGCTTTGTATTATCTATATATTGTACTCTTTTCTTGAGTAATATTATCACATTCTATCAGTTCATTTTATGAACAAATTCAACCTCTACAACCAGCTTGAAAATTATATTTTTGTGTTCTATAGCTTGAAAATCACATGTTTTTTTGTTCTTAACATTAGGATGCAAGGTTGAGATACTTTTCCGAACATTCTCACTTGCCAAATGCCTTGCAAGAGTAGAGGAAATATCACCATTGTCAGTTATATTCTAGGGGCCAAGAGGCCCATACACTTATTGCACTACCTGAACTCTTCTGTGTTGATTGGCTTCATCAATGCATTCATGTATGTGCTCCATCGTTGTATGGAAGGTTAGGTTCTTTGCTAGACATATGGCACTCTAATTGTCACAACCAACTCTAATAGCTTGCTAGCTTGGCCTTATATTTGAACACAATCTCTTAAGCTAGATGGACCCCTTATAGGGATGAGTAGTTGCCATTTACACAACCTCTATAGTGGACAAAGTGATCATAGCTTGTTGCTTATTTATCCAATTATAAGCACCACCAAATAAGTTGATCTTTTGTTGTCAATATCTTTTGCCCAATATGAATCAACAAATCCACAAATATTGTCATGTCCCAAACAATTCAAACTGAATTTGGAGGGAAAACATTTAAAAGTGTTTTTTTAACACTATTATAATAATAAATAATAATAATTTAAATTAATAAATAATATTTAAATTTTATTTTGGACTGACCTCTTGGTTAGCACCTTCCTAAAGTTTGAAATTTCCTTATTCTAGCCGACTCCTTTGAATTAGCAAATTTGATTAGTATTTAAAGAGGTTCGCTGTCTTTGTTTTGGCATCATTGAATAACGACTTTGAGCAGCTGACTTGGCAGGGATGAAAACCTCTACAGGCCACATGACTGGTAAGATGACACCCTTACTAGCCTTTGTGCCAAAATTCACATGTTTCGCCATTTCTAAAGAACATATTGATTCGTACAAGTCGTGTATTGAGAATTGGGCATAGCAAGGAGGATCTAGCAATTAAGTGTGGCCGAGCCTTTGGCTCTAGCCACCACTCCGATTTGGCACCTTGTGCAGAGGATGCAACACAAGCACATGCCGACATTAGATTTGGATTTTGGAGAACATTGAGATGGGCAACAATCATAGGTTCAAAGTCTACAATTACACAGCGACAATCACTGGACGCCAACCACAATTTGCAATCTGCTGATCGACAATCCTAAGTACATTGATATGGATTTGAACATAATTAGAGTGTGCAAGGCGACACGATCTGGAAATCATTGCTTATTCATGGGACACATGAATCTTGGTGTTGGGCTATTCACAGAGCACGTGAAATCACCTGAGCCATAGTGAATATTGTACGGGATTCAATATTCATAATGTTCTTGTGAGTGACTATCATTCATAAGTCGAACTATAGTTAATCTCTATTTTCAAGCTCTTGTAGTCGTTCAATATTTTATGTCTTTGTTCTATGCCAGTGAATTGAGTTATTTAAGTTTTGAGCCGCTTTTGTTCATGATTTATGAATTCTGTTTATGGTTTATGTGAAATCCTGATCTATCTGAATTTATTTGGAAATCACTGGTAGCAGCTTATATTAACCTAGCGAATTCATAGACCTGAGTGGTTTAACCTTTGTGAGAATTAATTATTGCTTGGCTCCTTACAAATATCCATTTTGTTGGTCCCCTATAGGATCACCACGATAACAAACAAAGTACTTAGAAGTACCCCACAAATATTTGAAAACCCAATTAAGCGCATTCCAATGATCTCATTCTAGTGATCTCATTCATTATTAGCCACAATTGGCTAAGGAGTCTTGTTGCTTGGGCAATGTTTTGTCTTATATAGACCATAGCATGCATTAAACTTCCAACAATGTTAGCATAAGGCACCTAAGCCTTGTCTTTTGTCTCACTAGGTGTAGATAGACATTGCTACAAATAACTTAAGACTCCAAAACAGGAACACTTAATGGTCTGCAAATTGACATGTTGAATCTCTCCAACATAGAGTTCACATACATACTTTGGCCCAGCCAAAGTTTATGTATGCTCCATCTCTTTTAATCTCCCTACTTAAGAAATACATGGTGACCCCTAGGTCATTCATGTCAAACTATATTGAAAGTCGAGACCTCAAATCTCAAATCACATATCACATTTTTACTGTTTACCAAAATATGACATATCATTTATGTACAATGTGATAACAAGGGTTTGATCATCATACATTTTATAGTAAAGACAATAATCCAATTTGGACCTCAAAAATCTCAAGCTCAACACAAATGAATTGAATTTCTGGTACCACATCTTAGGTGACTATTTGAGACCATACAAATATGTATTATTAATTTAAAAACCAACATTTCTTTGCCTCTCCACTTTGTGCTCTAATTGTGTCATGTAGATCTATATGGAGTTGTCTTATGTCTCTCAATCCTGTGCTCTTTACAAAACTATCAAATTCTATAGAACAAAGCTCATCATTGTTGTTAGTCTTCAAAACCCTAAGCTTCCTACCAATAGAATAGAATAGAATAGAATAGAAGACTTTTAACGTCCACGAGACCAAAAGAAGGTCTATGGGACAGTGACCCTAGCAATTTTAGCATTGTGAAGTGTCGTTCTCTTGCCATTTAATTTGATAATGAGCTCTCCCATTCTGCCCACCCATTCCATGCTGAATAGATCTTGAAAATTTCCTGCTGTTAACCCCCCTATGTAGCTTCCTCTAATGTCACTGTAAGCTTTGCAATCTAGGATAAAATGCTTTTCTGTTTCCACCTGCCCTGCTGCACAGAAGATACAAACCCTCTCTTCCCAAACTTCTTTTGGCCTTTTCCATCTCCCTGTTTCACACCGAAGATGATACGAGTTAGTCCTCAATTGTGCTATGAGAATCTTTGACCTTCACGAAATATTTGCCTCTATATATGCTTTTTGTTGATGGTCCAAGTTGGGATTAAATTCTTCTACATAATACTTTTTCTTTCTCCCAATCGCCCTTGTCCACATAATCTTGCGAATTTTTTCAACCACATACAACTTTAATTCCTTACTATTATTAGAACACTCGTTCAAGTGAATGTTCCACTTGCTCATCCACTTACAATTTTGATTCATCCATGCCTTCTTTCTTTCACTTAAGACACCTCTAAAAACAACATTTGGCCATCGATGCGTTTCCATCTGCTCAACCTTTGTCAAATATCTCAAAAGACTCAACATAGCTATGGCCTCAACAGGAATTACCCCTGTTTCAGCAAGAAGTATTTCATAGGGAACCAAAGCTTTTAGTTTGAATTTGCTTGTGATCAAACGCTTTTGAATTCTTTCTATCTGTACCCATTTGATGTCCGAAGTGCTGCTAGCCCAAATTTCACACCCATAAAGGACCATTGTTATAACTAACAACCCAAACAATATTTGAATAGTTTTCCAATCCCATAACTCTGCTTCTCTGCATCTGTTTTGAAGAGAAAACAACGCTCTCCAACCTCCCAGAGTTCTTTTCCTTCTGCAAGTTTCCCAACATAACTTGTTGTTGAAGTCAATTCCCAGGTATTTATATTCTGTTACTTCCTCTAGGATACTCCCTTCGAAATAAAAGTTGAATTGAATTTTTTTTTTCTTCTTAGAGAATACCATGATCTTGGTCTTACTAATGTTAACTTGCATACCAACATCTTTGCAGAAATGCTCAAGAGCAGCCAAATGCGCTTGCAACCCTTGAACAGATCTAGCAATCAAAATAAGATTGTCTGCGTATAAAAGAAGTTTTACAACATACACTCCTAAGGGGACCCCTTCTCCACCCTTCAAATTCAACCACTCCTCAAGCTTATCGATATAAAGGCCAAATAGAGTAGGAGAAAGAGGGCAACCTTGTTTAACCCCAATGTCGCTCCTAAAGCTTTCTGAAGTACCTGCCTGAGTTATGATTTTTACCCTAACATCCTCATAAAGCCTATGGACAGCAGCTCTAAAATGTTCAAGAATGCCAAGATCTTTCATTCTATCCCACAACTTTTGCCTAGGCACTGTGTCAAAAGCCTTCCTAAAGTCCACAAAACAACAAAAGGCTTCCCCTTTCTCATCCCAAATCTTTTCAATGATATGTCTTAAAGTGATGCCATGATCAATTGTTGAGTGTTTTGGCCTAAAACCCGCTTGCCCTTTTGCTCTCTTATTTTTAATTTCTGCCCATTTGCTGATTCTGTGCTCAATCATGCTGCCAAACAATTTTGCAAACAAAGGGTTGATCATGATGGTACGATAATTAGATGGGTTGTTAGCATCCCCACATTTGAATAGGGGAATGGCTAAGCTAGTTATCCAATCTTTCAGAAACCCACACTGAATGATGTGTTTAAATATATGCATAATGTGAGGAGCAATGATTTCCACCCCCCACTTTAGATACTCTGCTTGAAGCTCAACCAAGTCTCTTGCCTTTCCTATCCTCAACTTTTTGATACCCTCTTTAACTTCTTGCAAAGTGAAAAGCTTTGTTGATGTGTTTACCCTCAGAGGCTTTTCATTCTCTACATCTTGCTCATATAAGTGTTTTGCATATTCAAACCATTGAGCTGCGGTGATGTTATTCTCCGTTTCCTCCTTCTTTGCTTGAAGCTCTTTCCAAAAGAGCTTTGGGTTGTTCTTCCCAAGATAAAGCAATTCTTCCCGTCTAGCGCTCATGAAACCTATTTTTTTAACTTTTACCATTTGCTTGTATAATTTTATATTTTCTTTTTCTTTGCCTAGCTGCATGCTTGCTTTCTGTGCAGCTTTCCATTCCTCATCAAACCAAGCATTTGCTGGAAATTGACTTACTTTTTTTCTCTTATTCTTTGCCCTTTTGCAGCCAACAAGAGCCTCTTGAATTTTATGCGTTAGCTGATGACTTTTTAAACCTTGCAATTGATTCCTTTCTTGTTGCATTAACTGCCTTAAAGTTTTCAAAAATATGTTACAATTTTCTTGTGTTAATAGAATTCTGCCCTTTTTTTCAGTTTGATGATCAGGCTGTTCCTGTTTCGTAGATTGGCAGTTTTTAGGCCAGGACAACCAAAGGCAAACAGGATTATGATTAGAGCCTCAAACTGATTTTTCACAAGAGCCTCAAACTCTTTAAATTGACTATAGACTTTAGAGTTGTTTTAACTTAGTTGAGGCACTAGTAATGGCCATGTTATCCGATGAACCAGACAAAGAACATAACAAAATAATACATTTCTCTTTTTCATCTATCTTAACATCTATAGAGGCTAATTGGCTTCCCACCATATTGAATGCATTGAGATGTTCTGTCACAGCCACCATTGGTCATTTAAAGGCAGTATATCTTCCGAAGAAAAAGTTTGTTCACTAGAGACTTTGTTTGATAGCCCCTTATTGGTGGATACTCTTGAGTCATTCAACAATACTGAATCAGAAAGACAAATCTGGATTGAGCTTATTGCCTTCCTATCAATCTTTGCCCATTCATATACTGACATACCTTGAGGCTTTGATCTTGAAAAAACAACCCCGTGATCTCTATCAACTAGAAGATCTTTCATCTTGAGTTTGCATCCTTGAAGTGCTCGATTATGCATAGCTCCCAATCAAGAATAAATAATCATATGGCCAAAATGCCCTTTCTCTCATGTATCTACTAAAACCAAGTGCTGATACCAAATGAAAGGAAATAATAGCAACACTTGATAAACTTTTACAAGAGAAACTGTTAGTGTTTCTTAGATCAGATTAGATAACAAATTATTCAATAGAAATGCAACACATAAGACAATGAACACAACAAGATACCCTGGGAAAACCCTCCTACTCGAGGGAGAAAAACCCAGCAAATGATTCTCTTATATATATGATATTATAGTGACAGAAATCTGCTTACAACACAGCCCAACAATGGCTGATGATTTCGCACTTTTCTTTGATGCTTAGATACAAATGAATCTGCTCTTCTTTGAAAACAGTCTGCTGCTACAGGAATGATGATCTGCTGCTCAAGTATGAACTTCTTCTAGGAATGCAAATTTCTGCTCTTTGTGATAATAGCGAACTTCTGCTCTTGAAGGATAAAGTGCGAACTTCTTGATTATTCGAATTGTTGTCAATAACCAAAAAAATGACCTTGTATATATATGTCACAATGGCGTCTCTTCATTCAAGTCGGCCCTTTACAATAATAAACAATTAAATATAATTTTAGGTCGGCCAATATAGGAATCAACATAGGGTCGGCCCTTGCTTTATATTTAGTTTATTTCTCTTGGGAAGTGCAGACCGACGCTGAATAACATCAACACTCCCTCTCAGCTAGGGATGAACTTCCATCTGTACAAGACACATCATATTAGAATGAAAACAAAATAGAATATCACCTCAACGTGATATTAACCATTATGGCTACTCCCATAGATGGTATAAACTCATCACGGATTCCCTCACGTGATGTTGTCATGGAGTCACACACATGACTTCCACCATAGCTTCTCCCAGAGGGTGGAAACAAGGGCTTTCACCTCAACTCTCTCTCATCAAAGAATTGCATTATCAAGGGCTTACACCTCAACTCTCTCTCATCAGAGAATTGCATTATCAAGGGCTTGCACCTCAACTCTCTCTCAACAGAGAATTGCATTATCAAGGGATTTCACCTCGAACTTCTCTCAAAGAAGAACTCATTAAACAAAGGAACACTGATACTGAGACTCCCTCTCGATCCTGGCTTCAGAGATTGCAAAGAAGACTTTTGGAGATGTACTCCCTCTAGCCACCAACTCAGTCCTTCTAGTGTTTACTCCCTCTTGATCATTTCTTTGGTTGACATGACTTCTTCACAAGATGCCTCAAGCTTTTCATCACTAAGTAATCTCTTATCATCTTCTTCCCCCTAAACCTGTCCAGGAAGCATTTTAGATAGAGATTACTAACAGTCCATAATTATCCAAAGAAATATCAAGATTAGAATCGTACAAGTTATATCATGAATGAAATTTTTCCAAAGATCTTATGCTAGTGAACACAACACAATTCAAGAGAATCTACTATCTCTCTTAATTACAAGATCCAAAGAATAAATAGATGATATAATTCAGCAACCAAAGAATACTTATCTTTTTAACTATTCTGATAGGTCCAAATGCTGGACATAGTGAGATACGTTGTACTTGAGCTCAGATCAATCCGTACCCTTCACAGTTTGAACACAATGAGGACCTGAAAGGTATATTGACTTCAAGAGATATCTCCAGCCATCAATATAATCTAATGATTGCAAGCTATGACTCCAAGCTTGATCATTTCTTCATTCGGTATGACTTCGATATCCAATCTTTCCAGATGCAGATTGCTTGATGCTCAGGTTATCTCAATGTTAGAGCATGAATTAATAACTACAAAACAATTCATGAACATTATTCAACCATGCAATACTTATCTCATGGATTTCAAAAAAAATCCTGAGTAATAGATAATTAATTCATTAATCATGACATGTCTTTCTTTCAATTTCACAGAAGAGCTAATCTCAGCAAAATAAAAGACAAACTTCACAAATTGGCATGATCCTACTTGCAGTGAATAAATCTAAAGAATCTTATTACAGTGATCACTATTTACTAGTCACACATAATCCTAAGTAAATAATGTCAGAATTGCATAACTCAACAAATTGAATTTTACCCTAGAATAGTAAGTACAAAAAAAACAAAGAATACTTATCTCTTAAATATTCAGAAGAGTGGACACCGTATGATATGTTGTTCTTGCGCTTAGTACACAACCTTCACAGCTTGAACATAGGCCCATGACTAGAGTAGAAATTCACTAGAATCATTTTGGGGAGAGATCTCAATCACATCCGCAAATGAAGCATGCTGATTAGGCCTGGTAGGACAATCCCTCGCATAGTGACCAAATTTGTCACATTTAAAGCATTGAACACGAGAGAGGTCCCATTTCTTCTTGAATGCAGGGGCACCATCTGACCCATTATCTCGATTCCTTTTAAAGAATCCTTTCTTCCAAACTTTTCCTTTCTTCGATGAATGAGAGGCGAGGACATGTAACTCTTCATTCTTTGAACTTTGACCAATGCCCCTTGCCGTTAGTCTCGACTCCTCTTGAATGCAGTCAATCCTCAATCGATCAAACTTGGGAAGTTCAGATCTTGCACTGATTCCTTGAATGAACGCCTCCCATGAAAGTGGAAGACCATTGAGAGCAATCATGGTCAAATCCTTGTCATCAACAATATGACCAATGGTAGAGAGTTGATCTCTCAATTCGGAAATCTTCATGAAGTAGGTGATGACAAACTCTTCTTCCGCCATCTTAATGTGAAGTAGTTGTTGCTTCAAGGTTAGGGCACGACTGGTGTTGTTGATTTCGTACATCTCTTCCAATGTTTTGAACATCTCCCTTGCAGTATCCAACTTGAAGACAATTGGTACAATATGATCCTTGACGGAATCAACCAATACTTTCTTTGCCCTAGTGTCTTTCTTTCTCCATTGCAGCTTCTCTTCTTCCCCCTCAGGTTCGGGAACTTTTGTTTTCACAAACTCAACCAAATCATTCTCTTCCAAAGTTAGCATGAACCTGAACCTCTATGATGTGTAGTTTGAGATCCCTTCGACTCTATCCTCGATTTTCAGACCGTTCACCATCTTGAGAAAATTAGAAGGTAGACTGAAAAAGAACAATGAGGGTTGCAAACTAACAGATCTGAATCTGATCACGATCTTTTTCACACCCGCTCTAATACCATGTTAGTGTTTCTTAGATCAGATTAGATAACAAATTATTTAATAGAAATGCAACACATAAGACAATGAACACAACAAGATACCCTGGGAAAACCCTCCTACTCGAGGGAGAAAAACCCAGCAAATGATTCTCTTATATATATGATATTGTAGTGACAGAAATCTGCTTACAACACAGCCCAACAATGGCTGATGATTTCGCACTTTTCTTTGATGCTTAGATACAAATGAATCTGCTCTTCTTTGAAAACAGTCTGCTGCTACAGGAATGATGATCTGCTGCTCAAGTATGAACTTCTTCTAGGAATGCGAATTTGATCTGCTACTCAAGTATGAACTTCTTCTAGGAATGCGAATTTCTGCTCTTTGTGATAATAGCGAACTTCTGCTCTTGAAGGATAAAGTGCGAACTTCTTGATTATTCGAATTGTTGTCAATAACCAAAAAAATGACCTTGTATATATATGTCACAATGGCGCCTCTTCATTCAGGTCAGCCCTTTACAATAATAAACAATTAAATATAATTTTAGGTCGGCCAATATAGGAATCAACATAGGGTCGGCCCTTGCTTTATATTTAGTTTATTTCTCTTGGGAAGTGCAGACCGACGCTGAATAACATCAACAGAAACTATGCCTATAAATTGAAAATGCAACAGAATGTAAAGAATGACACACTTAAAGAAAATATGATTATTTACCTAGAGAACACCCTATGGGGAAAAAATCCAACAAAACAACACCTTCCACAATGTAGCAACATCATGTTCTCACTCATCAAAATCATTTCTGCTCCTGACCCTTCCTGGGAACATGCAGAATCAAAGTGGCTCCCTGTTGTATGAAATACAAAGCCATATGCTCATATTTATAGGCACAAGGCTTACAAGAAACCACCAAGTGGTTTTACAAAACCATGGGCCAATAACCTCAAGTTGATTCCAACCTTACATTTCAAAATTCCTTGTCCCTTAAAACATGGAAACAAGCCAAAGAAAGAGTCAAGGCCGAGGCTAAACCCATTATTTGGGGAATTAGTTAAAATGGGTTAAATTTAATGCCCACAATCAAGGGATCCTATTTAAAAGATCTTGCTCTCTCCAATGTTCCACCTTGGTAAAATATTGTCCACATTGGTAAATATGTTTGCCACACCCCTATGTTTAAGAGGTGAACATTACATGAAGCATACAACACATTCTTAACAATAGACTTCCAAAAGATTTTATCTATAAAACTATTGCCATGTTGAGCAATTAGTAGATTCATTGACAGTTCACAAGCAACTACAAAGAATCATTAAGGGATCAAGAGATTGTTAGGAAGAAAATACTAGCTGCATGTGCTGCAGAAATATTTAGGCCATTTCTTCTGACCATTTCATTGTAAGAGTGTTGATGCATAAATTTTTTTGACAGCCTAAAATTTTAGAAGCTTTTAGTTTTAAAAAATTATATTAATGTACATGGCATATATCATAGATACAAAGAGTGTAGTTTGTATTTGCTAAATTTGTCTAGCTAATAAACATGGACAATCTTGCTACCGTGGGGCTTAGAAATGCCTATACACTGGATAAGGACCTCTATACATGGTAACTCCTAAGATGTTGGAGTATTCTTAGTTATAGAAGATAGAAACCAACAAGTAGACTAATATTATTGATTTTGAAACAAACAAAAATGTTCCATCAGCCTTCTTACAGTATCAAGCCTTTAGAACTAAACTAGATAAAGTTTTTGTTGAATAACTCTTTGGTCATCTTTGATAAGCTTTACTTTGTATGTGGTTGCAATAACTCTTTCTTCTATTTCCTCCATCCTTTGGACCAGTACACCCAGTTTTTTGGTTGCAACTAGATTTGGTGTTTGGTGACGCCTTCGTTGGTTTCATAACATCTTAAAATTTTTCAAAATGATACCCTGATATTTTGGTACTTCATAAACGATCTGTCACAATTCCACATGTCATTGGCATCATTGCCTTCCCTGAAAGGTGATGTCTTGTACCTTGTCTCTAGGCCTAAGAGCAAAATGTTCTTCCTAGCTCTGATTAATTGGGATTGTGACTTTTTTCTTCACTTGCATTCCATTATATGCAGCTCCCCTTTCTTTTGTTTGATGCTGCCCTTCTTTTCCTTCTGTCAATCATCAAATAAATCCTCAATGGTTGCTTTAATATTTTCCCTTATTAAAATTAACTTGTGCTTCATGACTATCCTCCATTAGGTTTGTTTTGTGTTAACAATTTGCAAATGCTGTAATTAACAGCTGCTGCTATGATATGTGTGTAGGGGCTTGAAGTAAATTGGCCTATAAACCTGATCAACATACACAAAAATAATAACATTATGTTAATGGCGTAACTTTCATAGGAAATGTGACTTTACTTCCAAATTTAGTTTATTAGATATATGGGTTGAATTGGGGCCCACTCCCTTTACAACATGTTTGAGATTATTAGGCCTACTACTTCAGCATGAATGCCACAGAATTGTTAAAATAATATTTTATAATTATTTGTTAATGCTCAATAATGTTGTATTTTAGTTGATATGATCATCTTTGATCTTCTCTACAGTTTCTTTTTAGAAACTTGCTAAATTTGTAATTTTGTAAACTATTTATGAAGCTTTGCTTCGTATAAATATATCATTCAATTTTTTACCCATTACTTCCGTAATATGGTATCAGAGCCGAAATCGTTTTTGGGCGCCACTGTTTTTTGGATTTTTTTTTCGTGGGTTTTTAAAAATTATAATTCAAAAATTTCTTGGGCTCGTTTTTTGAAGCAATCTTCGAGTTGCGTTTTTTGTCTATGCCATTTGTTCTGAGCTGCGCAACTTCTAGTTTTCTCCTGCTGGATGCGATTTAGGGCATGCGTTTTTGAAGGGTTTATGGGCGTTGAAAATTGTAGGCTCTTGTTTGAAATTTTTGTGGTCTTCTAGGTGCAATTTTGTTTTTTTTGGTCTCTAGCTAGCCGCATTTTTTTGAAGGTTTTTAGCTGTGATCTTCAGCTTTTTTGTAGTCGCGATTTCTTCATTTGGGCGACATGTTTTCATCTTTGAAACCCTTGAGCGCGTGTTTTCTCTTCTTTTTGAGTCGCATTTTGTTTATCTTTGTTGGTGCCCGCGTTTTTGAAGATCTTTGGTCGACGCGATTTTCAGTCTACTCTGGCTGCGATTTGTACCTCTTTCTGGTCGTGTTTTGTGCAAAAATCTGTCTGTGTTTGAAGCGATTTGTTCTCTGAATTTTTTTAGATTTTTTTTTGCTAGGGTTTCAAGAAAATTGTCTGCTTTCAATTCGATTTTTTTTTTCTGACAGCAGAATTTTTATGGGTTTTTCGAGAAGAATTTTGGGTAGTCGACATAATTTTTTGGGTGTCTTGATATTTGCACCTTGGAATTTGTGCCAACGGATTTGTCTTGATTTTTGTGCCTAAATTGCCTCAGTACATTGGAATTTGTGCATTCAACCTTTTGACCCTCTTCTGAGTGCCTTGTTTTTCATGCTTCAGAAAGCGTGAAAGATGGCATCTTTGACCAACTTTATGTTGGAAAGCAGTCAGCGATTCAATGGCAAAAATTATAATACTTGGAAGCAGCGAATGATGACCATCTTTGAATATCACTGCCTTGATCAGATTGTTCTAGGCAATGTTACTCGTCCCACAACGGTAGATAAAAAAACCCAAGAAAAGTTTGACGAGCAAAATCGTGAAGCGGTGATGCTCATTAAGCTTTTGGTTATTGATGATCAGCTTCCATAGGTTCCATCTAGCAAATCAGCTACCGAGATTTGGGAGCACTTGAAAATCTTGCATGAGTCTTTCGACAAGAGCCGTGCATTCTTTTTGAAAAACCAATTGTTCTCCATCATGATGGATGAGAGAATGTCCTTACAGGAGCATTTGACAAAGATTCGGGACATCTATGATCAGTTGGAGGTGATTGGTCTGAAGATGGAGGAAGAAGACATGGTAGTAATCACCTTGAAAAGTCTACCGAAGTCTTATGAGCACTTTGTTGAAACCCTCAACATTACATCGACAAATATGCTGGAAACAACAGTTTGGTAGTAGTGCCTCATCATCCTCTACAGAACAAGCATTTACAGCTAAGTCTCAGCCTAAGAACAAAGGGAAAGGTCAGCCTTCGCAACAGAAAGACTCAAGTCACCCTTAGGGCAGCCCTAAGAAAAAGAACATTTAGTGTAATTATTGCCACAAATATGGTCATATGAAGAAGGATTGTCGTCAGTGTTTGGCTTCTGAACAGAAGAAGCAAGGAGGGTCTCAGCAGAAAGCGAATGTTGCCGAGCACACTGAGCAAAAAGAATCTGCTTTTTACGCTTTTATGGCTAAAAGGCTTGTAGATCATGTGAAGTCCTCTACCTGGTACATTGATTTAGGTGCTTCGCGACACTTCACCCATCGGCATGACCGGTTCATTGACTCAATTATTTTTGGAGGTGATGACTCATACCTATACTTGCTGCTATAAACCTTTCCATATGCAAAGATCTAGTGGGATTGCCACTGCCACAAATTTCCATCTACTCCACTTGCCACACCCTTAAGCACTATTTGGTTGCACCAATGCCGCATCCTCCAGCACTATCTGGCTGCATTTTAGCAGGGCTACCCCTCAGCATGGCTTACGACACTAAGAAATCCTTTGGGAGAGTTGAACCTTGGTTTCCATCATGAGAACCAAACAACCCAACCATTGACCACACCCCTGTTGACGATGAATTTACTCCCATTAAAATTGGACATTTGCCTTATGTGCTTATGCCTACTAGATAATAAAAATTCCGTGAAGATGCATTTATAGGTCAGTTCTTACAGGCTAGTTCACTGAACTAGCAAAGTTTGTATGGCACATCAAATGGTAGTTATATGTGTCTTATTTAGACCAGTCAACAACCATACACAGCCAAGGCATGGAATCTCCATTCAGTTGGATAGCATAGCAGAGGATGAAGACAACAAAGTGAGAAGTTAAGGCATAAGATGGAGCATTCTGTTCCCAACATCTTGTCATGTTCGGACCGGGCCATGTGTCAGCGTCATGCTATAATAGAGAACTGGACAACAAGAGATGAAAGGTGAGGAGATTGGGGGGCATCCCAATATGTGCTGCTGGAATAACAACAACCATGCATTGACTCGTTGACAAGGTATTAATACAGCGGAGAGATAAACCTTGAAAGGAATCTCCCATGCCACTTCCCAATATTAGCCAATTCATAGTAGCGGAACTTTAATGTAGCCATATTTCCAGTTGTTGCAATGTCAATATCACAACCAAACACAACATACACACAGGGATACATGAACAGTAATTCTGGATTAAATAATAGAATTTTCTCAAGCCTTAATGCAGCCATATTATTGAATATGAATCTTATCTTGAAATTGTGTATTGAGTTGGAAGCTGAAATGAATTGCCATGCCAAGAATTGATATACAAACTGTTAATCTGAATAGGAGAGTTTAAACCTGTTGAGAGAAAGTGGGAAAAAAATCAGTTGTCCATTGTACTTTTCGTAATTACTGAAGGTTCTCTAAATTGAATTCTATTGGACTCTTGACTCTCAGGTTTCCCCTGTAATGTAGAAGCTAATGAAATTTAGAACTTGTGATATCTGTATATGGAATTTCTGCAAACTGTTCTTGTTCTGTAATTTACTGAGAGTAGTAGTTTTTTGAATTCTTAGTTTTTCTGTTAAGTACTATGGTGTGATTACTCTTTAGGTTGAGCAGTCGACTTTGGCCATACAACCTTTGATTGAGCCACCAGAGAACAAACTTTATAAAAGAGAAAATAATCACGATTCACTATATTTGGAGCTCATCCGATTCTAAAAAGTAATTGAATTCAGCCACCAGAAAATGAACTTTATAAATGAGAAAATAATCATGATTAACTATATTTGAAACTCATCTGATTCTAAAAAGCTAAGTAGCTGAATCGTCATCCTCTGCCCCACGACTCCGAGTATGACACGTACCAGGTACCGAATCGGGTACGAATTGCTTTGGAAACGCATAGGATCCGTTTTTTGCTGCCTGGAATTGATTCTGAGTTTGCTATCACGTTTCCAAGCGATTCCAGGACGTTTTTTGACCGTTTCCAGCAGATTTTTGACTTTTTGAAAGTTGAAAAAGTGAAAACAAAGGGAAAAATAAAAAAACCTGCGACGGGTGGATTATTATTGTTTGTTTTATTTTGTGTTGCACAAAGGTGGAGAAAGCAATTTTATACTTTATTGAATTTGATCTGTAATCATTTGAAAAATTTCATATCATCCTTTTATGAATATTGAATTAACTCAATGAAAATAGTAGAAATGTATTGACACCCCCACTAAAGGCCATACTCTAAGTTGGATATTAGAGAGTAATATTAATTTTACGAGCCAAGATTTTTCCTGAATTTTGGGGACGGCAGGGGATACTTTGAAATATAATAATATAATGCGAATAATATATCTTTTGATATTTTGACCCGTGTTCCAATTAATATATATTAATATATTATTATTATTATTATAATACTAATTTTATATACTTTGATATATAATAATATAATGGGAGAATAATATACCCTTTGAATTATTATATTATTATATTTTAAATTTGCATATTATTATATTATTAGTATATTATATATTATTTTTTATGAATATATATATATATATATATATATTATTTTTTAATGTTTTTTGTATGGATGTACCCGTACCCGTATCCAACCCCAAAATATTTTTTGTCGTACCAACATACCACCCGTATCCAACCCCAAAATATTTTTTGTCGTACCAACATACCATACCCACGTACTTGATTCCGGTTCTGATTCGGTAACTTAGCTAAAAAGCAATCAAAGAACACAGTCTTCGGTTCAAGTAATTGAGCATATGTTGTTAGTTCTGAAAATAGAACATAATAAATATATTCTTATGATCCAAGAGCCCATGGGCAGGTTAAAGAAACAAATAGAATAGTAGTAATAATTATGCATGACATGTGACATTGCAAAACGAGAAGGCTGAAAAAGTGACCCATGTCATGGGCATAGGCACAATGAATAACATTAACCTGAAACTATTTCAGTTAATGTACGGGCAAGAATCCACCATGCTAATGGATATTGTGGTATATAGCCAAAACATGCTAACGGGGGGACATCGAAAGTTTGTAGGAATGATTAAGATTTTAAATCAATTGAATGTGCTAGATGAGAAAAGTTCATGGCACAACTGACTGTTGATATAAAAAAAAGAAAAAATAGTGATTTCCATTTGAAAAGAGAGAAGTTTGAAGCTGGAATGCTAGGGTGTAAAGTACACAGTAGAAATGGACAGAAAGGCCCAAAAATTTAATGATGTGAAATGAACTTAATAGTCCATGAAAGTTTGAAATTTGGTACCATCTAATTTGCTTACATGGATGGAACTCTTAGCAAGACCCATAAAAATGCATCAAAATTCAAAATTAAGAATCATGATTCCACCAGTGAAGCTTATTAAATTTCATTGGAATTGAAAATATTACAGAAGAATTATACTTCAGAGATATATGTCGCCACAACTTCCATATTAGTGAATCTGAGTGCTTCTGGATCAAACTGTATGTGCTTATGGAAAAAACACAGTTAAATCCAGAGACACTGAGATTTACAGAATTATACTTGCTAATTGTCAAAGTTAAACAAATCTAATCAGATTATATTCTAAGGGAGAATAAGTAAATCCTATATCTCAATTTACTTGTATTAATTGAAATTCTAAGTCAGATTTCTAAAGTCTGTGTTTCAGATCTTCTGATTGCAGAACATCTATCGATTTCAATGTCTATAATAGAAGATTGTAATCATGCTTTATACCTGTAGGAGGAGACATGCCTTCAAGGAGAGACGCGCCCTATGAGAGGACGTATCTCTTGAGTGCGCGGGTTTCCTTTAGTCAACCGATACTAATCGGTGGCTAACACAAAACATACGCATGTATTTATCAACCGGCGTCTATATAATATGATGTTCGATCGTCATTTATAATTCGAATTTTATTCATGCTCAGAAATTCGAATCTCTTACTTTCAGAAGTTATATATTTGATAAGTAATTTCGATCACATATAAATGATGATGATGCAAAATGCAATCATCATTTATATTTGACCGAAGCTACCTTAAATCAACACTCCCTCTTAGCTAGGGAAAATAACTCAAAACAAGTAAGAATAGATATCACCTTACACGTGATATCAAAGATATGGTATGATTCCAAGAATTTGTCAAGTCACATGACATTCTTGATAACACATCTTTATTATGGTATGTGCACTGACATCAAATCATATGATGTCTACCATAATAGTTCATGGCATGTCCACGAATATATATAAATATAGCCACCATGATTATCTCAAAGGGAACATAATGATCTTCAATTTTTATATCAAGTCACATGATAACTATCAAGATGTCCACGAGATACTATCATAATATGTCCACAGATATCAAGTCACATGATATCTATCATGATAGTTCAACACATCATTGTAGAGTCGTCACTTTACAATGTCAAATACAAGTGTTCATTATTAGAAAGATCGTCACCTTTCAATAATGTACACAGGGGGATAGAGGGCCCATAAAGTCATGGAGTCACACATATGACAAAAGAGTTTACTCATTAAACATCTTTAAATATATTAGTACAACTAAACAATTTGAAACTCAATCATAATATCAAATTACATTTCAACCATACCAAGTTTCTTGTTGAAGTGTTCAACTTTAACTCTAGAGAGAGGCTTGGTGAGAATGTCGGCTGTTTGATCATTTGTACTAATATACTCCAATTGGATCACATTCCTTTCTACCATGTCTCTTACATAGTGGTAAGGGATCTCAATATGCTTAGATCTATCATGGAATACTGGATTTACTGAAAGCTTGATGCAACTCTGATTACCACAATGGATAACTGTAGGATTCAAGGGCTCACCAAATAGCCCTACTAGCAGTTTCCGGAGCCATACTGCTTCTCGTGCCCCCATAAAGGCAGCAATATATTCAGCTTCTATCAAGCTTTGTGCTACTGAAGACTATTTTCTGCTGATCCAAGAGATCATAGCCGATCCTAAACTGAAGCAACATCCTGATGTGCTTTTTCGATCGGTTACACTTCCAGCTCAATCTGAATCAAAGTATCCATGTAGATCTAGTTGGTCATTTCTGTGAAGAAGACCATATCCAATAGTGCCTTGAAGATATCTCAATATGTGTTTCACAACCATAAGGTGAATTTCCTTTGGCTCACACATGAATTGGCTTAGAGCATTCACTGCATAGCAAATATCAGGTCTGGTGTTAACCAGGCACATCAATGATCCAATCATTTGTCTATACAAAGTAGAATCTGCAAACTTAGATTCTGCTGCTGCTTCTTTTAGTTTGTGAAGATTGGTTTCCATAGGTGTAGACATGGGTCTACAATCCAACATTCCAAATATCTTCAGAATATCAATAGTATACTTTCCTTGATTTAGTATGATGCCATCCGATTTCTACCAGACTTCTAAACCCAGGAAGTAATGTAAAATGCCCAAGTCTTTCATGTCAAATTCCGAAGTTGAATCCTTTTTTCCTTGAGCAATGAGGTGATCTTCTCCTGTTATTAGTAGGTCATCAACATATAAAATAATTATTAGCATATCACCTTTAATTACCTTAAAATAAAGATTTGGGTCTGCATCATTCTTTTAAAATCCTAGTCCCAAGAGATAGCTGTCAATTCTTTCATACCAGGCCCTAGGAGCCTGTTTAAGTCCATATAGAGCTTTCTTTAATCTGCATACATGTGATTCAGGTTTATGTATCACAAAACCTTCAGGCTGCTCTAGATAGACTTCCTCTTCAATGGTCCCATTCAAGAAGGCAATTTTCACATCCATTTGATGGATCTTCCCGCCTTTAGCTGCTGCAATAGCTATCACTGCTCTCACAGATGTGTTCCGGGCAACAGGTGCAAATGTCTCTTCATAATCAATGCCTTCCTTTTGTGAAAAACCTCTGGCCACAAAGCGTGCCTTGTGTTTTTCTATACTGCCATCAGCAGCCTGTTTGATTTTGAAGAGCCATTTGGCAGAAACAACAAATTTCTCTTTTGGTCTAGGCACGATATCCCATACATCATTTTTCAAAATGGACTGATACTCTTCTGTCATTGCATCCTTCCATATTTGATGTTTGAAGGCTTCTGTAACACTGGTGGGTTCTGAATTGATGATTTCATTCATTAGGGCAACATAGCTAGAGAACCTTTTGGGTCTCTTACTTTCCCTAAAGGTTCCCTTGGGTGTTGCATGATTCTCAGCTTCTTTAATCATTTTCCTAGCCCAAATTGGTCTCTTCTTGCTGTTGTCATTTGGATTCTCTTCTGAAGCAGATTGAAATGCACTTATTGTTTCTTCAGGATACTCCCTTTGAATCTCAGGAGTAGGTTCCACTTCTAAGGCTCTAGGGGAAGTATGAATTTCTATCTCACTTGAACTATTTGTTTCTGCCCGGGTATGAATATCCTGTAGGCTTTGGAGGTTTCACTATATCTCACAAATACCCTTTTCTTTCCAGAAGGTTCTAGTTTGAATCTCTTTTCTTTAGGTACATGAATGTAGACCGGGTAGCCAAAAATCCTTAAGTGACTAATGTCAGGTTTTATACCTGTGAAAGCTTCTTCAGGAGTCTTGTTGTCTAGATGGGAATGTGGACATCTATTTTGGATGTAAACAACAGTCCTAGAGGCTTCTGCCCAGAATGAGGTTTCTATGTTTTGGTCAAACAACATTGCTTTTGCAGCTTCTACAATAGTTCTATTTTTCCTTTCAACAACACCATTTTGTTGAGGGTTGTAGGCCACTGTAAACTCCCTCTTAATCCCAGCATTTATGCAAAATTCCTTAAAGATTTTAGAGGCGTATTCCTTCCCATTGTCTGTCCTAAGAATTTTGATTTTCTTTCCGTAGAAGTTTTTAGTGAGAGCTTTGAACTCCTTAAACCTTTTAAAGATTTCTATTGACTCTTTACACTTAAGAAAATAAATCCAGTTCCTCCTAGAGTAGTCGTCTATAAATATTACATAATATAGGAAGCTTGCCATGGAGGGTACATACATAGGTCCACACAAATCAGAGTGAACTAGTTCTAACACTTATTTGGTCTTACTCAAACTATTATGGAAGGATCCCTTTGTATTCTTTCCTAGGGCACACCCTTTACAAACTCCTTCATGAATTTGTTTTAATTTAGGCAATCCTGTTACTAGTTTTTCCGCAGAGGGTAGGGCACAGAAATGAAGGTGTCCTAATCTTCTATGCCAAATTTCATTTGAATCAGAAGTATCAAGGGTAAGGGCTTGCTTGACTTGAGTGCACAGTTTGCAAAGATAACCATGTCTTATACCTATGGTTTGAGCTTTCTTTATAGTTGAGTTCTTAGGCCATGCCAAAACTTTCCCATTCATAAAGGTAACCCTATATCCATTGTCTTCAAGAGTAGAGATGGATATTAGATTCCTCTTTATTCCAGGTATGAATAAAACTCTAGTGAGTTGAAGGGAGGGACCAGATTTCAATTTGATGGAGCAAGTTCCAACCCCCTTTACAAGGTGTGCAGAATCATCCCCAATAGTTTCTTCTTCATCAGTCTCTTCAGTCATAGTGTCTAGGTGTTCTCTGAACCCTATGATGTGCCTTGAAGAACCACTATCAATTACCCAGTTGTTGATATTGTTAGATACTTGACTTGATAAGGTTGAATAAAATACAAATTTCTCAGAGTCATGGTCTGAATTTGATTTTCCTACTTTAGCAAAGGATGCTTGTTGTTTTGTTCTATCAGGGTACTTCATTGCATAGTGCCCATATTGATAACATCTAAAACATTGTATTTGAGAAATGTCTTTCCTCTTCTTGAACGATCCCTTTTCCATAGGAATTTCTCTTTCTCTTGAATGATACTTTCCCGTAAGAATTCTTCTTACCCCTTTTATTAGATGTTGTGTTGAGCACATGAATATCCTCATCTACGGGTTTCTGTTTGTTTTCTTTTGTTGAGAGTCTTGTTTCTTCTTGTAAGCAGTCAGTTCTTAGCGTATCAAATTTAGGGAGTTTAGATCTTGCACTTATTCCTTGAACAAATGACTCCCATGAGTTTGGTAGGCCTCCTAGAGCTATCAGCGTTAACTCCTTGCTATCAATTTGGTATCCAATTGTTGATAGTTGATTCCTTAGTTCAGTGATTCTCATGAAGTATGCATTAATAGTTTCTCCTTTGTTTATTTGAACATTGTTGAGTTGTCTTTTTAATGCAAGAGTCCTACTGGTGTTGTTTATTTCAAAGGTGCTCTCAAGGGATTTGAACATTAGATATGCAGTCTCATGTTTTGACAAAATAGGTACTATATGGTCCCTAATTGCATCTACTAAGATTTTCATGGCTTTCTCATTGTTCTCAATCCATTGAGTTTTCTCTGGATCATCCTCTGGTTCTCTCTTGTTTTCTTTCACAAAGGAGTCTAACTTATTTTCTTTTAGAATCATCATGATTCTGAATTTCCATGATGTGAAGTTGTTTGCACCTTCGAGACGGTCTTCAAATCTGATCACACTTGACATTATGAAGAATGTGATGTGAACTTGATTTCTTTAAAAAAATACGATTTTCCTAAATAATCTGATTATTTAATTGATTTGGATTTTCTCAACGTGGCTCTGATACCATGTCAAAGTTAAACAAATCTAATCAGATTATATTCTAAGGGAGAATAAGTAAATCCTATATCTCAATTTACTTGTATTAATTCTAAGTTAGATTTCTAAAGTTTGTGTTTCAGATCTTCTGATTGCAGAACATCTATCGATTTCAATGTCTACAATAGAAGATTGTAATCATGCTTTATACCTGTAGGAGGAAACACGCCTTCAAGGAGAGACGCGCCCTATGAGAGGACGTGTCCTTTGAGTGCGCGGGTTTCCTTTAGTCAACCGATACTAATCGGTGGCTAACACAAAACATACGCATGTATTTATCAACCAGCATCTATATAATATGAAGTTCGATCTTCATTTATAATTCAAATTTTATTCATGCTCAGAAATTCAAATCTCTTACTTTCAGAAGTTATATATTTGATAAGTAATTTCGATCACATATAAATGATGATGATGCATAAATGCAATCATCATTTATATTTGACCGAAGCTACCTTAAATCAACACTGACAATTGAAATGATCTTTCTCCTAATTGGAAAACGTATAGGGATCAAACTATATGCACTTGTGGAAAAATGTCATGTCCCTGAAATTGTAAAGTTAAATCTAAGATATTGAAATACAAAGAACCACATTGAATAAATATCAAAAATATAAATATAAATATTAGCAATTTAATATTATTATAATTATAATTATCATAGGATAATATAAAAAAAAAAAATACAAATATTAACAATTTTATATTAATTATTATAATATAATAATATCAAACACATATATAAAGCCAATATTAAATTATAAATATAAAACACAAAACATATACATCAAACGAATTCATGAAAGAAAAGGACAAAAATGAATAAGATAATAAGACAGAGTGAATAAGAGAAAAACAAGCTGACTTGTGGATAAAGAGAGAATAAACAGGGAGACAAGATTTCATAGTAAATGAAGAGATTAATAAATGTTAAAATTGCTGCAATGAAAACAGATGCGATTCAATGTCATGTCCCCAAAATCGTAGCACATTGAAATGTGAATAAACGAGAAAATAAATAAAGAAATATATATAAGCAATTTTATTATTATTAAGATAATATTATTAGATTATAAATATAAACAATAGCAATTCAAAAATTAGTATAATTACAATATATAATAAAATAAATATTAAGAATCTGATATTAAAATTATTATAATATAATAAATATTATAAAATTAATATAAAAGTAAATATAAACATATGATATAAAGTCTAAGAGAATTAAAATTAATAAATTAAACTACCAAGGAGGAATGGTTAAAAGATAGTATTATGCAGCGATTTTTAAATGTGACGATTCCTAAATGCAGCTATTCACCAAAGATTAAATAATGATCAATTCAAAGAGTTAAGGCAGCGAATGGGGGAAGGAAGTGAATAAGACAAAATATATATAGGACAAAATCAAAATAAGACAAAGTGTGGCTGAAAGAGAAGCAACTATAGTCCAGAAAAAGGCAGTGATTAGTTACAAAGAATAATAAAGGTAGAAATTAACAAAAGGGCATCACTTTCCAAAGATACCTCTTCACTCAGCCGTGAGGAAATAAAGGGAAGCATACTCAACCAAAGATGGGAGGGCAGGGGTAGAATATAAGGAGAATATAAAATGAACAACTGGAAATCAAGAAGGATCTGCAGATTCAAACACAGATATATTTATGAAGGAAGGAATGTTAGCAGATATATATATATATTCCAGAACAGCAGATCCAAGTGCTCTTGGGAGACATGATCATCATAGCAGAAATATGAAGGAAGGGAATAGAATAAGAAAGAAAAGGCATGGCTGGCTGGAAATAAAGAGGTTCTACAGAATGGTAGCTTGGAGATGTTAAACAAGGATTAAATTCTACTTCAATGAATGTCGATCCTCACTGGTAAAACATCTGTCGATTTCCATGTTTCCCAAATGAAGAAAGAGTAAATATAAATATCAATGTGGGAGACATGTCCCATGAGCGGATGTGTCTCCACAAAGTGAAGACACGTCGGCTCAAGGGACGTGTCCCTTTATTTAATATTCTATCTCTTAATGAACAACGATCAAACATCATTTATCTGACCGATGCTATCCATTTTCAACACTCCCTCTTAGCTAGGGAAGATAAACTCCAAACAAGTATAAAGTGATATCACCTAACTCGTGATATCATAAGATATGGTATGCTTCTGAAAGTGTCAAGTCACCTAACATTCTTCATAACACGTCTTCATTTTCAACACTCCCTCTTAGCTAGGGAAGATAAACTTCCATCAAGTAAAAGTGATATCACCTAACTCGTGATATCAGAAGATATGGTATGCTTCTGAAAGTGTCAAGTCACATGACATTCTTCATAACACATCTTCATTATGGTATGTGCACTGACATCAAGTGACATGATGTCTACCATAATAAATCATGGCATATCCACGGATATATATGCATATCCACCATGAATAAGGATCATAATGATCTTCAAATTGATATCAAGTCACATGATATCTATCAAAATGTCCAAAAATACTATCATGACATGTCCACGGATATCAAGTTACATGATATTCATCATGATAGGGAAACTAATCATTGTAAAGTCGTCACCTTACAATGTCAAAGTGTTCATTATTGAAAGATCGTCACCTTTCAATAATGTACACAAAGGGGGTGAGCCCATACAGTCATGGAGTCACTCGCATGACAAAAGAGTTTACACATTAAACATCTTTTAAGCATATTAGTACAAAATAAACAATTTGAGTCTCAATCAAAATAACTTACATTTCAACCATACCAAGTTTCTTCTTGAAAGGTTCAATTTTGACTTTGGAGAGAGTTATGGTGAATGCCTGCTGTTTGATCATTTGTACTAACATACACCAACTGGATCACATTCCTTTCTACCATGTCTCTTACATAATGGTAAGGAAACTCTATCTGTTTTGATCAATTGATCCCACAAGCAATTTACGGAGTCATATTGATTCTCTTACTCCCATAGAGGCATAAATATATATATGACTTCTGTTGTACTTAGTGCTACAGAAGATTGCTTCCTGCTACACCGGGATATCATTGCAGATCTCAATCTGAAACAACACCCAGAGGTACTCTTTCGATCATCTTCTTTAGGTTCAGTAGGCTCCCTTTGAATCTTCAAGCATTTACATCAACCTCTTGACTTTAACGTCCAAGATTGCCTGCAACATTGAATCATAGAACTCCCTCTTGAAGGTTAATTCTTCTTCTTTGAAGAAGCTGACCACAAAGATGACCTGAAAGGTACTTCCTCTTCGAGAGATATTTCCAGCCAACAATGTAGTCCCATGACTTGCAGGCTAAGACCCCAAGCTTGATAATCTCTTCATTCGGCATGACTTCCACACAAGATGCTTTAAGCTTTTCTATGCGATCTTTCATCACCCTATTGCTTATTGATCTGTCTTGGAAGCATGATAGATAGAGATTACTTATCTTGAAGAGAAATGCAACAAGCCTATATAAACAATGTTATATCATGAATTGATAACTACACAAGAATTCATGAGCATTAAAAAATACTTATCTTTAAGTGATTTTGTTACAACCATTTTGCAACTCTACAACCTTCACTTCTTGCTCAATTGAAGGAGGCACGATATCTCTCCCACTGGTTCAGAAGGTGCCACAAGAAAATACTCGTCGCAGTCATCAAGGATCCGAGAGTCACCAAGCGCGATGATACAGGAGTGATGAAGACACACCCAGGCCATAGGAAATCATTCTCATCTAGATAGAATTACATACTGTAGACACTCCTGAATCAACTCATGAAATGACAGGTGACTTTAAAGATGCGCTCAAGGCCCCCCCTTTATGTAAGCTTTGAACGCAAAGAACACTCAATCCATCCATATACAACACATGATAAAATATCGTTAAGTTGTATATAGACGTTGATACATAGAGATCACGTGCTGCATCCAGGAAGAGGAGTTTGCATTGGATGTGGCGACCGACCAAAATAAGGAATCTGGATGTTTTGCAGGCCCGCCCCCCCGCATATACACCGTTCCTATTTGTGTCACTCCTGCATACATTAGAAGACGACATCAGTAAAACAAATCAATCTTTTACACTATAAATAGGTTGACGACTCCGATGATCAACACATATTGCTACATCTGACGCCCATTTGAGAGACTTGTAGATCAATATCTTTAGAGTCTCGGAGTAATCTCCTGACGCCACTCGAGAGTTATGAACTACTTCATACTCTCATGATTAGACTCGAAATCGCGATCTCCAAATCTCCTACAGGTGGCTGCGTAGCATTCGGCTCTCGCCACCCGCACCACCAGTGGTTTCCAGTGAGCAACATTCACATTGATGGTGATCTCCAAGGCCCGCGATCGATAGTCGGTGATATGCTTTTCGGCCTGAGTTGACAAGTTATCTCTTCGCGTGATCTTGATTCTCGTAGGGAATTTACCAATAATGATGTCATCTCTCTCAAGGGTGCTTTCAACACGATGACTTCTCTACCCATGAGTTTCTTTACATAGTCGCATCATCCTGACTAAGACTCCTTCGACTTTCTAAAAAGATATCACATATGTCAAGAGCTTTCTCGGTTGCGAAAATATGGCCACCTTCATTCTGGAAGGCCCATTCCTCAAGTGATACCCGCTCGCTTCCCCTGCACTCGGTGCCACGCTTGACAGTAATCAATCGCAATGACAGGGAAAACTGCAAGAAACCACATCTCGGGAAGGCATTCTATGTCATTCTCGGAGTTGGAATGGATGCGCAGGTCACAGGATTGCTATGTGGTGGCTTCGTTGCCGTCCCTTACTTGGCATAGGAATCCGATGTCCTACGTGAAATGACATTCTCGGAGTTTGATGTCCGTCTTGGAACGGATTTAGGAACAGTCTGTAAGACGCTCCCCTAATAAGGAGTGCACCAAGTCGCACCAGAAATGGGGCGCACCAAGCCGGCCGAGGTCGAGTTTCGAATGGACTGTAGTGTAACCAAGAATATTCTGGGCGTACATGCAGTGAAAGGGTTCGAGGACCAACTCGGATTCGACGTCCAAGAGTTTGCATTTCGTTCAGGCATTTAGATCAAACAGTCTGCGCGCATCCTCAGTTCTCTCATTCCTCACATACCCGAAGATCATGAATTTAATCGAATCTTTCCAAACGTG
>CM021100.1:396671684-396765074 GCA_007115665.2 Sequoiadendron giganteum | reverse complement strand
GCTTATTCTATAAAATATACGGATGTTTGAATTGTCAATCTAAATAATAGTCTTGACAGTTGTTTGGAATAAATTTTTAATTGAAGCATTTTGATCATTCAGAAAATCCCATATCATGCATGAAGATATTTTGTTTTGTCAGTGCTACAAGTATAAATCCAAAGAATCTATTTTTGTAAATCTAACGCATGGTCTCTTTAGGGATTATATATTTAATCGCTGAGCAGGAGTGGTGATTCTGACCTTAGGAGCCATCACAAATATGCATTGATGTTTCTGGTTGCAATTATTTGGAATGTAAAAGAAAAGGTAAAGGAGCTTCTAAATGTCCTGACTTAGCTAGCATGAGGATGCCCTTGCCTGGAAAGGGACGAGTATTATTTGAGCTGTTTGCTATGTACACAACAATATTCACATTATTCATACTGGCAATTTAATGCATCCCATTGTCCCAAATTTATATTACACTTTGACCAATATTTTTTTTTATGTTTGATGGAAAAATTACATTTTGTAGTAAATGCATGTTATTTGAAGAGCCTGTTGACTAGTGAAGTTTCTTCTTTGTCTAGTTGCATAAACTGGAAGCTTGTTGTGGCTTACAAATGTTATTCCATTTGACATTTAGCATTTACGTCTATCATTGTTCTCATTAGACACAGCAAAATAGAAAGAAGCTGAGATAAGCCGTGGTAAATTCATGGCCTTCAAAGGGCCTGTTGACTTGTGAATTTTCTTCTGTCTAGTCGCATGAACTTGAAGCTTGTGCTGGTTTACAAATGTTCTTCAGTTTGACATTTTGTTTTGGCATCCATCTTTGCACTCATTAGACAGAACAACAAAATATTTAGGCACAGTTTTGATGTAAATGTCTGCTGTTTTCTAACTTCCCTTTCAATGTTGTCTGAACCTTTGCCATGATAATAATAGGGGGTTCAAATTTTGTCGGGTGATTTTGTGTAGTTGTAGGGTGTATATCCATGGCAGTGTTTGTACCATTAAATTTCTCTCATTTCATATTGTAACAGTTTATACTTGCCATGAGGAAAATTGCATTGAGACATGACGTATCTTTGCTCTGATCCTTATACAGACTAGATAAAGATTCCATCTTGTGCAATTTTGATTTCTTTTATCCATTATCTCCATGTTTTTGATCTGCTCGTATTCAACAAAAACAAATTTACCATCCAGCTCTTATCTCCATTGCAGTAGTGGGGAAGTGGATTGTAAGTTAATGCATAAATGCATCCATCATCTATATTTTTCTCGTCTCCAGAATGTTGGGACTTCTTTTGGGCTACTGCTTTGGTAAAACACAAGATATGTTGTCTAGCAGGTTTGAAAGTATCAGTCCAGGGGGTACAAACAATACATGCAAGCACCATGCTAGTACCCAAGAGAAGGATCCTAATAGATCACACCATGTTTACTAGATCATCCTTTGCAACTTAACCCAAAGCTTAGCTTGGAGGCCTCACGACCATGCATGGATGACGAACATAAAGGGAAGTTGTAGCTGCTGAATTGGGAAAAGATGACTGCAATCATTGACAATGAAGACTTCAAATCTTGAGAGCTAGCCAAGACAAATAAGACAAACCAACAAATCTTAACTATAGATCATGGAGGCTTGTCTAGAGATCATTAAATTTGCATATAAATCCCTTATGAACATAATGAGCCTCTTCATTTAAATCATCTTCACCTAAAACTGATAGAGGGGAATCCTGTAAGTACAAGATAACAAGTCCATTTCATAAATCTACAAGCATCATTAACATCCTTGATATAAATTGATTGATGAAGATCTTTTTTCTCCTCCAAGCAACAACCACAACAACAGCAACAAAAGAGCATCGCATCGGAGAAAGACCTAAAACCATTGGTGCATTCCTTGCCTTTGTCATACCAAACATGGCAAAACAAAGAATGGCTTGAAGCATTCAACAAGGGGACATTGGAAGGTACCATTGGGGGGATGCAAACAAGCTACATGCTCTTTTGAAATAGTAATGCCCGCCTTGTATGGAGTAACATGGGCCACATCTCTAGATTCACCTCTAATCAGGGTAGACACGATACCTTCAATGAAGTGACATCAAATATTTTTTTGCACATAATAAGAGCAAAAGTGGGCTCCATCAACAATGATGCTATAATGTAGCAAGCATATTACCTCAAAAAATGTTGGGTTTTTCATTTTTATTATGTTCTTTGTTTGCTTTTCTGTAGGAGGGATTGGAGGAATACTCAATTGCTTGACGGGATCGAGAGCTGAGAAACCCCATTTGTTTTATATTTGGAGGTTGAAGATTAGGGATCTCTTTTCTTATTTCTATATTAGGAATAATAATTTATGCAATCAATAATAGACATGAGGCTTCCATGCTCCATGTAAATGAGCAGTATGCTTTTGGAATTAATTATTAAGTTTATTGCATTAACATTTTGGATCACATTTTGTGACCCTAATAAAGAAAATAGATATAAACAATTAGATGACTTAATTCAAGTGTCTAACTCAATTACATTAGTTAAGTAAAGAAGAAATATATGTGTTAGTGGATCAAGGTTGGAGTATATACACAATCACTCATGAAATCAACTTAAGTAGGTAAGAAAAATATGTGTGAGCCAATCAGGGTTGAATTTTCTAACTTGATTACAGATTTTGTCATTTTCTCCAAATAACTATGATTATGTAAGAGGACTTATATGCTTTCAACTGAAGATTTGGAATAATATTTATTTTTCCCACGTTCATTGGACTAATTTCAAGATATTTTGGCAAGGTGAACTACATGATGATCTAGATCCCAAGTGGTATAGGGGACAATGCTCTAGATACATTACACTTGATAACTACATTACACTTGGGTAGAGAGAGCAAAACTAAATGCAAAGCTCCTTCAAGAATTTGGGATCAATAAGACAATTCTGAAAATTAACATAGTGAGTTACTTTCTAGTGGACTCTCACACTCCCATTGGCCAACTTGTAGTTTATATTAGCATATCTAGTATAGCCGAAGCACATGATGACAATGTTACGTCACTTTGATATTAACTTGTTAAAGACCAATCATATCACTAATTATATGAACTTAAGGTATGTAAAATATAATAATAGTAATTGAGCTATCAAACCAAGAGTGCCACAAAGTAAGATTGGTTTTCAAGCTATCTTGTTTAATTAACCCCATCATAACTTAATATGATATTAACTTGTTAAAGACCAATCATATCACTAACTATATGAACTTAAGGTATGCAAAATATAATAATAGTAATTGAGCTATCAAACCAAGAGTACGACAAAGTAAGATTGGTTTTCATGCTATCTTGTTTAACTAACCCCATAATAACTTAAACAATTATAAATGAAGTATCCTTAAAGTGCCACCAATTGATCATATATTTAGGAATAAATCTATCAACACATTTCTAACTAATCATTAGGCATAAACGAAGTACATAAATATGTATATCCTAGTATTTATAAACTAGTCTTCACATCCATACTCAACATTGAAATACGTCTAATGTTTAGAATTAGTGTAGAATTAACCCCAAAAGTTTGTAATTATGTGTCAACATGTTAACAAAAATATAAAATTTGATGGTTTCACATATTTGTTGTGTAGTCAACTTGGTAATGGTGTAGGTAGGGATGCCCGGGGATTATGTCACTAGAATCAATTGGCATGATGCCACATATTAGCTCCTCACAAAAAGGGTAAGTGACATGTGAGAAGCATCATTATGTGTGACATATATACCTTTGGTTTTGTAGATCCATCCCATATTGTAAGGCTAGAAATGAGGTCTAGTTGGCGAATTTAGGGATGTGACAATAGTTTTGGAAATGAGGTTCATGCTACTACCATTGACTACCCTTGCAACCACATCTACAAGTGGAATAGGCACTTTGCTTCTGGTGTAAATGTTATGGATGTGTGAAAATAGGTAATTTTAGAGTTTGCGTTCTCCACCTCTAGCACATGGGAACCCTTCATTTTTATGTGTGAACAAGTTTTCTATGCATGATACTCTACATTGGAGTGGCAAAATGGATTTGTGTTTGTCACACCATTTACCTATCTTGGATGGTTTGGTTTTGTTTGAAGGAGGTTTTTTCTTTGGTGCAAAGATCTATATCCTAGTTACACTTTTGTCTTCACTACTACTCAACAATTGTCATTTAGCAATAGGCTTCTCTTGCCATCTTGACCTTGACCAACTTTGATTTGGATTGAATTGACGGTCATAGTTTGTTGCAATACTTAAGGAATCTATGCCAATCTGAATCAGTTGTGCCCAACATCACATAGAGGTCATGGAAAGAATTAGTGTAGGTTCAAAGTGGCTAGTCATGTACTTGTTGTAGTTGTTGCCACTGAATGTAGTGGTCATCATAGACACCTTCAAGATAATATTCATCATTGAAGGATTCCAATAAAATTTGTAAGGTAGGCTCAAATATTTCTGTCTAGTCTTCCTCCCAAAGTGTATGGGCTTGCCACCATTTCTTGATGGGTCTAGAGACTTTTTGAAGTGTAATCTTGATCTCTTCATCAAAAAAGATAAAAACAATATGATACTAACTAATCTAACCAACTATTTACAACATATACATCTATTTTTCCCTTAAACACATGCACATCTAAATTCACTTGGAATCTAGGGAGGACTTGGTTACTGGAAGATTTACTTGATGATTTTGCCAATGGAACCACCCATTCAAGGGCATACAATTTGGTAGAATAGAAATGTTTATTGTTCTTGAAGAGCCTTTGTGATTTTAGCTTTGGTTATTGCGTGGACTCAATCTTTCTCCTTTGCTATTGAAATGCATTTGAAATGAATTTATAGGTAATTCAATGGATCACATAGTTTGATGGCGAGGCTTAGATACTTATATCTTGTTCAATAGGAAATGTAAGAGAAACTAATTTTATACCAATGATTAGATCCTAAGTGGTTTAGGGACAATGCTATAGATGCCGGCCTAGATGTATTTTAAGTATGCATAATAAATGAAAAGATAGGATTAGATAGAGAAGAATATGAGAACTAGATTTTTTTTTTTAATTTACATGTTTCATACATGGCACAATCTCAAGGAAAATGTATGCCATTTTATTTAATCCTATCTAATCTAAAAAATGAAGCCTATTTGCAATGTTATAGATGTAAACTTATTATTTACATGATCATGAAGAGAAAGGTTGTTATGGAAGTTGAACTAGTTGGCCTTCCATGTATGATGCTTCACCTTTTGACAATTAAGATTCTAGTTGCTCATTGTACTTACAAGTGGAATGACATGAAATAGCTCTAGAAGATGCACAAGACTGTTGCACAATGCTTTGGGGTGCTATGTGATGCTTTGAATTGTGCACTTTTTGTGTGCTAATGTATGAGAATGCATTTATGTGGTGTGGAACATAGATAAAGTTGTTTGCAACACTATGTGACATGATCCTTAATTTTGCATGACATGATATAAAGGGTTGTGCATGACCCATGAAACATTTGAACTATATGACATGGAGCAATGAGTTGCATGTTGGGTTGCACATTGTGATACCAATATCTAGTGGCACACATGCTTGTGTGGTAGCACATGTATCATTTTCTCCTTAAAAGATAAACATCTTGATTGTGCTAAAATAAACTTTTGCAATTTGATGTAGAGAGAGTGCAACATGTTTTGACTCAAGGAATCGCTTCTAGAATATGATCTCTTACTACTTAGTGATATGGTGACACTCTGGGGATTGGTTGTGTAGACACCTTGGCTATAATGTAGGTAGGAATGCCTAAGGATTATGTTACTAGAATCAATTGGTGTCATGGAACATACTAGCTTCTTCTAAAAGGGACGAGTAACATGTGAGAAGCAATATTGATGTGTGACATGTATACATTTGGTATTACAAGAATTGATATCTCCCAAAATATAAGGCTATGGATGAGGCATTGTTGGTGTTGGGACTCAATCCATAATGCCAATCTATTCTTGAGTCCCTTTAATTTTGTGTCTTTGCCATATTTGACCCATAATTATAACCAATCTAAGACATCCTAAATGGGCCCACTTAGTGTCAAAGGGTGCAAAAGTATAAGTTTGGGTCATTCCCAATGTTTCCCTTAGTGTATTGTGTTTGTTGGAACTTCAAAATTTTAGGGTTGTCCATACCTACATACCTTTCCTACTGATCCCGACAACTAGATCCTACCCTTGTAAAATTTATCAGTGTTGTGTTTTTGGAGTTTCTCATCTCGTCATCCTTGTTGGAAATGTCATCCTTGCTATTCCTTTCTCTTTGCAAGTTGTGAAGTATCAGACTTTCCCATACCCTAATACCATTCCTAGCATGTGGTATGAATTCTTCTCGATCCCCAAAGACTGAAAGCCTGTAAAATTCTCAAGTCCTTTGTATTGGGATTGGAATTTCAAACATCCATATCCCTCCATCCCTTATGGTACTTTTTTTGTCGCATCTCCATTCCCGATCCTTTATCCATTGTACCCCAAAAAATTCTCTGTCTTTCAGAGCTAAAATTTTGACCATTCCTTATCCATTGCACCCCTTTTCATTCAACCCCAAAAGTTTAAAATTATTGGGATTAAGGTGCCATCTACCTTCTAAATCCTATGTTCCAACATCCCTAGAAAGTGTCCCTAGGCACTTAGGGTGTATTGAGAAAATAATTTGTAGTATTTTATTCTCACCATTGTTTGTAATACATTCATAAGGGATGAAGGATTCCACTAGCAATGGTAAAGGTGACTTGTGCACATAAATACTCAATTGAATTTTTTACCAAAAGTGGATGCCTAAAATGGGAGGGTTAAAACAAGTGAAGAGGAAAAAAGGCGATTGCTAGGATTTTACAAGTTGGCATTTGGAAAGAGGCAACAAGTGTCTTTTGCTATTCCTTGATTTGTGGAATTTCATGTGATGTTTCATTTCCAAGTCTGGGTGCCTAGGTTGGAGGGAAAGTTTTTGGAGATGAAAATTGTGCTCTTACATATTCCTAGGAGGAAAAATAAAGGATGGGACATTTGGAATGAAGAGTAACTCTATAGATTCATCTCCTTGGTTGTGGAAGATATGAGGAATAGTTATAGGGAAAGTTGGAGGGAAAGTTTTTGGAGATGAAAATTGTGCTCTTACATATTCCTAGGAGGAAAAATAAAGGATGGGACATTTGGAATGAAGAGTCATATTTGGGTGCCAATTTTGGTGCATAAGACCTCTTTACAACTCTATAAATTCATCTCCTTGGTTGTGGAAGATATGAGGAATAGTTATAATGCAAGTAGAAGAACCTAAGTAGGAACAAATTGGAGCACAAAGAGGTTGTTCATAGGTACATAGGTGCTGCCATATTGGAGGCAAAGAAGAGAATGTAAGTGTGACAAATTGTATTAATTTTCAAATATAATTCATACTTAGCCTCTCTTCTCAGAGTTTTTTCTTGGAAGGGTTTCTTCATGTAAATCTTGTGACATGTGGTGCTATTATGTTGTTTCTTTGTGCCTCTTTGTTGCTATCTTATGGTAATTTTATCTTTTATTTATTATTGTTATAAGTTCACATAAGGTGATGTTGCTAAGCATGTTAAGTTGATTGTTTTTTAGCATCATAAAGAAGATGGGCCTAAGCAAGGTAATTCCACATTAAGGTTACTTAATTTCAAACTTACATACAAAATTTAGATTTTCATATTGTAAAAGTCCAAGCTCGATATCATACTAATTGATGTTAAAACTTGAGAACAAAGATTTAATATTAATTCATTGGATAGAGATTGGAAATTTCCCAACAAAATTTCATTGATTTTCTCTATAGAACTTTTGAGAGTTGGAATTTTGAATTCCCCTTAATTTGATACCAAGTTAAGCCTCGCCTCAAACCTCAATCTTGACTTCCCAAAATCCTTTCCTTTGTTAGGGTTCTCCTATCAACCTTTTCCCTTTGCTCATCCATTTTTGCATGACTTCTTGGTCACCTCCGATTCCTTGATTCCCTGACACTTCAATCTTGGCATGCGATATGAGTTCCCTCCAACCCTTGATAGTTTGAAACTCATACCATTTTTCATTGTAAATCCCACCTACCCTCTTAGATGACTTAGAGCTTCATTAATGACATGATTTGGCTCCACAAATTATGAAGTGAAAGATGTGTACGCCAGATGAAGGAAAGACACCGAATCTTGCTTTTATTGAACCATGAGACCAACCTATCTCCCAAAAAGAATGGAATTCCACTTGTACTTCTTTGATCATCAACACAACCTACCCAATCAACATCAACATAGGCACTCAAAGAGAAATTTTGATCCTTTTTGTACCATAGGCTATAATTTGAAGTACCCTTCAAGCATCTAAAGATTATTTTCATAGCTTTCTTATGGAATTGCTTAGGATTGGATTAAAATCTGGAAACCAAACATACCGTATGTAGAGAAAACCTAACAACTACAATGCAATTGATCCGATCAATCACCAATTGGCACAAGTATCGAACACATGTTTTGAAGAACAAATAGGCATTATAACACACTGCTATCTGAAAACAAAGCTTTGTGGCACACTAAATCATGTCATACATCAAGATTGCATGCATCAAACATCTCCACAAATCTGTATGGACAAGAATTTGTTTTCAGAAGAATACATAGCATTCCAACAAGCCTTCAACAGTTCAGAACTCTATCACTAATATATTTCACTTCAAAAGGTATAAACACTTGAAAGCTTCGATATAATACCTTCACACCTTGATTAACTTAAATTTTGGACTGCAAGACAACCCTTTTCTACAGAGAGGAGCATACCAAAATATGTCGACTTCACCAAAGAGTGCATCATGAATGCTTTATTCTTCTGAGACTTTATCTTTATGTGCGGTACACCAAATTGGAATGACATCAATAAAAAAGTGTACCAACCTTTGTACACCATCTACCTTCACCGAGATCTTCAATGAAGGTCCATTCATGCACAAAAGATCTGCACATCGACTGATCCAATTCAAATATTCTATTATGCTGAAATCTTCAACACCTTTTTCTTTTCAGGGGAAAAAAGATACTACAAGTGAAATCTCCCCTGAGATGATGCCCTATCTCATTTTGTCTTAGAATCTTGTGCATAGTGCAAGAGTGTAGTATCATCTTTCTTCTCATGGTCTTCTTTCTAGACCTTTTAATTTTCCTTCTTTTGCTGATTATGGGGTTCCTTTTTTTGAACAGGTGGCTTAGGAAAGCCACTTATGTAGTAGTTTGCCTTATGTCCCATATTATTACATTTGCAGCACAAAATGTTGTGCTCTGGAACAAGGTTGTTAATCTTCACCTTGGATTTGCACTCATTAGCCTTGCGACCATAGTTGTTGCAAGCATAGCAATATCCATGAAATAAAATAGTATTATTTCTTTGAGGCATAAATGATCTTCTACCCATGTTATCATTCCTTCTTCTAACTCTACAATCAACAACTTTATGTCCAAAAATATTACAAGAAAAATAGTAACCTTGAAAGGATTGATTGGACCTAGAAGGAGCATGTTGTTTTGCAAATGGAGGTCTTCTAAATATTTTTTGCTTCCGGTTAGGATTGGATCCACTTTCCTTCTTTCCATTCTAAATATTATTTGCATCTTTAGAGCCATTCTTTTTAGAGTCTTTAGTGTAATATTTTTCCTCCTTTGTTTCAGCCCTTTCAAATGTTTTGGAGGTATCCTCAGGACTAGACTTCTCTCCTTTGTCAATTTGTGCATTTTCTCTTTTTAGGGAATTATTGAGAGTGACAATCTCCTCAAGATTTAAATATTCAACAGTTTTGTCATTGAGGTTGACATTCAATCAATCTTCAATCCTCTTCCTTCTTCAACCCTTATTTTCAAATCAAAGATCATACATTTTACCTCTTTTAGTTTAATTTCACATTCTTAGAGTAAGACATAATTTTTTATAAGAGATTACAAAGCTACAGGAGAAAGATACATAGGACTTGATAAGATTCACTTTCTTAGAGTAATATACAATTTTTTTTTAAGAGATTACAATATTTGTCAATGATTCACTTTGCTGACCGAGGCATCAAAGCACAATTGATATTTCCTTTCACATACACTTGAGCACTATCTCTACTAGATATTTAATACAATTCACACACACACTTCTTCACACTTTTAAAATCCACCTACTTGTTGCATTCGAAATGATCTTGCATTTATATTCACTGCAACACTTTTAAAATTCAATTAGGTTGACCAAGAAGAGGATAAAACAATGAATTCAATTGGTTGGACAAAAAAAAATGTGATCCTAACCAGAAGATAGAGAGGGCCAAAAGAAATCTTAGCACTCTTTCTAATGTGACCCAAAACCAATTACACACAGACACACATCAACCTAAGTCAACATCAAGGAAAAATGTGGATGAAATGTTGAAGCGCATAACTAGTTAACTCCTAAACATACTTCTTATTGAATTAACTTGATGCAGTCCCAAGTAGGATAGGTCAAGACCCAAATCTATCATAACACATCTTCCATTGCTGGAGCAACCCCCAAAGCACACAACACAAGCAACAGAACAAGCCTCGTCGACTAAATATCCACAAATATCCTAGAAAGCCAATTCAAGACACAATGTGACACCAAAGTGGTCAATTTGCAACATGAAGATCACATGGGGATGTTCATTGAACATACATCAACACTTTCATACACTTCTTCCTTACTGTCATGCCATCAACAACCGACACATATCAAATAGGTACACAATACTTTATTTAGGAAGCACAAAATACATAGCCAGATGATGTAGTATTAGTAGAACAATTTGCAGATCACTTAAAAAAAAGATATTGGAACTAAGACATTGCACAAACATTGAGAGAACATTCACCAAGCTCTGTAGGAGTAGATACATCAATATGGAAAAATGCGAAGCATTTCTTGGACCAGTCTGGACAACCAACAAAACTACCAACCTTATGAAATTCATAGAGATATCCTTAGTAACATAGGTGACTTGAAAATATAGGAGTACAACATCCACAAAACACAAACATTGAATACCAGACCGCAAGATCGAAGCATCAATAATATAGGAATGTGAAGCATTCTCTTGGACAGACTTCAATCCAACTTCTTGAACCAAAAACACTTAATCAACTTGTGGAGGCCAAAAATTCCTTTCAGCAACACATACTTCATCAGGAACATCAAGAGAGATAGTTTAAGACATATTGTAGACCTTCAACATCTCTCCACTATCATTCATGCTTATAATCCTCATCTTAATGCTTCTAATCCTCATCTGAATATATCATTATGAAATCAACTCCGTAGATAGTAATAATGCATTATATGAACTTCAACAACTCTTCATTGATAAGGCATGACATCCAATCATGAACTTCACCAACTCTTCTTTGATAAGGCATGGCATGCAATCATGAACTTCAATAATTCTTCTTTGATAAGGTATGCCATCCAACCATGAACTTCAATAATTCTTCTTTGATAAGGCATGACATCCAACCATGAACTTCAATAACTCTTCTTTGATAAGGCGTATCCAATAGCAAGGACTAACAACTTACTTCTCAAGTGCTAACATCTACAATGGCAACCAACAATCAGTGTTGACATCAATGACAACAACTGCCAACACTTGTTGCCATCCTTTGAAATTATTTGCCATTAGTAATAACAATAATAAACAATGATATAACAATTTTTATAAATTCCTTATGCAGTTCTATAGAATTGAGAATTGAAACAATACAAGTGATAAGGCAATCAAGTTAACCACTACCAACAATATCCTTAGTGTTGACATCAATGACAACAACTACCAACAATTCATCAACTATGAAATAGAATTGCTATATCTTCAGACCAATAATCCACCATGAATTATAACATGAGAGGGAAACATCAGGAGATGAGACTACAAGGTAATAAGTGTTGACATCAATGACAACAATTGTCAACAATCAGTATTAGAAAAATCTCCAACTGATTCACCCTCCCCCCTCTTAGTCTCTGGAGGCCAAAACTTCCTAAATTATTCCCATCAAACCTAGGACCTTTGTATGAACCATCATGTGTCATCTTGGATCTTTGTCTCAAGCTGTTAAGCTTCTACAGAGGAACTTGGGATACCAATTGTTGAACACACCCGAAGACTGAGATGGGGTGAATCAGTCTACACAAAAACTTAAGGTCTTCCAGACCTTGAAACTTTCAACACAATCCAACCTTCTTTACCATCCAAGTTTAGGTTTAGTTGATTTCATGAAAAAAGTGTCCACTTTTGTCCCTTATTTCCATGCATTTACTTGGGGGCACTACCCTTAAAACCCTATTGTGGGTGGTATGTCCCATTCTAGATCCCCATGACCCTTACCTTAGTGTAGCCTTAAAATACACATGTGTGACCTTTAGCCTCACATGCCAACCTTTTGATCCATCTAGGAAGGATTACAAAGTAGGGGGTACTTGGGGTGCAATTGTCTTGTACATAAGATTGGAATTAAATATAAAAAAACCATAACTTTATCCCACTTGATATTATACATTACAATGGCATCAATATGAGCCATCAACTATAGGATCTCATAGTTTTGTTAGGGAACTTACAATATTATCTTGTTCTTTTTTTGCAACATCACCTTCCCATTCTCCTTTCTCCTTAAAAGTCCAAATTCAATAAAAACAGAACAAAATTTTGGTACCACATAGCACGTAATGGTTTCATACCATACAATGAATATTTTAGCCTACAAACCACATGTTCCTTCTCATTAACAACACAACCATTAGGGTATTGTATACAAATTTCCTTCTCAAGATTTTGATGTACAAAAGTAGTCTTAAAATCTATTTACTAAATCTCAAAATCATAAGTTGTAGCAATAGGTAGTTGAAATATAATAGAAGATAACTTAGTAAAAGGAGAGAAAATTTCATTGAAATCAATTCCATCATTGAGAGTCTCCCTCGGCAACCACTTTTTCCTCGTACTACTCTAACCATCCATTTTTTCAATCTTATTTTTTAAGACCAACTAGATACCAATTGGATTTCTTCTCTTGGGTAAACTAATAAGATCCCAAGTGTCATATTTTTTTAAGGCCATCATCTCCACCTACATGGCATGAATTCAAGAACCACTATTTTCTAAGTAGCTTGAGCTTCCCTACAAAATCTTGGTTCATCATTAATACATAATAAGGAAAATACACATCAAATTCTTGTTGGCTATACCTATTAACTAGATTTTATTATTTTCTTGATTACCCCAAGGTAGAAGTAAGGGGATCTTCCTAGTCTTCTATATGTTTAGCCTAATAACCCTACTTAAAAATCTCATCTAAATTACCTTCTTCCTCTCCATCCTCTAATTTATCATCTTGTTCTTTAACATGTACATCTTTCTACTTTTCAAATTTTGTCTCAAAATGCATCATTTTCTTTCCTTTTTTTTGGTTGTATAGGATCTAAAAATTATCTAAAATTCCTAAAAATCACATCTTTGAAAAAGATCATTTTTTAGGTTAGTGGATTCCAAGTCTTATAACCTTTTACATTCTCACTTTAACCAAAAAAGATGCATTTATATTCTTTAAGATCCAATTTATATGGTTTTTCCTTAGCCACATGAATGCAATCCTCACAACCAAATACCCTTATTTTTGAAACATAATGTTTCTTACCTATCCAAACATCATAAGTAGTTTTATCCATAAAATCCAAACAAGGAGACCTATTAATAAAATACAAAAAATACTTATGACCTTTGCGCAAAAGCATTAATCTAGCTGCATATTAAGTTATTTCTAAATGGTCTAGTTCATTCTCTCTGCCACCTCATGCTACTAAGATATGTATGGTGTAGTAAGTTTCTAAACAATAATTGCATATGTATAAAAATCATTGAATTAATTAGAATGGTATTTACCCCCATTATCATTTCTTAACAGGTCCTTATTTCATAATCTATTTTATTTTCAACCATGGTTTTAAATTCCTTGCTTCGTGAAAACTTTAAATTTAGAATGCATAAAATAATTCCATGTGTATCTTAAGGCATCATCAATGAATGCAATAAAATAATAATATTTTTACATTTAGATTTAACATCCATTAGATCAAACGCAATGGAATGATTACTCTCTAATAATATTTTATCTTTGTAACTTCTTGAGGGAAAATATGGTCTACTCTATTTTATAAATACACAATATTCACGTAAATTAAAATTCTCTTTAGAATAAAATAAGCAATCAACCAATTTTTTTATTAATCAAGGTATTAATCTATTTTTCACCAATGTAGCCCAAACATTGGTGCCACAAAATATATCTAAATTTCTATGTTAATTATATTTGGAAATTATAAAATGTAGAGGCATTTAGCTTAGACAAAGTCCCTAAATGTGATCCTTTAGCAACCATAAATATCATTCTCACAAAAATGCAACCAAAATTATCAAATTCCACATGTATCATTAAATCATTCAACTTGTATATAAAAATTAAATTTCTATCAAACCCAAGAATATGCAAAACACCAGTAAGGTTTTTCACCCTTCCATCACAAAAACATAACTTTACCTTTTAATGGCCAGCAATCTAATGCAACTTATTGTCACCTAGATACAATTCCCCTCCATCATAATAATAGTAAGTATCAAACCACTCCTTGTGAGAATTCATATGATATGAAAACTCCGAGTCAATCAACTATAGTTTTACAAAAATAATGTAAGTAGAAATGAACAAGGCTTCATCACCTTTATTATAGGTTTTTTACTAGAGGAGCCACAAATCTTCTTATTCGTACACCCCACATGAATCTATTTTCTAGAGTTCTATCAATTCACTTTACTCTTCACTAGGACCATAGAATTGGCTTGAGATTTAGATCTCTTAGTAGATTTTTTTATCACTTGTTAACCCTCCTTTATCCTTGGGTCTTCCCTAAACATGCAATACATCCTTTGAGCTCTTCTCCATGGATTTTGTCTTTATTTTCTACGAAAGAAAATAGCAACAAGGGAATTCAAATTTGGATCTATCATTTGCCCACTTAGAGAGAGGATTAGTCATTCCTAGATTCAAGAAAAGATAAAATTTTAATAGTATTCATATATCCTCCTTCTCTATCTTAATATCAATATATGTTAGGTAGCTTAAAATTAAATTAAATTCATTTACATATTCTACCATAGAGTCACCATCTTTGATTTTTAACAAATATAGAACTTTTTCTTTTCAAATATAATTTATTAACTAGACTCTTTACTTGTTATATTCCACCAATTTTTAACAATTGGCTGATTCCTTGTGCCTTTTTATCTATCTCTTTCCACATTCATTAGACATATTATTTGGTTTATTTTGAGTTGAAATAACTCTTAATTTATCTCTCTATTCAAGGAGATCCTCCATCTTTAGCTTCCAAAAATTATAACTAGTTCCATTAAATATCTCAATCTCTAAATGAAAGGTAGAATATATGATTTCCAATAACAAATCTACAAAATCACCTATAACCAAGGCTAAAACTTATAGTATTTTATCTTATTTCATCAAAATTTGGTATTAGAACCTTCATTCTATTGATGAGAGGATACTGTTGAATTTGATAACATGGAAATGAAGGAGAAATATGAGGCCAATGTGATAGCACCATCTGTTACTCAATAACATATACATGCAGGATCTAGATGATTCAACTAGGGTAGAAAAGGAAGAAAAATAAATTTCTGAATATAATAGAGAACCTACACAATTTAATCCTAGAAAATTATTTAAAATACATTTCTATCATTGGGAAACTAAATAGGAACAAATTTAAACTAGAGAATGTGATCCCAATGCTAAAATTTTTAATTCAAGTATAATCATGCATAAATATTTTAGGGACTCTTGGGAAATATATTTTTGTTTGGTCCAAAGTTTTAAGATCAACCCAAGCTACAATTTTAAGTCAATTGCAAGTGAATTATATTTTTTCATAGTATATTAAGTAAGGAATTTAGTTTAGAATCTATGGAAAATGAGATGATAGAGTTGTCAATGCTTTAAATTATCAAATCCCTGAGAAGTTGTGAGTCAATATTGGAGGTGCCTACTTTTCTTAGATATTAGGAAAAGTTTGAAAACTATTAATTCTCTAACATAAATTATAGTAACTAGGCTGGGAATGATCTAAAATAAAATATTTTCCTTGTAATGTATTTTAATGAGAAAGATCCAAATAGACAAGATTAGACTTTTCCACCTCTATTGGAAATCACAATTTGAGAATCCTAGGATCTATATAAGCCGAGTTAATTTTTTAGTTTAAATGGATATAAAATCTTGTCTAAAATATGTATATTTATTTATTTAAGTGTTTTCCAATTTTATTTTTATTAATATATATTATCATAATAATATAGTCATTTTTCTTTGTGGGAATATAAATCCATGCATAAGGTTAATATCTAAATATCTATGAGTAGTGCATTTTTGTTGAAAACAAGGTGAAGATAAGTTGCAATATTAACTCATGCAAGTGATTATGAACTGAAAATTAAATTACCAAATTAGATTTATATGTGATTGTACATTCAACATTAATAAAAAAATCAAAAAACCATGAGAGACACTATTTATGTGGATAAATGGAAAACAATCCATATGAGAAGAGAGGGAAATTATATTATTAATATTTAGTGAAGATATACACAATAATATACTCCACGACTATTCTCCAACTAGCCTGATAACACCCTACTACCTACAAGAACTCAACATAAAACTACCATACCATGGCTCCAATTTATAAAAGCTTGTGGGAGGGAAAACCACAAATGGTAACTTGAAACTATATAGGTGCGAATTTGCACCCCTTACAAAAATTCCCTTTTTACACTTCCTCAACTTATAAAACCAAATCCGAAGGCAAAGATCCACATCAACAAGCTGCCTTCGTTCCATTTGGCGTTTGTCTTTTGCGTCAGTAGAAGAATAACTATCAGGGATGCCCACACGATGCACAGACATATGCGCGGTGCACTTACGTCCCTAACAAATTCTTGCGTCTGAAGTTGGCAGAGGCATTACACTTCCTATTGGGAATGAATTGTAACATCCCTCTTCAACCAACCAACCCAAAAATGACTCTTTCTCCCTATTTTGGTCTTGAAATGCATATCTTGCTCATTCAATCCATCTTCTTAGCAGTTCTAGATCTCTCTTGGAAATCTTCAAGCATTCAATTCACTTCCATCACTTCAAGAAACACTTTGGCACTCCATAGAAACATCAAAAACACTCCATAAACTCTGTAGAGAAAGTGTGGAACAATCCATTGCAATAGGGGCTTGAGGTTTTGCAACACCTCCCTTCACCATAGTTGAGGCTGTGGTGATTGTTCAAGCTCTCTTTCTCCATCATTAGCTAGTGAGCTCTTAGTGGAGGTGGTAACGTTTTCACTCCTCTGCTTTACTATTTGGTTGAGTAGCACTTCATTGTTTTGTAGTGTTTATTGTGTTCTCTACTTTCTTTTCTCCTTTATCATATATTTCTCTATCATTTCTATCTTGGCTATCTGTGGAGGTGGAATCATCGAAACGGGGGTTTGACCTAGGCAGGCCCTTATACAACCCCCAATAATTTTCCCTCTTTTTTGTGTGTAGGTGGATGTGAATTTGGAGCTAGCTGGCGAACACACATCTTTGTGAGATTATCTTTGTCACCTTAGTTCTAGTCTACTTGCTTTATCATTTTAGCATCTACTTTGTATACTTCCTCATTCCGTTTTTACCATCTAGATTAAGCTAGCTGGGCTGCTAGTAGGTCTTTTTGGTAGTTTTACTATGTCCACTGTTGTTTGGTCATATGGATGCTAGTGTGCCCAAGAGACGCCAGCTCGCCACACTGACATCTCAAGACTGAGTTGTTGTCCTCAGACAAAGAGCTATCTAAGGCACAAAAACGATTCCAAAAAGCCAGCTCGCCTAGCCCAGATTGTAGTTCAGGCGTGAAGAGTGGTTGCAGGACCTTATATACCTCATCATTCTAGTCCCTCATTTGAAAAATTCCTTTAGAGTGAGGTAAGTTAGGGAAACCTTCCACTCTTGGCTCTCCATGACCTGGGGCCTTGAATGTGGTTGGTCCCCCTCTCTTACATTTTTGGTGAACCCGACGTGAACCTGCATCTGTTCATTTGTTGGTGTAGAAACTTATCCTGTGTGCCTTGTGATCATTGTGTCCCTGAGCATTGTGAAGGTTTATGAGCATCACAACCCATTCCATAACCTCCGGGTACATTGTCAAGAGAAGTATACAACACCTTCCAATGGAAAAGATGAGGGCCACCTCTAGTTTCTCTACAGGCCTTTTCTCCAGACCGGTGATGGGTCTTTCGACTAAGGAGTAGTTGTTGAGGGGTGAGGTAGGAATCTCTAATGAAACCAATCATGTCCCCACTCCTCCTACATCTCCCACACCTTCGTCGGTAGATGAGCATGAGGCTGTGCATATTCCTTCAGAATATGTCTGCGCCCTTAGAAAATGGTTGGGTGACTTAGAGAATCACTTGGAAAGAAACCCGAAGTTGGCTAGGGTTGCTTGAGTTATTAGCGAATTAAAGTATATGGTGGGAAAAGACCGAACATGCATAGAACTCCTAGCTAGCCTCTCTAGTCTGATCGAAGCGTGTGCCCTTTCAAATAATGCTAACATTATACAAGGGGCTACTTTTGAAGAACATGAGAGACATTTAGGAGTATTGATGCCTCCCACGCTTGTATACACGAATGACGTAGTCCTTTTGATCAAAATCCCTTATGTATCTGAAAGATCTGAAACTATCAAGGTGAACAAGATCCCCTTGGTTTTCAGCTTCACCCCTCCTGTCACCTTTAGTAGTGGAGGTTTTGGCGAGATTAGTGGTGGAGGCTTTGGTAGTGGTGGTGGCTTCAGCGGTGGGGGTGGCGTTGGTGGAAGTGGTTCCGGTGGAGGTCATGGTGGTGGCTTTGGAAGCGAAGGTGGCTCTGATGGAGGCCTTGCTCGTGGTGGTGGCTCTGGCAGTGGTTCTGACAGTGACCACGATAGCAGTTTCAGAGGTGGCTCTCGTGGCGGTTCTGGAGGAGGTCCCGCTAGTCCTATTTCATCCAATGACCCTATTTTGAATAATTTCCTTTAGAATATGGGTAAGATGCAGAGCTAGTTGGCGAGTCTCTCCCAAACCTCTGCCCAACCTATCTTCCAACCATTCTTTTGACATAGCCGACTGTCGGTAGCAATTTTAAACACTCCCTTCCCACAAGGAATGGAGATCCCAAAGTTTAAAAAGTATGGCGGAAAAGGGGATCCAAAGACACATGTGCCCACCTTTAATGCCCTATGCACAAAATTTTTCCATCACCACGCATTGATGGCAAAAATATCTCCCCAATCTCTCAAGGATATACAATGCTTGAATGGTACTATTCCTTGCTCGATAATTCCATTTTCTCATTTGATCAACTGGTGAACTAGTTTCTCTGACAGTTTCAAGCCAACATTGGACTGAAGATGACCTTTTTGGATCTTGTCCGATGCAAACATGGAGATAATGAAAAGATTATTGACTTCATCATGTGGTATCAAGCACTCTTCTCACAAATCTCGTACCCATTGCCCGATTCAGACGTGCAAAAGGTATTCATAGGGAACTTGCAAAGGCCTTGGCAAGAGAAGTTTTCCCTTATGAAGTACCCTTATTTCGTGCATTTGTGTGCAACACTACGGAAGTATCAACAAACAATAGTTTAGTTCGAGGGATAATCCTCACGCTCCTGTTCTAAGGAAGATCCATTGTATCAATCTTTGGGAAATGTAAGGCTATTGTGAATGTAGTAGCTGCTGCGGATGACAACGACCTCAAACGCAATCGAAAATTCACAAAGTTGGCAGAATCCTATTCTTCCATCTTGCAAAATTTGGTGAAGGATAAGATCACAACCTCGCAGAATCCTAAGCCTCTTAAGGAACCTTACCCTAGTTGGTAGAATGCAAGTACCCACTGTCAATACCATTGGGTCAACAAACATGATACTAAATGCTGTATGCGCCTGCGTCATGAGATGCAAGATCACATCGACGATGGTACTATTCATCTTAATGGAAGAAAACAAAATACAAATAAATCAGTGATGAAAGAAAACTGTGAGTTACAGATATACACAGACCCGTTTCCATCACATTTTTCCAACATGGTTATTGATCCCCTTCGATTCTATCACTCAACTCGAGGCCTATGTCAACATGGTCACAATAACTCCCACTAAGTAGCCTATGACCGATTTGCTGGATGTGACATTCACCTCGTAGGATATGTTTGTGAACAATAAGCCTTCTCCCCTCTACATTCCCGCTCACCTGAGTGGCAACATTGTGATAGGGGGTTTTGGTTGACCTTGCGACCTGTGTGAATGCTATTATAGAATAAAAATTATTACTGAATTCATTACAGAGGGAGGTGTACGAGGAAACCAAATCCACCATCCGTAATTCATAAATTTTTAAAGTTTTCCCATGAGGGTGTCATGCATGTAGTGCATGACATTGAATACCAGCCTCTGGTGTCTCGTGGGGGATATTCATCGGATCACTTTTGGCTTGCCTCGATTGGACTGCTTTCTCCAAGGATGGACCTACTTTATAAGAATTACGTAATGTATGAGATTGGGGGCAAGGGACAATTGAAACTGACCCTTCCTATAGCACAACAACCAGTTTCCTCCTTTTCTCGAAAGGAAAAGGAGAAGCCTACCCCTTCTTGGGCTGCCTTGTTCGCTCCCCTTTCTTGGGAGGAGTATTGGATGAGTAAGCCTAGCCTTTACCTGTTGAGTCTGATGGTGCCTGCTTGCCGTAGACCCAAGATCAAGATATCGGATCTCCCTACTGAGCCCCCAGAGCCTTGGTACTATTTGTACGACAAAGATAAAGGCTCTCAAAGATAATTTTCTTTGTGGCCTTCCATAGTTTTGACTCCCAAAGCAGTAAACGAGAAGAGGCCTGCTGTTGAAGCACTTGAGCCAACTCCCCTTGTTGCTTCTCAAATTGTCCTTCCTCCTCCTATTCAAAGTCTATTTCTCTATCGGAGATGACTGTAGTGGACACTCCCATGGCTGAGCAGGAGCCTTCTATTCCTTCATAGCCTCCGACCCCTAGCTCGAAGAGTCAAAGAAACCACCTTGTGCATGAGCGTAAGAATTGGCGAAAGGCTCTCGCAGCTGAGCAGGACGCTTTGTAGAAGAAGGACGAGGAGATGGCCACCCCTGTGTTGATGCCTCTCATTGTGTCTTCCCCTCTCCTTTCTCTTGCTTTCATTCAACCTAGTTCCGTCTCGCCTCCGACTCCCATTGCGAGTGTGCTTGACCCCAAAAAGGTGTAGGTGTTTATCGCTCCTTCAACTAAGCCACCCTTGTTGATGTGCCTTCCAGACATCCCTTCTTTTTTGAAACTCGTAGATATGCCGAACACTTTGGTGGTATCTGCTGCGGTTTTCTCCTCGTCTTCCTCTGCACCTCTCGCCTCGTTTGTAGGAAGTTCACGCCCCCAATGGAGAAGAAGGTAGAGGTTGGTCCTAGAAATGGAGGATGTAAGAGGTGCCCACCCTCTCTAAAGGGTGGTCCTATGTTGGATTATTCTGTCCTAGTGACGAAGCAAGCCCCGACTTCCCTTGGGTTCATCATGGCTCCTGAATAGTTTGGTGATCCTAGTGGTGAATCTTGGGTGCAATCTTCCCCATCCATTGAGGTAAAACATGGCACTCCAGTAAAGTGCATGTTTAACTCTATGGATGAAGTTCTGGCCTTGTCAACGATATTTGAAAAGTTGCTAACCCTAGCTCCACAAGAGATTAGTGGAGGAGACCTTGTGAGCCCCTCTTCCTTAGCCCTTGTTGCGAGAGGGTCAAAAGCTCCTCCCCTTAACATTCCACCACTGCAGGCTCGTCCTCCTTCCCCCCTATGATGATCTAGAGTGGGAAGCGGATGACCTCTTGGTTGATCAGTGTTAGGGGAAGGCCCCTTTTTTATCTTTAGATTAGATGTGTGTGTGTTGTGATGTGTTCCCCTATGATCATGTTATGTGTTCCTAGATGACCCTTGTCACCCTTGTTGGTGCTTGGATACAGGAGTAATTTTTTTTTTGTAAACCTTCTTCTATTTGTTTCATCATTCTTCCATGTTTGTGACTTGACTTTTGGTCAATTGGGGATGATGCAAAGCGTTGGGGGAATTTAGGCTTCCCTTCTATGTTGACCCAGTTTTTTATTTTTACTTTGTCTTTCGTGCATTACTCTTGATCTAGTGGGGATTGATGATCTTTCACCTTGCACCACAGTTACCTATTATTTATAAAACCATGAGCAGAACTGATCCCGTGAAACCAGATCCCCCTATGTACTTTGTTTTTGATTATTTCTCTTTCACTCCTTGATTATCTTTCTCTCTTCTTTGCTTGAGTTGTCCCTCTTATGTGTGACAACGCCATCTCTATAATGCTTTGATTTTCAGAAAACACATTCGTTGCCAATGAATATTTTCTCGAAAGTCCTCATGAGCATTTCTTTTTCAAAATTGTATTCGCAATTTGGACCCCTTATGGAACATGTTTCCTTCATCATGGGTTTGTAAAGAAAGAACTTGAGAACCTTCCCCTGAGGTGGGAACCGCTTTGACCTTCCCCTTGCGAGGGGGCATTTTTCTTCCTTTTGATTTCCTTGATGAAGTGAACATCTTTCGAAAGTATTCCTTGATGATGAATCAATTTGAGAAAGAACATCATTCTTGCACTTCCAAAAAACTCGTTCCTTGAGTGAACCTCCTCTTCACACCGGGTTCCCAAGGGACCCCTTTGAAATTTTTCCAACTTGTTGACGCTCTGCGTGACTATTTTCTTACTTGCATGTGTGGTCGCTTTTTGACATGTTCTATCTATGGGTAAATATGTCGCTTTGTAAGTGTGCTTGCGAAGCCGCTTCTTGAATCTATGGAGTCCCCTTCCTTTGGTTTCCTTCATGTGAGAGATATTGGGGGTTTCTCCCTTTCAAGTCTACAGGTCTGTAGGGAAATTTTCTTAGTTTCCTTTATGTGAGAGATCTTGGAGGATACCTTCCCTGTAGGTCTACAGGGCACTTTTCTCAGTTTCCTTCATGTGAGAGATCGTGGAGGATACCTTCCTTGCAGGTTTATGGGCCTATGAGGTGCTTACTTCTCTAGGCTTCCTTCATGTGAGAGATATTGGGGGTTGCCTCCTTGCAGGCCTGTAAGATGCTTTCATTCTACAACTTCATGGTTTTGTGAGACTGTGGAGTCTTTTGTTCTAGCTTATGCTTTCGAGCTCACTAGATCGCGGTCTGCTTCCTTGATGATTTAGGTATACATTTCTAACCCTACTACTTTTTTGATCTACTTTAACGAAGCACTCATCAGTATTCATGCTCACTAAAGTGGGGGAAAATGTATAGGCACAAATTTGCACCCCTTACACAAATTCCTCTTTTACACTTCCTCACCTTAGAAAACCAAATACGAAGGTGAAAGTCCACATCAACAAGTTGCCTTTGTTCCACTTAGTGTTTGTATTTTGCATCGATAGAAGAATAACTGTCGGGGGCACCCACACGACGCACAAATGTCCACATGCCATGCTTACATCCCTGATAGATTCCTGTATCTTAAGTTGGCAGAGGCATTACACTTCCTATTTCCTAATAGGAACGAATTGTAACATCCCTCTTCGTCCAGGTGACCCAAAAATGGCTCTTTCCCCCTATTTTGGTCTTGAAATGCATATCTTTCTCATTCAATCCATCTTCTTAGCAGTCCTAGATCTCTCTTGGAAATCTTCAAGCATTCAATTCACTTCCATCACTTCAAGCAACACTTTGGAACTCCATAGAAATAACAACACTCCATCAACTTCGTAAAGCAAGTATGGAACAAGCCATTGCAATAGGGGCTTGAGGTTTTGCAACACCTTCCTTCACCACAGTTGAGGTTGTGGTGATTTTTCAAGCTCTCTTTCTCCATCATTGGCTAGTGAGCTCTTAGTGGAGGTGGTAACGTTTTCAATCCTCTCCTTTACGATTTGGTTGATTAGCACTTCATTGTTTTGTAGTGTTTATTGTGTTCTCTACTTTCTTTTCTCCTTTATCACATATTTCTCTATCGTTTATATCTTGGTTGTCCGTGGAAGTGGAAACACCAAAACGGGGGTCTAATTGAGGTAGGCCCCTATACAACCCCCAACAATTTTCCCTCTTTATTGTTTGTAGGTGGATGTGCATTTGGAGCTAGCTGGCGAATGAGCATCCTTTTGAGATTATCTTTGTCACCTTAGTTCTAGTCTACTTGCTTTATCATTTTAGCATCTACTTTGTATACTTCCTCATTCTATTTTTACCATATAGATTGAGCTAGCTAAGTTGTTAGTAGGTCTTTTTGGTAGTTTTACTATGTCCACTATTGTCTGGTCGTATGTACGCCAACATGCCTAAGAGATGTCGCGTTGACATCCTAGAACTGTGTTACCATTCTCAGACAAAGAGTTGTTTGAGGCACAAAAATGACTCCAAAAAGCCAACTCACCTAGCCTAGATTATAGTTCGGGCCTAAAGAGTGGTTGCAGGACCTTATAGTCCTCATCATTCTTGTCCCTCATTTGAAACATTCCTTTAGAGTGAGGTAAGTTAGGGAAGCCTTCTGCTCTTGGCTCTCCCTGACCTGGGGCCTTGAACATGGTTGGTCCCCCTCTCTTATAGAAACAAAAGGAAAATATCACTTAAAAAACCCATGCCTACCTCTTAGGCAGACAATAGATGTAATAAAAGTTAATTAACTTCACATGAATTCTCTCATGGGTTTTTAGCCCATAGCTAATTAGGATTGTAAATTCCCAATGCTATTTGACTCCTCGATGGAATTTGAATGGACACCAAATCCTCCCCCACTTGGGTGCCCAAGGAATGAGATTTCACCTTCCATAAGTGGATGCCTAAGAAGAACATTTTTTCCATTATGCCATGTAGTTCCCACAAACATCAAATCGCCTCTTTAAAACATTACAGTATGTCAATATTTTATGATTTTCTCTCATGAGAACACATTCCAAGGAATATGGAGAGATGTGAATGAAATAGAAATACAAGGTTAATGTCACCTTTTCCTAAAATTCTCCCACCTGACATTATACTTTGTAATTATATCCAAGGTGATCCCACAAAACTGGTTTACAATTCCGTTGAGGAAGCAAAATTGCAAAATATGCCCCCATGAAGAAAATTTTGGGTTTTGGGGGGTTCAAACGAACTTACATTTCGAACGAATGTAAAGAAGGTTCGCTCAAACACCCCTTTGAGTGAACTGTATTAAATTATGGGTCCCTCATTTTTTCACATTTTCTGGAATACAAACAAAGAGAAATTTTGAAAAAAGGGGGGTTCGCTCGAAAGGTCAAGGGGGGTTCTCTCGAAGGGGGGTTTGAGCAAACCCTCTTTTTTCTCCCTTCTCCCCCTCTTTCACCAAATTTTTAGAAATTTTTTCCCTTCGAAGCTCAGGTTGAGGATGAAAATGGAGGAGACTTCACAAACCCAACTAGCTGATGGTAGTCCTTAGAACGAGGTATCCATCAAATATAATTTTAATTTGTTTTGGTTTTATTATGTATTTTATTTTTTAGTTTGATTAAACATAGGTTTTTCACCAAAAATCAAGTTCTTTGTTCTGCACATGTGGAAAAATAGAAAATTATCAATTTTTTTTTTTGAAAAATATCAGTGCACTAGATATTGATGTCCTTGACCCAACAAAAAAAATTGAATTTTGATGCATACGAGAAAAGTTATGCTTTAGCCAGTGAATCATGTCTAAATTGTAAAAGGTTTGACTTTGAAACTTAATTAAGAAAAAATATTCAATGAAATGTTATGAAACCAATTCCATGCACTAGATATGATAGTTACAAATCTAAATTCGAACAAATTATAATTTTATCCTTCATAAAAAAAGTTACGTGTTAGCTAGTGATGTCACTCTTTAAAAATGGTGTTTACTGTTAAAAACTAGTTTTCAAAGGAGATGGAAAAAGAAGTGCAATCTGATTCCAATTTTTTTGAAAAAAATATATTTAGAATCTATAGATAATATATCACAAATCACTAGTTTGCATCATTTTCAAATTCCTCACGATTTAGCCACTATAGGTGCCCGAAAGTGAAGATTTAGTTAAAAAAATTCATTTCAATATCCAGTTTAGCCAAAAATTGTAAACCAGTATTGTGGGATTACCCTCCAAGAGATGCAAATAATAAATCAAGTATAGTGGTCAAGACCCATGACCTTCCTACACCAAGAGAACTTATCCATGGTCATTGCCTTGGTAAGAGAATCTGCAAAATTATCCAAAGTGTTAGTTTTTTAAATCAAGACCTTACCATTCTCATCCATTTATCACACAAAGTGATACTTAACATCAAAATTCTTAGTACAAGCATGATACATGGGATTTTTAGCCAAAAAATAACACTATAATTGTTACATCCAATCCTCACCGTCCTACAATTAAAACTAATATCATTACCAAGTATTTGTAATGATACCACCTCCTTAGAGGTATGTGTAGTAGCCATATAATTTGTTCAGTGATGGAAAATGTAACTATAGGCCATCTCTTACTCATCCAAATCATTGCACCTCCAAACAATATAAATACATAGCCACTAGTGGACCTTCAACTATCCAAGTCACCTGCCCAATATGTATCAACAATTCCCTACATGTCCAATTACTTGACCACATCATCAGTACCATGATAAACCAAATAATGATCAAAAGTACCTCACAAATATCTAAGCACCCTTTTAACAAAAGTCCAATGCTCTCTACCAGGATTAGACATAAACCTACTCAAAACTCCCATTGCTTGGGCAATATCTGGTTTAATGTAAACTATTACATACATTAGACTACCAAAAATACCAGCATAAAGAACCTTAGAAATATCATCAAAATTAGAACACATGTCTAAACTCAACAAAAATAGAATAATAAGTAGCTTATAGTCATGCATATTAAACCTTTGCAAAATGGTATCAACATACTTACTTTGACTTAACTAAAGATTTTTGTGAACCTAATCTTTGTTGATATCCATCCCAAGGATATATTTTGTAGTCCCCAAGTCCTTCATATCAAATGTGCTAGAAATCTGGGTCTTGATCTCCCTAATCATAACCTTGCTATTACCAATAAACAACACGTCATCAATATATAAGGGGTGCTGCCAAAATAATGGGTTACACTTTTTGGGACATCCCGATTTTTGCTGAAATCACATATTTTTATAAAATATAATGATTTAAGCCTTAAAAAGGTTCCATTTTAAAGGTTTTAATTGAAGAGGGTTTGATCAAACCCACTTATATCAAACCCCCTTGGATAGAAAGCCACTAGTTTTAAACCATACCTATAATGGAGTCTCCTCTACACCTATCAAAATGCTGATAAAAAACCACTTTTGATTTACCTTTTAGGGGATCAAATTAATTTATTTAAAAATAATAATTTGTAAACATGTAGTCCTTATTATAAGCTTCCCAAAAAGTATAATTTTAAATATATTTAATTTTATTATTATATTTATTTTTTATTTCTTGTGAATGTAGGTTTTTCAATGAACATCGAGGTCTTTATTTCACACATACGGAAAAATGGGAAAAGAGGGAGGTTTTTTTCTTAAAAATGCATGTACACTAGCTATTGATGTCCTTATTATTCAAATGAATACAAAAAAAATTATGCAGCTGAAAGTATAATATATCCAAATTATAATTACTCTGTATTAGAAAATTAATTAAAAAATATATATGCAACAAAAAATTATGAAAAAATATCCATCCACTAGATAATGGTGTGAAAACACTATATTTAAAAAATTAGAATTGTATGCTTTCTATAAAAAAAGTTATGCAACTGAAAGTAAGCATCAGTTTTTGAAAATGATGTTTAGTAAAAAAAATAAGTTAGTAAAAACTACATAAAATAATTCACAATTTATTTTTAAATTTTTTTAAAAACTATAATTAGATTCTCAACACAAAATATCACAAATCACTAGTTTTATTCATCTTCAAATTCTTAATGGTTTAGCTTCTATAGGCGTACGAAAGTGAAGATCTGGTGAAAAATGTTGATTTCAATGTCAAGTTTGGCCAAAAAGTGTAACCCATTATTGTGGGATCACCCTAAGACAATAATTAGTATCTCATTATCAATGACCTTAATATAAACACAATGATCCTCCTCACTCCTTAGAAGATAACCCATATTCAATGCAAAGACATCAAAATTAGATGGTACCATATCCTAAGTGATAGTTCAAACCATACAAAGATCTCTTTAGCTTGCAAACCAAGTATTCTTTTCCTTTCACAACAAAAACATCAGGCTACCGCATATAAATTTCTTCCTCAAGATCCCCATGTAAGCAAGTAGTTTTAACATCCATTTTCTCTATCTCAAAATCAGAAGCAACAATAGTAGACAATGGGAATCTAATAGAAGTCAATTTAATAGCAAGAGAAAAAAATCACCAAAATCACTTCTCTTGAGGCACATGAACTTAAGCCTCACAACCAAAGACCCTTAAGTGTGAAACATAAGGATTTCTACCTATCCACACTTCATGAGCTGTTTTATCAACAAGATTTGAACAAGGATATCTATTAATTAAATAACAATAAGTACCTACAGATTTTTCTCAAAAGAATCTATCAAGCATAGTACCACTCAACATGATCTTAGCTCTTCCCATCAAGGTTCAATTCATTCTTTTTGCCACCCCATTTTGTTGGGGAGTGTAAGAAGTAGTTTTCTATCGAACAATACCTATATGCTTACATAACTCATTAAATTTCATGGAACAATATTCACCCCCATTGTTAGATCTCAACATTTTTATCTTATAATCTTATTTCTTCTCAACTAAGGTCTTAAATTCATTAAAATTTGTAAAAAAAATAATATTTTAAATGTATAAATAAATCTATATGTATCTTGAGACATCATTAATGAAAGAGACATAATACTGAGATTTACCTTAAGAGTCAATATCTACTCCATTCCACATACATCCAAATGAATAATCTCTAATAATATAATTTCCTTATTAGTTCCATTAGGAAATAACGATCTATTTTGTTTACCAAACACATAATGCTCACACAAATCATTTTTTCCAATAAAATAATTAGAAATATCATCAACCAAATTTTTATTAAGAGTGGTCTTAAGAGATTTTTCACTAATGCAACCCAATCTATGGTGCCACAACATACATACATTTTTAGTTCCAGTTACATTGGCTAAGTTACAAAAAATAGAGACATTTAGCCTAAACAAAGTCCCTATCTGAGATCCCTTGGCCATCACCAAACTCCCTCTTACCAAACTACAACTAGACTTGTCATATATTACACACATTTCAAAATCATTCAATTTAGATATTGAAAGTAAATTCTTCACAAGTATTGAAATTTGAAAAACATTATCAAGGGTTATAATACTCCCATCACTAAAACAAAACTTTACATTTCCCTTACCAACAATCTTTTTCATGCTTTTATCATGAAGCAAAACATAGATCCCTCATCATAAGATTTGTATGTGGTAAACCACTCCTTGTGAGGAGTCATATTATAGGAGCAACCCAAATCAATAAGCCAAGCATCATTACTAATAGTGTTAGCTGAAAGAAACAAAGCATCAAAATCAAATCATCAAAGTACTTTTCTATGGAGGAATCAACTTTATTTTTCTTGTTCTTACACTCCTTCACATGCCTTCTTTTGCCACAATTTCAACACTTTACTTTTCTCTTTTTAGGGGTTTTAGAACGTCCTTTAGACTTATCTCTCTTTTTATCACCTTTAGGCCCTTTCTCTTTGGACCTACTCCTCACATGCAAGGAATCTTGGGAGATAAAATTCATATAATTTATCCTCATATCATTTGGAATAAGCACGGAAATCATGCTATCCATCTTTGGCTTTGCATTACCACTACTTATGGAAATAATTAGATTTTCCGAATATTTAGGAAAAGAACAAAGAAATAAGATACATTTATCTTCATCTTCTAATTCAAAATATATACGGATGCAAGTTGACTTATGGTAAAATAAAATGCATTTAAATGACTTACAATTGAATCAACATATTTCATATTTTAAGAATACAACCATCTTTTGAGATATAACTTGTTAGAAAGACTTTCTGTTTAATAGATTTCACCTATCCACTTCCACAACTTGTATGTAGTGTTTTATGTGGAGACATTCAAGAGGGAAAAATCCACAAGACACAACTGAATGGTTTCTCATGCCTTCTTGTCCAAAATTTTCCAATCTTCATCAGACATTGCAATTGGCTTTGTTTATTATGAAATTGATAACTACTGATCTATCTTTTCAAGGAGATCCTTTATATTTAATTTCCCTTGTAGCCTATGCCTTTGAATCTATCAATATCCTAGTGAGAGGTAGAGGCCATTGTATACAAAATTCCTCATAAATTTGCAATATACCACAAAACAAAAGCTCCCATTGCAGCTAAAAAACTTTCAACACTTAAGAGAAAGGTGTACCTCTCTCAACAAAACTATTAGCTCTTATACCAAATGTTGAAAATAAGGTGAAGATAATCTACAATATTAACTTATGCAAGTTATTGAAAACTGAAAATTAGATTACCAAATCATATTTATATATATGATTTGTACATTCAACATTAATAAAAAATCATCTAACCATAAGAGATACTAGATTTACATGGAGAAACCCTTTCGAGAAAAAACTCCACACAAGAAGAGAGGGAACATATATTATTAATATTCAATGAAGAGATTCACAACAATACACTCCAGGGTGCTACCATAATAGTGTGTGACCTCACTTTTGGGCAACTTGTTTTTTTCTTGAAATCACTTATTTATAGAAAAACTAATGATTTAAGCCTTGACAGGTTCCATCTAAAGGGTTTTAATTGAAGAGGGTTAGATAAGATCCTCTTAGATCAACCCCCTTAGATATAACCTCTCTAGTATTAAATTGAATACGCACAATGGATTCTCCTTCGCACCTAGCAAAATGTTGGTGAAAAAGCACTTTTCTTTACCTTTTGAGTGGTTAACTAAAGTCATTTAGAAATTATATTTTACAAGATTGTAGCCCACAAAATGATCTTTCCAACATGTATAGTTTTGATATGTTTTCATTTTATCATGTATTTAATTTTTAATTTTTATTGAACATAAGTTTTCATCAAACATCAAGTTCTTCATTCTACAGAGGTGGAAAAATAGTAAACCATTGTAATTTTTTTTTCAAAAAATACCTTTTCCCTAAGTATTGATGTCCTTTTTTCACCAAATAAATTGGATTTCGATATATACACAACAAGTTAAGTGTTTGATGACATACACCTATGTCCAAATTATAGTTACAATGACTTCAAAAAATAATTAAAAAATATATGTAACAAAAAATTATGAAAAAATATCCTTGCCCTAGATATTGATGTTAAGAATCTATATTTTAAAAATTATAATTTTATCCTTTCTAGAAAAAATATTATGTTTGATGACATAAACACTACTTTCTAAAAATGTTGTTTACTATTTTAAACTAGTTATTAAAGGAGATGTTGAAAGATTCATGATTTATTTTAGAAAAGTTAAAAAAAAAAAAATTTAGAATCTACACACAAATTTTCACAAATCACAAGTTCACATCATCTTCAAATTCTTAAAGGTTTAGCTGCTATAGGTCTTAGAAGGTGAAGATTTAGTTAAAAATGTTGATATAAGTTACCATCTTGGGCAAAGAGTGAGACACAATATTGTGATTTCACCCTCCATTTCTATTATTTGATCAACCTAGCAACACCTTATTACTTGCAAAAAATCAACATAAAACTACCATCCCTTGGCTCTAATTTATAGAAACTTGTGGGAGGGAAAACCACAAATGATAACCCAAAATAAGAGGCAAATACCACTTGAAAAAACCATGCCTACCTTTTGGACAACCAATAGACATAATAAAATATTTAATTCCCTTCAAATGACTTCTCTCATGGGTTCCTAGCCCATAGCCAACCGAGATTATAACTTCCCGATGCTCTTTGACTCTCTGGTGTAACATGAATGAACACCAAAATCCTCCCCCACTTGGGCGCCTAGGGCATGACCTTTCACCTTTCATAAGTGGATGCTTAGGAAGGACATTTTTTCCACTATGCCATGTAACTCCTACCAACATTAAATCACCTCTTTAAAATATAATTATAATATATGAATATTTTATAATTTTCTCTCACGTCCCCTAGAACACATTCCAAGGAACATGAAGACATATGAATGGCATAAAAATAAAAGGTTAATGCCACCTTTTACTAACTATTTATACATTAATATTGCAACTTCTTTCTTGGTTATACAATATTTATTTTCTTTCAAGAACACACTAATCTTGTATTCAATTTGTGTTAAAATATTTGATACTATAATATTTTAAAATTTTCAAAGAGTGTCTAGAAGTTGAAGATATTTTATTTAATTGATAGGTTCACCACGTTTGTTTCTCCCTACCCTTCTCTCTATTTTTAATTTTCTTTTGTTCTAATAGTCTAGGATTAATATGAAACTTACAATAGATTTTATTTTTTCATTGTAATATTTTCTCAAAATATTAAATTACTAATAAAATAAACATAGAATAATTAAAAACATTCTTAACCAAATGATTAAATTCCTATATTTCTTTCAAAAGAATATTTACACATACCTTTGAATGAACTCAAAACATTTAACCACCAATCTCAAACCTTGAAAAAATTGTTTAAAAAATAATCATTTAAAATCATTTTACCAACATTGAAGTGTCAAAGCCACACATCAACACTACTCAAATTATACCACAATTCTAATGAAAAATAAATACATTGACAAATCTTTTTCTCTTTACTTTTTACCATATACCTTAATTAAAATTATGTTTGAAAATCCAAAGACAATATGTTTTATAAAGATATTTAATTGATACTTCAATAAAACTTACATATCTCATCATTTAAGAATGTTACATATACAAATTAATTAATTAAATCATAAGAATTTAAAACTTTTAAGTTATTAGTGTTCTAAAAATTAATAATTTACATGTTTTAACTCTTAATTTAGAGAATAGTTAATAAAACAAACATTTTAATGTTCTCAAAGTCAAATATGCATGATCATATATATTAGTATAGATATCTTAAATACATCTATTTTAAAAATATCAAGAGATATCAATTTGGAACTGTTTTATTTACTTCAAAATTATTTTATTTACTACATAATGTTGCTTATTTGAAAATATCATGTTTAAATATTGATATTTTACATGTAAACGGGGTTAAATTTTAAATAATAAAAGAATATTTTTGTTAATACACTCAATACTTTTCCTCATGGAGTCCTAAAAATAAACTTGAATGGCTCTTCTTGTGGAAATCCGAGTCATGCTGGCATTGGGGGTGTGGGCCGGGATAGCTCGGGAGATGTTCAATTTATCTTCTCTGTGTATAAGGGTCTTCATACAAATTTTTCATGGGGGCTCAGGCCATTTTATTGGCTGTGGAGTGCGGCAGTCAATTGGGATGGCGAAGGATCATATGTGAGTCTGACTCCCAGGTTGTGGTGAACTTATTGAAAAGGCGGTATTTGGATGATGTGAGCTGGTAGCTGGCTTTGATTGTTGAACAAATTCTCACTCTCTGTGCTTCTCTGGAGTATATTACTTTCACTCATATTCCTCGAGAATGGAATGGTGTTGTTGATTGCTTGGCTAAATGGGCTTATGATCATATTCATAATTGGAATTTGGTGGATCGGGATCAACTACCCTTGGATTTGTCTCATCAATTAGATCACTTGGTTGAACTTGATAGGGCCATTTAATACCCTTGCTTTGTAACATTTCCTTGTTTTAATAAATTTTTTACTCCCTTGATGTTTACATTTAAACATACATAAAAGAATGACATGATAAACTTCTACTTCGCCAACAAGCAAAAATATGTATTTAGAGTCACAGAAAAGGCAATAATCCTACAATACTATTTGATCCAACAGCTACACAGTTCTAAATGAAAAACTCCAAATCAGCTCTTTAATAAAATTTGATTGTTTTATCAAATATCTTCATTGCAAAAGAGTATATACATGTCAAAATCGACTCGAAGCAGCCAGAAATCTCCATAACTAGAAAACTCTTTGTGCATGCATAAAAAATAATGGCGAGGTGGATCGTCACATTCATGACAGTGGCATTCATAATCAATATAATTTGACTTTCCCTTCATCAACATTGATGGCTTACGTGGTCTACACCTCCAATCCTTCTTTTAGATTCTGAGGATCCAGTGTCAATCAATTAATGTCGACAATGACTGATATGGACCGGGCAAAAATTACTTGATAATGGCTAGACAAAATGGAGGGGTTTTCCACATTACCGACTACTTTCTTTCTTTGCTTGCCTTTGCCGTTCTTAGCTTAAATGTCACGCAGTCCTATAAACAGACGTGCTGCCTGTGTAACAAGATTTAACTCCTTGATCTCTTATTTTCGACTTAACGCCATTACTAAACTTTGTTCTGTCCACACATATAAATCCAGTCGACTTTTGGTCGATTTTATTGCGACTAACATTGAAATTATGATGTGCTAGCTATTTAGCATTTATTAAATGTAATACAAGATTGTTTTAAAAAATGTATTGACTGTTAATTCGTTTTAAAAATTTGGAAGTATAATAGTGTATCATTTTTTCTAGATAAAAATGAAAAAGTGCAAGACAAAAATATATTCTGATTTTTTTAGGTTTGATTTAAAGAGTTTTTATAGAATTTTTTAGATCAAATCTAGTTAGTAGTCATGTGGGACTACATGGCATCTCGTGGTAAGAGTCGATTTTTTAGATTGAACTCCTTAGAAAATTACAAAGAGGTAGTGTTTCAAATGTGCAAAAGAAGTTAGATTGAAGGGGTTCTATTGAATTTAAATCAAACTTTGTTTTGGCAACATTTTTCCTTGTAATATACAAGTTACAATTTAAGAAGACAAAATAAACTATTTGCATCTTACTTGACAGGTTTAAATTAAATCATCTCAAAGCAAGATTTTAAAAGTACGTAATCTTCACAATTAAATTTTAAAAAAATATAATATATGTAATATTCTATTTTCATTGATTTTATACACAATTTGATTATATTAAAAAATAAAGAACTCCATTTTGAAATAAATAGCAAAACAAGTCCAAAAAAATCAAGAATTTACGTGATACTTTATATCAATATTCTTGTTTGAAGAAAAAAACAAACATCATGTAAATTTTTTTATACTAAACATATTTACGTAAATGAATAATAAATCATCATAATTGATGTATTTTCCAATCTATAAAATTAATATAAGAATAGTTTTGAATTCATTATATACATTTTCACATCAAAATTTCTAACCAAACCAAATAATCCATCATAAAAAAAGTTAGAATTAATATTTAAATTACAACTTTAACCTTTAAAAATGTAGTGGAAGGTGACAGAAAGCTTGGAAAAGAAGGATAGGGATGTGGAAAGGAAGAAAAGACAAAAGCAACTCTGTTTGCTCTTTAAAGAAGTGAACATTAATCACATGCCAATCATATCAAGACAACCAGTAAAGTGCATGTCATTTATTGCTAGTGATACGGCCTTCACGTCTATAAATTGAATGAAAGGGTGATGAGCGTTCAGTGAAGAAGTGCAAATTTCAAAGCGTGAAAGGTGTAGATTTGTAGCTCTCCTGCACACAAATATAAATTGAATATGAAGGGAGACAAGGACGAGATTACAATAAGTGGAAAGGAGGCGACAATGGATACTGTCTCTGGATATCGACCAGGAAATCGGAGTGAAATTTTCTTGAGATTGATGGCTACAATAACCACTTTGGGTGCTGCAATTGTTATGGGATTGGACAAGCAAACTATTGACCTTTATGGTGTCTATATTTATGCCAAATATTATTATATGCCGGCCTTTACGTATGATTTTGATTCATTTCTTTACTCTGGTTTTAACTTATGAAAGAACTGCAATGGTTTGAACTTTTTATTTCCTGAATCTTTGTAACTTTTTCTTACTGCCTAATGAAGAATCCGGATTTAAACCATATTAACTTTATTAAATTTAAAGTTTATAAAGATCTTGCATGGACCCCCACCAAAATGTCACAAAATGTAAGCATAACATAACTAAAGTACATCTATGGGAGAATTTGCTTTGTTAAACTGTATGAATTGTGGATTTGTTTCAGGTTTTTCGTTGTGGCCAATGCAACAGCTGCAGTATATGGACTGTTATCTTTGACCATGTACCATATTAGCAATGTCAAGGGGCGTCTTCATTCTAGCAGAAAATGGCTTTTCTTTTTTGACTTAGTAAGTATGCAGATCATTTACAGCATGTAAACATTTCAGTTTAAATGATACATTCTAAGTTTTGACATGTTTAGATAGTTCAATTTAAATCACATTAATATATAAATCTTGTTGAAAAACAAATGATTTCAAATGAACCATCTAAACAAATCAAAACTTAAAATATACAGTTTAAACCCCTCTGTACAGACTGTTCTCTTATTTTTTTTTTTATATATAAAAATAAGATAAACCCCATTTAACATAACACTAGGTTATATTTTTCTAGATTTCTGTTTATATGGAGTTATACTCCTGACTGTTTTTTTGTCTAACCAGATGACGACATTGCTTATAACTTCTGGGGTTTCGGCAGCTACTGCTATTGGGTATATCGGATTGGAAGGAAACAATCATGCTGGGTGGATAAAAGTCTGCGATCAATTTGAAATGTTTTGTCATCGTGCAGAAGGTGCTCTGTCTGCATCTGCCATGGGATTATTTATTTTCATTGGTCTTACAGTAGTTTCTGCGGCTTCTCTCTCGAACCTTCCAAAATTTTCAGCAGAAGCTTCCACAGAAATTATCAAAGCATAAATGTCTTCATCCAATAAGATTCTGTCTCTTTAGTTCATTCCTGGACCATGTTTAGATCAAGTGTTTTCATGTAATATCCATGTCATCTTACCCGTCACTTAAATAGATAGACCACTTGTTAGATTTAACACGCAATTGTATTAATGGTGTACATTTGATCATATTCATATTCTAATTATATGGAGACATTTTATAGCTGTAAGGATGTAATATTCATGTCATTTTATCCATTATTTTAATATATAGATCATCTGTTAGATTCAACATACTCAATGTAAACAATTACTATTCAATAATATTTTTTTTAAACAATTACATTAGTAGTATAATTATATTGAGAGGTGTTTTACAATTATAAAAAGATATTGACTTTCACTCAATATATATTTAGAACGTATAAAATTATAATTTTTTTTAAAAAATAAATAAAATGATTTTTTAAGTATTTTTAAAGTAAAAGTAAAATACTTTTTAAGTAAATAAAATAATTAAATATGTTGAGAGATATTGTTTTTTTTTAAAAAATTAAGTGTTATCAGTGGGGATAGCGCCCCTTTTCATTAACATCAAAATGACAACATTTGCGCATGTACATACTATTCTGATTAACATACATCTGATCTATGATACTATGTAGTTGTATATAGCAGCCATGCTTCTCCCCAACACCACTACATGGGTCACCCTACTCTCGTTGAACCGTGCCTTCTCATGTTGCACAAATATGACAAAGGCCCCTAGATTGTTGTTGATGATGCCAACATGATACACATCCCAGACGTTTCCCAAGAAGTTGTCCCTTGCTTCCGCCTGCCTCTGTGCGATGCCTTCTCCAACCTCCTCTTCTTCAGCCCCCTCTTCGAGTGTCCTTGATTCACCAAAAAGATACTTCAGGGGACTCACCAGCCCCTCCGCTGGTAGCTCTAGTATGGCATTGGCCACAACCTGGGTGTTTGCTTCTGCCACGAAGCCTACCAAGTTTTCCACCACTCTCTCCCTGGCTCCAAAAACGTCTACCAGCAGCCCCAAGACCATTTCATATATTCTATCATCGCACCAGTGCCTTTTCTCCTGTAGAATCTCTTTGACTACTTTGTCGATCTCTCCCAATACCGTTGGGCGACCAACAATGAATAAGCGCTAGCACTGCACCCATAGGGGCTCTTTGTTGCAGCTGCAACTTACTCCAAAAATATGCACCATTGCTTTTGGGCTGCTCGGCTCTATTTTTCTATGCTGGGTTGAAAGTGTCTTTTGATTCCCCATATGAAGCTCGACAAGCCCCATCTGTGCCGATGATGACCCTCGATTTTCTTACTAAATATCTGACCAAATCTTCTTGCCACACTCTTTCTGCCCAACACCGACATAGGCCTACATTCAAACTGAATTAAACATCACGTTATCTTGATTTGTCATTATCAATTATATCTGATAATCCTGGCCACCGATCCACAAGACTGTCTACGTACACTGCTGCGTCTTGGGACACTCCGTAGTTTGCTAGCAGGTCGACAACCTTATTTGCTTCCCTAAATACATGTGTTAGGGAGAAGTCGTTTAGTTTCCCAAGGAGTGGTTTGATTACTCCTATCCACTTATCTATCTTCCAATTCGGTGCTTCCCTCGTGGTGATTGCCTGGATGCAAATTTGGGAATCTCCTTCTATTTCCACGGTGTCAATTCCTTTCTGGATACATACCTCCAGTCCTAGAGAAAGTGCCTTCATCTCCGCCATGTTATTAGTGCTATTACCTAGGCACTTAGATGCAACCCACACACATTGACCCTCCCCATCTCTAATTATGCATCTTGTGCCTGCCCTCCTGGGATTACCTTTGGCAGCCCCGTCAAAGTTTAATTTCCACTTTAATCTTACCAGTTGCAGCCAACATACTTCCTTTCTATTTAACTTCTTTCCACCTAACACCAGATTTTTAGGGATCCTGAGCTTCGGCCAGACTTTCTTTATTTCTTCATCCCAACAGGTGTATTTTGTCTTGGATCGTATGATATTCTTGCTATTTGTTGTCTCCATAATGGCTCCCTGAATTTTTGAAATAAGGATATCTCTTCTGAGGGATTGATTTTTGAATATGCGCTTGTTCCTTTCCTTCCATACGTGCCATACAACCAAGGAGGGCGCCAGTTTCCATAAGCTTTTCCAATATCCGTTTCGGTTTAAGATCGACCAACTATTCATGAATTCACCGAGTTTTTCTTGTCTTGGCCCCTGAATGCCAAATGCCCCGTACAACCAATCCCAAAATGCTGTCGCTGTTGGGCACTTGAGGAGTAAATGATCCACAGTTTCCTCCTCATTTTTGCATAGTACACACCTGGACGGTCCCACAATCCCATATCTCTTTAGTCTTTCCCCTGTTAGGAATCAGTTATGTAGGGCCACCCAGAGGAATGCACCAGCTTTTGGCAGTATTTCACGCTTCCAACAAATTGTTGACATCCATTTCTTTTCCTTACTTTGGGCAACTTGGATGTGGTATCCCATTTTAGCCGTGTATTCCCTAGACATAGCCTCACACCAAATTATTGCATCATCTTTGTCATTTAGATATATTGACCTATTTTTTTAGCTCTTGGGCTACGACACTCCTCAGGTCGAGTGGAAAAAATGGGGCTGATATTTCCTTCCAATTGAACTGGCCTCCTATCATGTCCGCATTATACTACACATAGTCTACCACCATGGCCCCGAAATCGGCCTGAAGCCTTTCCACATAGTGTTCTACTTCAAACATTTTCGACAAGCTCTTGTACCCATTCCACAAATCTTTCCAAAACAACGCCTTTTTTCCATCCCCAATTCGCCAAGTCAAATGACTGGTTATTAGTGATCTGCACTTTATGATGTATTTCCACATTGCCGAGCCCTTCCCTGGGTTGGCTACAGTCAAGATTCTGTCTAGTTCATTGTTATCCAAGTATTTACTTTGTATAATACGACATCACAACTTATCAGGTTGCTTATACAACTTCCATTCTAGTTTGGCACCTAATGCTATATTCTGAAGCTTGATTTTCCTCAATCCTGCCCCACCATCCTCTTTTGGTTTACATGCCGTGTCCGAACCAATCAGTGGTATTTTCCTTTCTATTTTGGAGCCTTCCCATAAAAACTTATTCAACACCTTTTCCAAGTCATCTTCAGTCTTCCCTGGTGCTTCGTATGTGGACATGGTGTAAATTAGAATAGCAGACATGACAGTCTTCGACATTGTGATTCGCCTTGCTAATGTGAGCCAATTATTCTTCCAGGACATTGCCTTGTTTCTGCATTTTCTGATTATCTCTTCCCAATGCTTTCCTTTGCATGAACCTTCAAAAATTTGTACTCCTAGGAATTTTGTTGGCTGACTTCCCGTTTGGTATCCCAATATAGAAGTGATTGCTCACTTTAATGACTGCCTTGTATTGAAGAAATACACTCTTGATTTTTCATTATTCATCGTTTGACCCAATTGTGCTTCATATTCATCCAAAATACCTTTTATACTTCGGGCCTCCTTTATACTTGCTTCTCCTAGCAAGGTTGTATCATCCACAAATTACGAATGTGTGATTGATTCCACATTTTGAGCCACCTGCACACCCTTCCAGTCCAACCGCCTGCTACTATTTTTAATGGCACAACTTAAGGATTCAACCATTACCACAAAAAGAAAGGGTGAAATGGGGTCTCCTTGTCTGAGACTGTTGGTAGCTTGAAAGAAGACTTGCAAGGTGCTATTTAATGACATCGAGAATCTGGCTGAGGAAATGCAATAATTTATTAGATCACACCAATGGGAGTCAAAACCCAGATTCTCCATTACCTTCCTTAGAAATTCCCAAGAGACTTTATCGTATGCCTTACATACATCCAATTTAATAATCATCCTTGCCTCCCTGCTTGTTGTGAGTGTATGCACAGCTTCAGATAGAAGTAAAATGTAATTCATGATTTCTCTTCCTGACATGAAACCACACTGTTATGCTAACACAACTTTTCCCAATACCAATTTAAGTCTATTTGCTATACCTTGGTAATCAATTTGTATACTGTGTTGCACAATGATATCAACCTGTAATCGCTAAAGGATTGGAATTCCTACTTCTTTGGAATAAGAGCTATCATCGTATTATTCAAATCTTTCATGAATCTCTTATTCTTATGAAAATATTCTTCTAATTTCCAGAGGTCATCCCCCAAAAAGCTCCAACATGTTTGAAAGAATCTGGCTATGAACCCATCTAGTCTTGGCACCTTGTCCGGGTGGAGCTGGAACAGTGCTGTTCTAACCTCCTCTTTGGTTACTGCCTTGCATAGCATCCTGTTATCATCTTTCGTTACCTTCTTGTTTATTGTTTCCAGTATCCTCCTACCCTCCGCCATCAAACTCTGGCTTCCTAGTAAATTCTTGAAGTATTCCACCGCTGCTGATCCAACTTCTGATAAGTCGCGAGCTGTCTGACCTTCCAACGTCTAAATTTCTTCAATTTTATTAGCCGCTCTTCTAGCCAGTACTAAAGTATGATTTTTTTTGGAATTGGAATCTCCCTCATGGAGCCACACCTCCCGTGACTTATCTCTCCAATATATTTCCTCTCTTTTGAGGAATTCAGCTAGCTTCTCATTCAATTCTTTCTCTTTGGCGAAATCCTCATTCCTCATCCCATCGTTTATTGTTTTCTCATTTAGAGCTTCTAATTCGATTTCCACCTTGGCTTTTTTAGCGAAAATGTTTTGGAACTTCTCTTTATTCCATATCTTTAGCCTCTGTTTTATATATTGAAGCTTCCTAACAATCTTGAAGCTAACTGAACAACCCACCCTTGCCTCCTTCCACCATTTTTCCAGTAATCTAACTAATCCTCATCTTTCCACCACATATTCTGGATTTTGAAACAAGTCCTTATCGATTCTGAACGATCGGAGATGGATATCTCTACTAGGAAGTGATCTGACGTTGAGTTTGGTAAGATGCTGGCTTGTATTTGCAAACCTGAATCATTCCAACTCCTAGTGATTAGAAATCTGTCCAGGTGTTTAAACAATTGCTGTGAAGTCCTTGTGTTTGTTAGTCCACGTGAAAATTCCATTTTTTGTAGAGAAATCAACAACTCCTTCCTCTGCCACAAAGTTTATGAAATCAATAGATGCTTGGGATGTGCCTCTAACCCCTCCAGTTTTCTCTCATGGGTCTAGAATGGCATTGAAATTCCCACCAATAATTAGTCTTTCCCTAAGGAAGGGGTGCGAGAATTCTAAAATATTCCTCCATAGGGGGGTGAAGCCACAATAGTGGTTTACAATTCCAACGAGGAAGGAAAACTCACAAAAAATGACCCCATGGAAAAAAATTACATTTTGGGGGTTCATACGAACTAGATGGTTCGAACGAACCAAAAAATGGTTCGCTCGAACCAAGGTTTGAGCGAACCCATTAATTACATGCATAGACAAAATCCGCATGAAAACCCCTTTTGGGGAGGGGGTTCAGGCAAACCTGGGTTCGAGTGAGCCCAGGTTCGGTCGAACCCCCAGGTTCGAGTGGACCCCCTATTTCCCTGATGTTTGAAAAAAATCACAAAAAACCCTAAATTTTTGCACTTCGGAGCTCAGTTTGAACATGCAAATGGAAGAGAATTCACAAGCCCAATTGGAATCAGGTAGTCCTCAGAACGAGCTATCCAACGAATGGAAAAATAGAAAATTATCAATTTTTTTTTTGAAAAATATGAGTGCACTAGATATTAAATTCCTTGATCCAACAAAAAAAATAAAATTGAATTTCGATATATACAAAAAAAGTTATGCGTTATACGGTCGCGCTATGTATGAATTGTAATTGGTTTGACTTCGAAACTTGATTAAAGAAAAAATATTCAATAAAAACTATCTAACCAAGTGGAAGCACTAGATATCAGAGTCACAAATCTAAATTCAAAATAATTAGAATTTTATCCTTCATGGAAAAAAAGTTATGCGTTATACGGTGTGCGTCACTTTTTTAAAATGATGTTTTATGAAAAAAACCAGTTTTCGTGGGAGATGGAAAAAAAATACAATTTGATTCCAAAATTTTTGAAAAAAATATGTTTAGAATCTACAAACAAAATGTGATGAGACTCTAGTTTGCATCATCTTCAAATTCCTCATGGTTTAGCCGCTATAGGTGCCTGAATGTGAAGATTTAGTTAAAAATAATAATTTCAGTATCCAGTTTGGCCAAAAATTGTAAACCACTATTGTGGGATCACCTAGGGATGCCTTCTCCTCTATTTTCGTTGAACCATATATGTTAATGATTATGAAGTGGCAGTTCAGAGCCATATTTAACACTTTATTGCCACCCAATTAGATTTTGAACACATGATTTCCATAGAGACAGATTCTTCTCTCCACATAATACCCAATCCTCCTGCATTACCTTTGGATTCTTGGAAGTGACCTTTCCAATCCCGAAAAAATTTGAGGAACTGTGACCCTTCTTCACTAGACAACTTAGTTTCTTGAAGTAAGAAGATATTATTTGATCTTTTTTGAATGTAACGCCTGACTAGGCGTCGCTTGTTAGGGGCCTTTAGGCCCCTGACATTCCATGTTGTAATTTTCATTGCTTCCCAAGGGAGGGCCTTCCTCCCTTGGTACTTAGAAATTTAGCAATGCTAGGAAATTTTTTGTTCTACTGCCTCTTCTTCCCTTAATTGTTTATAGGATTTCCTTCCCCACTGTTTCCTTGCTGTGTCGATTTTTCCCATACCTAGGTGGTTTGCCGCCGATCAGGATATACACCTTTCCTCCAGGATGTCCAATGCATCTTCTAATTCCGTGCTTGAATCTAGGTCATTGCTTATTAGGGAGTCAATCTCATCTCTCTCCGCTTCCTCTTGATCAATAGCCTTCCCTGGGGCAGAGATCTTAGGTTGATGCAATTCCACATGTCCTTCATCATTTGCTTCCTCAATTGGTTTTCTCTTGGTTCTTCATCCGACTTACTATTCGTAATGGCCGCCAGTGGGGCTATTTCGTCACTTGGAGCCTTTGGTGCTTTCTTGTTCATATTATGAGGCAGATTCCCCTGCGCGCTTATCCCCTTACCACTATTCTTACAGCTAATACATTCTGATTCACTATGGTTCCTAGCTCCATAATTGAGGCAAAACCACTTTACATCTTCCACTTCTATTTCCTGAGTCCTTCAGACCCTGTTCACCAAGAGACAAATTTTGTTTGGAATGGAATCAATTGCAACAATTTTCAATCTGGCGTATTTATAGAGATCCCCATCCAGGATGCTTGTGTCAATTTCCATTAGGGACCCTAATGATCGGCCAATTTTTTCCAAGCATTCCCCCGCCCAATATTCCATCGAAAGATTATAGAGTCTGATCCAGATAGGCTGGTCATATGGCCACATTTTAACTGGGTCAAAGTTTGGGTTCCAGGGTTGCATGTAGAGGGGAATATCATTCATGGCCCACATATCATTTTCTGTTATCCTCCTTTTCGCCTCCTTACTTGAAAAAACTACCACAAAGAATCCTTTTGGTAGCAACCTTATCGGTACCTCTGTTTGCCATTCCTCTCTTATCCGACAGTTGATCGAAGATCTATCTGGTGTTTTCCCAATGAACCGACATATGAACACATTGTCCCTTAGAATGCCGACATCTGCCTTGATTTCTTCTGTGACATCAATTTCCGTCACGTCTTCTTCTGTGTTTAAATTAGGGTTTTGTTTCACCGACTGCATCCAACTTTCCTTCTGCTTATTCTCTTTCCATTCTTCTCTGGCCTTACTTTAATTACCATTAATTTGCCACTTTTTCCAATCTCTTTGCCTTTTGGTTTTATGCCCTTGCAGGGAGTGATTCCGACTCCAATTATGTATGGGTTTCCTTGATGTTTCTGATCTATCGAGTTTTTTTGAAATCAATCCCTTTCTTCCCCATGAGGCCTGCAATTCAAGGGTGTCATGCCTTTTGCAGGTAGGGGTTCTTCCGGTCGCTGACTCTGCCTCTTTCTTTTGGTACATCGGGTGACACTTATCCACCCAACGCCCCTCAGTGAATCCCCATTGTGACCGATGCCCTTGACGCAAATTTGAAGGATCTTCCCCAACCACTAGGTCCGGCTCTCATCTTTATTCTTTTGTTCTTCACCACTCTCCTCGAACTCGCTCGCCGTTGATTCTTTTTGCTTCCCTTCTCCGCTTCGCTCCTTTGTTGCTTTTCGTGTCTGCTCCAAATCACACCCTCTTCTCTACTTCGCTCGTCTGCTCCATTTTTTATATAATATTATAAATTTTATATATTTTATGTTGATAGATATTGTTTATTTTGATTAGATTTATGATTTAAGTGGAATAAGCACTTTGAGAATAATATCTCTTGGTAACATAAAAAATATTAATTCAATCTTCAAAATTAATTTAATGAATCGATTTTTCCTTATCATTAACATTCTTGTATTTTATTTTATTCCTCTTTTTTTACATCCATCATTTGTTGTTATTGGCTTATTTGATATTTTTTATAATGTTTGTGATATTCTCTTCATTGTTCATTTTCAAAATTTAATTTAGCCAATTTATACCTACAAAATATTTGCAAAAAAATAATGGTGATGCTTGTGTATAGTTAATAGACATAATAGATAAATATAACAATAATTCTCTCTAAATAATCATACTTTACCAATGTAAAATCGATTTATATAATCAAATCTTAAATATCAAGAACATTGCATCAATCAATTTTATAATATATACATTAATTATATATTTAAGATCAAAGCACAAAATTGAAAAATACAATAAATTCATCAATACATATTCAATCACAATTTTATTTTAGCTTGCCATTTAATAATTTAATTTGTTGAGTACATTAAATTCACAAATTATAAATATAAATGACTTATTGATTCAATGCAATGCATCAATCTTAATCTATAGAAATGGATTATAGGTGTAAGTGTTAAAGAAGATGCCATTTCCAATATTAAAAGAGACCATTCATAATTAAAATTTAAAAATTCTTTAATCTATGGATTTAGATAACATATATGAAATCTAACATGACGTGAAAATGATTATGAAATATATTTATTATATGATTGCAAACAAAAATATAGAATACTACACAACAAACAAAAATCAAATATGTAAAACTTCTCATAGCATGAATCTTACAACCCAAATACATACTAAATTTATTAAATCAACAATATATTCAATTAAAATATTTTAAAAACATAAAAAATATTTAAACACAACTCATATATAAAAAGAAGATATAAAATATTATTAATTTTTTAAAAATTAAACATAAATCTTAATCAAGATATCAACTTCTAAACAATAGCCTTTCTTTATAAAAAGTGAGTTTCCTTACTTGATTAAATACTACACATTCTTACTATAATGCGTTGGAAGATATTATAAATTATTCTAAATATAGTTTTTTTTTTTCTATCAACATGGATCTAAACTAAAAAATGTAAATAAATAATTTTAAAAATATAATATAAATTTAAGATATTATTTATATTGATAATTTGTTATTTTAATCTATTTTTAAACATAAAAATGTTTACTAAATTAAAATATTAAAAATAATAAATAAATATTTAATCTATTATTTTATATTTTTATATAATTTTTCAAGATCAAATTGTAAAATTATACATTATTATTTATTGTTGTCATAATAATGAGTGAGTTTACATTCTTAAAATTTATTAAGAATGATTGATTTTTGTCTATATCAAATCTTAATCTTCTTTCTTAGAGGAGATAATTTGTTAGTATAATTTAAAATTTAAATATGATATTAATTTATATTGGAAATATCTAGTATGATATAAAACTTCAAGCTATCATCCAATTTTATAATTATGTTTAGAAGTGTAATTAATGACAAAAAAAGATGAAATGTAATGGCTTAAGTGTGTTAACGCTATTTATTAAAGAACTCAAATATTAAATAATGGAAACTAAAAAAATAAACATATGAAAAAACTATAAAATTATTATTTAGTAAATAAAATAAAATAATAAAATAAATTACCTATAAAATAATTTTCAATAAAATAAAATAAAATAACTCTGAAATAAATAAAATAAAATAAAATATAAATATTATCATTATTTAGATATAACTACCATATTTAAATTTTTAAGCTTTAAGATTTTTTAATGATTTGTTATATATTTTTAAAAAATATAATAGTTCTTTACGATAATTAATGTAAAATAAATAAATAATTATTTAAAATATCTTACTAATTAAGTTATAAATTATTACTTATTACATTTTTTATTTACTAAAGTATTTAGCTATTTACTATTTTATTTTTTTATAGTCTACTTACTGTTGTTGTTGTTGCGTGCTCCAAACACAACACCACCAATTCACTATTTTGCACTCATGCATGTTACTTTTACCCAATGCTTAATCTATCTCTCACTCCCTGTTAACTAATGAAATGTGTAACTATTTATGAAGTTTATGCTTGTAATTTTTACTAATTTTATTTTTATTTTAAAAATAGTGTTTATTTTTATTTTGATTTAATAGAAGAATTTGATTTAATAAAAAATATGAAAAAATCAAGCTTGATAGGACATCCAAAAAAAATACATTTTTTTTCCCTCAATTTTTTTTCAAATAACTAATTTCAATATCTAATGCATCTAGAAAAAAGTTTAATTCTTGATGAATATATTTTTTTTAATAAAGTTTCTAAGTTAAAATTCACCAAAATGTTATAGGTTTCATGGGATGTCAACTTTTGTCTAATTTTTTTATAATTTAAAAATATAACCTTTTGAAGATGATTCTCTCATCTAATACATCATATATTTTTCACAAAATTTATATATGTTTTAATAGTATTGTTTAAAATTTATAATCAACCTCATCTTTGATTACAACAACCTACTTGCAATATTTTTTTAAAATCAGATAAATATATAAATATGTTAAAAATAATTTTTGATTGTAGACTCCAAGCTCTACAAAAGATTATCTTAAGATTTTTGATTTTTTTTGGATTGAAGAAATCTTTAGTCAAATGGAGTTTTATAAAATTATTGAAAATGAGGGAGGTGGCTGCCACATCTAGATGGTTTCAAGTGAAACATTTCCAATTGAAATAATCTTAGTTAAAAATATTTTAGGCAAAACCTTTCCAACCAAAACATTGTTGGTCAAAAATGTTTCAAACTACACATATCCATATAATTTTTTTTTGAATCAACTTATTTTTTAGGCAAGTGAAGAAAAGACACAAAAGGAATTCTTTTAATGAAAAAGGCTACAATTTTTAGGTATGACTTTCTTTTAACAAAATTAAATAAATTTTTCATTTTTTAATGAAAATGCTCATATGCTCATGCAAATTAGAGATAAGTCCCTAATATTGACCTATCTATCTTAGCTATAAATCTATGTAAAATATCAAGTACATATGAGAAAGCATGTGTTGAACACATTTGAATAGCCTCTAATGCTTCTCAATCACAACAAACCTAAGAAAGCTTAAAGGAGATTAAAAAACCTTTACCATCAAGGAAAATAAGAATACATAACATTTTCAATTGTAACACTTGTGCTCACAAGGTGCACCACTAAGGATAATATCACTGTATATAGGACTCACATTTGTATCTAGGTAAAGCAATGCATCACTAGTACAAGTCTCTATCCTCCTACTAAGTGGTATGATGATTATCAACTTGTATTCCCTTCACTAGGAAGTGCACGATCTACCAAAAATCCTCCAAAGGAATTATTATCTCACTAGATCTACTTGGGATACATATGCCAAATAAGAGGCTATGTTAGATAAACCTTTTATTTTCTATAAAAATATGCATTTATATAAATTAGTGTATTTTGTTTACCTTGGTTGTTGCCTCAAATTTTAGGTCAAATCTTCTAGATTATCCTCTACTTTTAGGATCTATGAACTTGGTCTTGAGTCTATATGCTTATTTGCATATCTAAATATTAAAATTGTTTGTTACATATTTTTCTTGTATTTCTCATCTCTAGCTTGAGATTAGTTTAGTTCACCCTAGTGTTATACTTGTTCTAATCACGTGTCTAATCAATAATTCCAACTCCATCAATATTATCTTTTCACATGCCTTATTACCTATATCTTTGGATTTGAGTTATATTATTGTATTTCTACGACCCTTGAGGTAGTCCTTGTATTATCTAGGTTCTCTCAATGCTTGGATGTTTTGTCTTGTGCCCCCATTATAAGATCTTAATGACTTGGTTATGGTGGTCCTTGTGTATTTATATGTCTTGGTGAAATCCTAAGTCTCTATCCTTGCTAAGGATTTGTATTATGTATGACCACTTGAAATATTGAATTAACTAATAAAAAAACTACTAATAATAGAGTTGCATCATTACCTCAAGTGGGCCCTTTCTTGAGTAGGTTTAATCTTATAATTTGCAAAAATATTAGTCAATCAATCCTTTATTCATGTTCAACTCATTATCATATAATAAGAAACTTTTTTTTTTATGTTAATAAAAATAGATATATGAATGCTAAAAATCACTATTACTCTTCTATTGTAGATCCATAATATATAGATTGTCTAATCCTAATTTTTATTAGACAACTTGGGCTCTAGATTACAAATGTCGACTCATTCCTAAAGAATAGGAAAATGATTATTTCATCAAAATAGAAAAATTTAATAAATTCCTAATGTATAATTTCTTAACTATGATCAGAAGCTAAGGTTGTTGGCATGCTGAAAAATTGATATGATGGATAAAATAAATAATAATCTGTCATGTCTATTATAATGGAGTTTATTCTTGAAATCATTATTACATAAATTATTATTGATGACTGGTATTATCTTGAGGATTTTGGCCCTGATAAATGTAGGTTCCTAAGCCACATGTGTCTTAAATCCTTTCTATTGCAAGCCACAATCCTTCATTTGCTCATGGTTCTTCTTCTATTACTACGCATTGTCTACTTTTTTTGCTACATGAGAGATTAGTTTTATTTTGAAGACACTTATATATTATAGCCAACAAAGTGTTGCAAAGGGGAGCTTGTTTTCCTTTTTCTGTCATAGTTAAAAATTTGTGAGAGAGAAATATTCTTTTGCAATGAATGTGGCAAAGGGAAAGTGATAGGGAGAAGAAATTGTTTTTAGCCATAGTTAAAAATTTGTACAAGAGGAATATTCTCTTGCAATGAATGTGGCAAAGGAAAAGAGCTTAGAGGAGATTGAAATGTTTTTTCTTAGTTAAAAATTTGTAAAAAGAAGAGTCAATTTATGTTTTGTAATGAATTTGACAAAGGAGGGGTCATCATAATGGGGGTTTTAATTTTAGTTTTTGTCTTTTATTGAGGTTTTCAAGACATAAATTAATCTTGTCTTCTGAATTAAACTCATGACAATAAACTTGAAGAACTTGTAATAGCAAAAATGATCGTAAATGCACTCATATAAAGTGTCACAAAACTAAATTGTGTGTTCATTATAGGGAGGGAATTTGGGAAATTATTGTACATACACTGAATTATAAAGTGTAGTGGGGGGAAACACCATCACAACATAGATCCTTGTGATTCACACCTCATGTGAGTGTGTCTTGGAGCATACCTTGTACATTTATACATTCCTTACACACTCTCGATCTCGTTTTGTCTGCTTATATTCTCTTTGCATTAAGGGGGGACTATATTATGTTATGCTAATGCTTATTTCAATGAAGTAGAATCTTCTTTATGGGAGGCCTCATGAACCTTCTAACTTGATCTCTTGAATGGGAGATTATTTCAGTGGATTACAGTTTTGAGATTTTAGTATTCCTTATCATAGTACTATTTGTACTATCGACTTCATAGAGTTTGATAAAATTTGTGTACAATAGTTGAGTAGTGTTCATATGTTCACTCATGTAGTGTTTTGTATCACAAATTTTGATATACATCACTCGGAGATTCGTTGATTCCAACAAACACCAGTCCATCATTAGTAGAGTTTACAACTGTGACATGCCTCAAGAGTTCTTTATCATCATGTTCCTATCATCAAGGGACATATTTTTAGAAGGTTTGAAATCCTTCTAATTCTTGTTTTGGAGAGGAGTTTTATTCCCACTGAGTTTTCTCCTTTACTCTACTTTGTGAGACAATTCATTGGACATGGATAACTAACATGGCCTCTAGCCGAGACCCATTTCTATCTAATTGCACTTTTGTGATCTCCCCAAGTATCACTTAAGGTGGGGGGGGTGTTAGTGTGAATAATTAATCTATTCACTATACTTAAGTGTACTTAGGTTGATGAGGTTAGAGAACTTATTGTCTAACCGAATGTGTAACATTTAAGCCTCTAGAGGTTATCAATTTATTTAGTTAACCTCATGCACATACCTTTTGAGGTTGGAAGCATTTCCATCTCACCTCAAAAGTCACTCAACACTTGGCACACAAGGTTGATGACTTGGTCATAGAGGTTATTGGTTTGCACACTCCAAGTTTTCTTAAGGTTGACACCTATAGGACACTTGTCATCTCATTTGTGCCACATTACGGGGCACTTGTAAATCCACCTATGATGTGGATTGCCTCATCCTTGCCAATGTAAGCAAGGTCCTGTACTAGTTACATTTGGGTCATTTAATACAACATTGGATATTGTTCATGTGTGCTTGGTTTCTATCTCCTAGATCTTCCTAGTTTCTAATATATCATAATTACCATAATCTATCAAAATATACTATTATATTTTAGCAATAATAATCTAAACATACAAGTAATTATCACATCATCAATTATCAAGTCTAGTTCTTAGATTATGTCATAAAGTTTTGGGAATGTCTAAAATATTATCATAAAACAAGGGAATAGATAGAATTAATAGTAACATTTACGAGGCTCATTAACTTATATAAAGCCCGATATTAGCTCTATGTTATCTATTATATTTCTTATTTTATGAATAAACCTATGGTTGTTCGTTGGAAAGCAAAAAATCATGTTTTGAGATACATTTGTGGTATAGTGGCATATGACATAGAATAAAAGTAGGATGCAAATTTTCTTTGTGTGGATATATAGATACAAACTATGCAAGTTTAGTGGATGATAAGAAGTCTACTTTATTCTTCGTTTTCTTTTTGGAATTCAGTTCAATATGTTGGGGGAGAAAAAGTAAACCATTATTTCTTGCTCTTTGATAGAGGTATACCATAACTGGAGCTTTCTATGAGGCAATATGGCTATGTCACATTTTGATAGGCATGGGTCTTCTCGAGACAAGTCCTACCATTTTATTTTGTGATGATTAGAGTGTTCTTAATCTTGTTTGCAATTCTATTTTTCATGAGCATACCAAGCATATTGAGGTTTAATGCCATTATATCTTTGAACATGTTAAACAATAAAATATCCAACTCCAATTTTGTTTTACTCAAAACCAATGTTTGATGTATATCTACTAAATATCTTAGAGTTGTAAAGTTTGAAGCTTTTCAAACTTTCTTGTTTTGTCCTCTTTGAAATATGATGTAATATAATGAGGTATTTTTAGCTTATTATTTTTATATCATTTATGATAGGTAGTTCAATAACTTTTTTAAAAGGTATTTTGTCTATGGTAGTTTACCTATTTAGTTCATTTTTTTAATTGACTTGCTCATATATATTCATACTCATTGCTATTACCATTCTCTCATTGCTTCCTACTCATAATATCCCACTCTTATTAATAGCATGGAGTAACTTCTTCCATGAGTAGTATTCTATGATATTACCCCACCTCAAGGATTTATTCTATTTCTACATATATTGGGTATTAGGCCATATTAGCCCAAAAACATCTTGTGTGATATATATGATCTTTATTCTACATTACACTATTGTAATTATTATATGTGTGGATTATGCCATTGTACTAGATCTAGTTGATACTTGAATGGCTTTAGAGTTTGCAATGAATATCTAAAAGTTGAAAATATTCAATTTGATTGATAAGCTCATCATATTTCTTTCTCCCTATTCTTTTCTCTTAATTAACCTAAAATTTAAAATAATTGTCTTTTTTCATATTGAATTTGTCTTAAAATATTTTCATTAAATAAAAAATTAAAAATAATTAAACTTTCCATATTTCATAGAGCACTCATATAGGCAATCTGAAACAATTTAATCATGTAATCTCAAACCTTATAAAAAATCAATCTTAAAAAAATTAAAATTAATCATTTTACAAAACATCAAAGTGTTAAAAATCGTATATCAAGAATGCACAATTTATTTCATATATATAAAATAAAACTTATGTTACAATGTTAAAGCAGGTTCGATGGTATGTGGCCTTCCCTCCCCGATCTCCATACTTGGATGTCTAACTCCTGGAAGCCGTTGGTTTTCGGGGAGATCGAGCTCTACCCTAGCACTTGGGGTTTTTTTATAGCTACCTTTGCTTCCTCTTCTGAAAGAAACTGTGTGTTGGACAGGGGGTGGATGTGGGGTATTCATTCTCTATTCATCAGGCCTTGGTCTCGTTCATTCAATCCCCTTATGGAGCTGCTGAACACCAGACCAGTCTGGGTCCGTCTGTCGAATCTCCCTCTCCTGTTTTAGGAGGAATCTTGTTATGAAGCTATTGTCAACACTATTGGACGCTTCTTAATGGTGGACTCTATAACTAGGGAGCTAGGACATACTACGGTAGTTCGGTTGTTAGTTGATTTGGACATCTCCAAACCTCTCCATGGTGATGTGGTCTTGCTGGTGGAGGATAGACCTTGGAAGCAGCTCTTGGACTATATGAGGGTCTCCCCTTTCGGTGTAGGGGTTGCTTTTCGGTGGGTCACTTGGCCTTTGCTTTCCCTCTTGCCCACTGCAAGGGCGCTGCGACTTGGTGGAAGGATGCTTTCTCAGACCATCTCATTGTGGGTTTTCCTCCTTCGGAAGTTCCTTCAGTTAGTTCTTTGGAGACTAACCCCCTTGTGACTACCTAGGACCCTCTTCGGCTATCCTTTCCGCGAAGCCTTCTACTGTCTCTATTCCGCCAAAACCTTCTGCTTACGGTGTTATATATCAGAACCTGCATGTCCTACGTTGATCAACTTTGCTGGACCTTTGTTTGCTCTTATCTCCATTGCTTCACTGCCGGCTCCCTCGCTGCGTGGTGGCTCCTCTTCTGGGATGGCTGTTGTGGATCCGCTCCCCTCGCCTTGCTTGCTAGTTCTCGATTTCAAGCTTTCCTGGTCGGTTGTGTTGCAGAAGAAGAAGGGTCTCCCCAAATCTGTTGCCTCTTCACGGCCTCGGATTCGGGGAGTCAGTTTGGACCCCTCTGGCTTGAGGGTTGTCTAATTTTTGGTTGTTCTACATCTGTCGGTCAACAATTTCTATTTGTTCTTCTAGTTCAAGTTTTGTTTGAACTATGCTTTCCTTTGGCCCTTTGGATTTTCTATGTGAAGGGTACAACACCCTAAAAATGGTACTTATCTTATCAAAAACAATGTTAAAGCACAAATTATTTAGATAAATCATAAGAATTTATTTTTCCTTTTACCATGAATGTACTGAGAATTAATTCCCAGATTTTATCCCTTAACCTAGAGACATTTGGTTAATAAAACTAGCATTTCAATGTTCTCAATTTTATATATGCATGATGTTGTATAGATATCGAGGCGATTGAGCTTCCCTTCTTAACTGTTATTGCATTTTAGAAGAGTAAAGAAGTACATCAAAAATATATATATAGAACCCAGAAAACTGGCAGTAATCCCACGAACAGTTACAGAGTTCAAAATGAAAAGCCCCAAATCAGCTCTTCAGAAAAAAATTGCTTGATACCATAAATCTTCATTCCAAGAGAGTGTAGGTGTCATAATCAACTCGAATCAGCCAGAAATATCTGTAACAAGAAAAATCTATGCATGTATAAGGATTATTGGCTAGTAAAATCAACATCACATTCATGATAGTGGCATTGATAGGGAATATGATAGACTTTCCATCCAATGCATTAAATCTAATTGATGGCGCGCATGGTCTGCACATCCAATCCTTCGTTTAGATTCTCAGGACCAAAATGGGTATCGATTCTTTCATTGCCAATCGATTAATGCAGGCAATGACTGATATGGACCAGGCAAAATCACTTGTAATGGTTCAGAAAAATGGATTTCCACATTATCGACTACTTTCTTTTTTGGCCACTGCGTTCTTCCTTTTTGTTTCTTTCTACATGATGTATAGATGGATATTAAAAAACAATAATTGATCAACATCTAATGCATTAAACCTAATTGATGGCATACAGATCTGCAACTCCAATTCTTCGACTACTTTCTTAGGATTAAAACTGTTATGGACTCTTTCATTGTCAATCAATTAATGTCGGCAATGACTGATAGGAACCATACAAAAATTAGTTAATAAGGTCTCAAAAAAAAAAAAGAGGAACTTTCCACTTTACCACTACCTTTTTTTGTTTGAATAAAATAAAATAATTTTTAAGTAAATAAAAATAATTTTTAAAATAAAATGAAATTATTCAATAGTTTTAAAGTAGAATAAAATAATTCCGAAGTAAATATTAAGTTGTAGATGATATTTATTGGAAATAAGTTACACTCGATCAATAATGGATTGGTCAAAATGGGGCTAGTAGCAAATGGAGGGTCCTAGATTTATGTCCTAATTGATCCATGTTTCTTTAACTCAATAATATTGTAACTTAATTTTAAAAAAGGCAAAAACATAGTAATGAATCCCATGTCTAGATCAAAATTAAAAAAAATGTCGCAAAAAAGGTCCAAACTATCTGCACTCACTTTACCAAGGATTTGATGTAAACCATTACATCAAACCTAGTTAATAGCCAGATGTCATTATGTGGCACTTATTGACAAGAGTCAAAGCCCTAAGAAAATTATATATAGGGTAGAAGATAGTGTTTAATATATGCAAAGAAGGTTAGATTGAAGGGAGTTCATTCAAACCCACTCAAATTGAATTTACTTATGTGTTGTTTTTGTGGCAACATTTTTCCATGCCATCCACATACATTCTTAGAGGATAAATTATGACACTTCATGTCATTTTTCAAGGGGATAAATGAAGTCACCTAGAGATGAGATTTTACAAGAACCTAGCCCTTGGAACCAGTTTTTGAAAAGCATATTATATAATATATTTTATAATATTATATTTTCTCTTTAATTTGTAAGACTTCTAAGACAAAAAAAATAGCAAAGTAGGTCAATTATTTTTAAAAAATATTGTAGTCTATATTTATGTCTTTGTTTTAAAATAACAATTTGTAAAATATAGCTTTGAACTTCAAATAACATCAATTAAAAAAACAATAATAAATTAAATATTCAATACAAATTATATTGGAACTAAAGATTTAATTCCAAAAATATTTAAAAATATTTGATTTACAATGAAAATTATACTTTAGGTACAATTCATTTATTATAAAATAAGAGAAAAATAATATTTTTAGTTGTAAATTAATCCAAAAATAATAGATTTTTTTAATAATTAAAAAAAATACAAATGAAAGTTACAAAGACAAGACAAATCATTAATTTATATCATTTTTAAATTGAATGATAAAATAATCTAAAATTATTGAATAATAGAGTATACTATTATATTGTGAGAGTCAATTTTATCTATGAAGCCAATTTTTTGTGATGGTTATCCATTTAAAATTATCTTTCAAATGTGAAATATATTTTATTAAAACATATCATATATAGTTTATTATGATATTATATGACTTTTTATCGTCCCTCCAAAAAATCTCATTTCATATAATATAATCTTTCCAAAAGATTAATTCTATAATATGACAAAAATTGTTAAATACAACTATCATGCTTTCACCAAAAGCAAAAAAAATCTAAAATATAATAAATTTATATGTTTATAATATCCAACTATCATGTTTTCACCCAAAATTAATGTAATTAATTCTTTCAACATATGTAGTGAGTTGTAATTTGCAATATACTTTCAACATACCATTGTAATTCATAATATATATTCAATGCATTAAATTATTGATATATTTTATGTCAAAGGCATATCCAATATGAAGAAAACCAAGCTAAATTTTAAAATCCATGGTTCACCCTTTTCGAGAAGGCGTGGAGATGATTTAAATCCTACTCACCATTCGATTTCCCATTCAATGCTTTCTTACGTCATCCACAAATTTTCACGTAAAAATTCATGTCGTCCATTTTCACCTAAAAATTCAACCGCTATGACGATAAATCATGTAGTTTTCAATTTTCAAGGTAGTCACAGTACGATCGATATATTGCTGACAAACACTCATTAATGTCTCATTTTTTTACACATTTAATTATTTATTTACAACTTTTTTTCTGCCATTTTTTGTTGCTTTCCCCATTGCTATTGGTTTCTGTTCCTCCAAACTCTTCCTCGTTGGGATTGACCTTTGAATTCTCCGATTTGACGAGCTGCAACCAAAAAATAAGGTTTTGATGAGGGTTTTAGAGTATGTTTGTTGAAATGAAAATTACCTGCAACACCCTAATAATGAATACATTTAGGTTTTAACATTACGACATCCTTTATCCTACGTAGCTAAGTATATATTAGCATAATTAATATATAGTATATATTTTATATAATAAAAAATAAATTATAAATAATATAATTATACTTATTATTAGTATATATTATATTCTTTTAATAAAACTATTAAATACATATATAAATTGATTATAATTAATAATTAATACTTACTATAGTTATATATAGTACAAAAATTTAACAAATAAATATAATACACATTATATAGTGCAAGAATTAACATATACATATAATATTAAATATAATTAATATATAATAAATATCTTATTTAATACAAATTAAAGTATATTTATTATTATATATAATAGTATATATAAATTATATTATTATTATATATTCCTCCCTATCTTTTTATCTATCATATCTCTATCTCTCTTTCTCTTCCCATATATCTCTATCTCTCCCTACTTCTCTCTCACTCTCTCCATCTTTATGTATCTATCTCTAATTCTCTCTCTTTGTCTATCTCTTTATCTCTCTCCCTCTCTTCTCTCTCACCATGTATATCTCTCTATCTCTCCCTCTCCATCTTCCTATATATCTCTCTATCTCGTTTTCTCTATCTCTCCCTCTCCCTCTCCCTCTTCCTATATATCTATCTATCTTGTTTTCTCTATCTCTCCCTCTCTCCCCAATCTTCTACTCTCTCTCCCTCTCTACATATCTCTCTCCCTCTCCCCCCTCTTCTTTCTCTTGCTCTTCTACCTATCTCTTTCCCTCTCCCACTCTTCTCTCTCTTCCTCCTTAACCTATCTCTCTCCATTTCTCTCCCTCCCTCTCTCTATCTCTCTCCATCTCTTCCTCCCTTGCTCCCTCCCTATCCCCTATCTATCTCTCTATCTCTACCTCTTTCTCCCTTTCTCTTCCCATATATATATATATATATCTATCTCTCCCTACTTCTCTCTCCCTCTCTATTTATCTATCTCTAATTCTCTCTGTTTGCCTATCTCTTTGTCTCTCTTCCTCTCCTCCTCTCTCTATATCTCCTTATATATCTATCTTTGTATCATTCTATCTCACCATCTATATCTCTCTATATCTTCCTCTCCCTCTTCCTCTATATATATCTATCTCTCCCTCTCTATCTCTTTGAGCTCTCTCCCCTATATTCTTCTCTCTCTCTATATATTTTTGAGCTATCTCTCCCTCTCTCCCCCCCTCTTCTTTTTCTCCCTCTTATACCTATGTCTCTCCCTCTCTCCTCTTCTTTCTCTTCCTCAACCTATCTCTCCCCCTCTTCTCTATCTCTCCCTCCTCTACCTATCTCTCTCCCTTTATCTCCTCCCTTCTCTCTCTATCTCCCCCCTCTTTATCTCTCATTTCTCCCTCCCTCGTTCCCTCCCTATCCCCCTATTTATCTCTCTATCTCTACCTCTCTAGATCCCTTTCTCTTCGCATATATCTTTATCTCTCTTTCTCTTCCCATATATCTCTATCTCTCCCTACTTCTCCCCCCTCTCTCCCCCCTCTCTATTATCTCTTTGTGTCTCTCTCCCTCTCCTCCTCTCTCGATATCTCCTTATATGTCTATCTCTCTATCACTCTATCTCACCATCTATATCTCTCTATCTCTCCCTCTCCCTCTCCCCATATCTCTCTCTATCTATTTTTCTCCCTCTCCCTCTCTCACTCTATCTCCATCTCTACCTTTATTTTCCTCTCCCCCCCTTTATCTCTAGACATGTCTCCCTCTCTCTATCCATCCACCTCTCTCCCTCTCTCTCTCCCCCTCCCTCTTCCTAGACCTTTATATCTATCTCTTTTCCTCTCTCTCTCTCTATCTATCCATATTTCCTCTTCTATCTCTCTCTCTATCTCTATCTCTCTATATCTCCACCTCTCTATATATCACTTCCTATCTCTATCTCTATCTTTCTATCTCCCCCTCTCTCATTCTCTCCCTATCTCTCCCTCTCTATATATATTTATCTCTTCTATATCTATCTATCCCTTTCTCCTCTCTCTTGATGTCTTCCTCTCCTTCACCATCCCTATCTCTATCTTCCTCTCTATCTCTATCTTCTTACCCCTCTCTCTCTCTCGTTCTTCCCCCCTCTATCTCTCCCTCTTTCTATCCCTATCTCTCCCTCTCTCTATCCCTCCCTCCTTATTGTAAACATAACATGAGCCTGTCAATAATGGACTCTGATTATATTCCTGATTCAGAGGTTTTATTTCATTCATGTTTGGATCCTTGTATGTGGATGCATAGTTGATTTGAAGCTATAACTTCTCCATTGAGACCATTGTTGCATAAACATCATTTGCTGAATGGCCTACCAATTGACCAAAATTTGTAATTAATGAATATATGCAAAAAAAGGACCAAAGATATTCTAATTGACCTTCCACACTTCTTCGATGTACCCATTGTACACTAAAGTGCAATTGCTAGTTTATTATAATTATAAAAATTTATACTAAACCAATAACAACAGAATACATATTTCATGTTTAAGCCCAGCCGTCTGCAACTCAGATAGTAAATAAATTTTTCTAAATAAAAGCTAAATTGCCAAATAAACAGTTTGATTGTAGTATTTGTCTAGTTCCCTGAAAACTGTTAAACTGAGTGGTTGTGAGATTTACAGAGCTCAGGCATGTCGTCCACAAATGTTTCCTACCAAACATATTGACTTAAACAGGCGAGCATTAAGCAGCTACGTGTACTTTATAATGAGCCGAACATTAATCACGATTGGTGCCTACATTTTTTTATTTTTCTCGGGCCATGCCAATTATATCGATCTCATCTATCAAAGATCGTGCCATTTAATGCCAGTGATACGGACTTCACGTCTATAAAATGAATGAGAGGGTTATGGCGTTCAGAAAAGTTGCACAGATTTCAAAGCGTGAAAGGTGTATAGATTAGTGGCTGTGTCTTGCACGGAAGTATCACCATTCATAAATATGAAGGGAGACAAGGGCGAGTTTGCAGTTAGTGGGAAGGAAGCGTCAATGGATTTTAGCTTTGGATATCGATCAGGAGGTCCTCGTGAAATTTTCTTGAGATTGATGGCTACACTAACCACTTTGGGTGCTGCCATTGTTATGGGATTGGACAACCAGACTGTTGAGCTTTATGGTGTCTACCTTTATGCCAAATATTACTATATGCCGGCCTTTACGTATGATTGCCATTCTTTTCTCTGTTCTGGTTTTAAATTGTAAAGAATTGCAATGGTTTGAACTTTTTGTTCCTGAATCTTTGTAACTTTTTCTTATTACCTGATGAAGAATCCAGGTTTAAATCGTATCATCTTCATTAAAATTAGAGTTTATAAAGGTCTAACATGGACATCCACCAAAGAGCTACAAAATGTAAGAATACCATAACCAAATTATATCTGTGGGAGAATTTGTTTTACTAAACTGTATGAATTGTGGATTTTTTTTCAGGTTTTTCGTTGTGGCCAATGCAACAGCTGCAGTGTATGGTCTGTTATCTCTGGCCATCTACTATACTAGCAATGCCAAGGGACGTCTTCACTCTATCAGAAAATGGCTTTTTTTCTTTGATTTGGTAATTATAAAGATCATTTATACTGTTAGTGGTTAAAATAATATATTCTAAGTTTTGATACGATTAGGTCATTCATCTCAAATCACATTTTCTTTTTCAGTACGATCTATTTATTAGTGTGATTTAAGATGAACCATCTAAACAAGTCAAAACTTAAAGTATGCTGTGATATTGCTATCAGGATTCAAGTGAAGTTTTAGAGTCAAACTCATTGATCCATGTTTAACAAGAACCCATCTCTCATGATATTGAATGGTCCACTTAGCACTCACTGCATCTAGATGATGCTCACAGAGGTGAAGCACTACTCATGAAACATGGGTCAATGAGTTTGACTATAAAACTACACAATCGAATTCTGATAACAATATCACAATTTGACGTGCTGTGGAAAATAACTCCTACTTATCAAACCATTTACACTAAATATGTACAAATCTAAGCTGTTTAAAGAAAACCACTTACACTGAATATGTGCAGACTATTCTCCATTTATTTTTTACATCTGTTGAAGTAAGAAAGTTTCCATTTGGCTGAACTCCTGACGTTTTTTCTGACTAACCAGATGACGACATTGCTTATAACTTCTGGGGTTTCGGCAGCTACTGCAATTGGATATGTTGGATTGGAAGGAAACAATAATGCTGGGTGGATGAAAGTCTGTGATCAATTTAAAATGTTTTGTCATCGTGGAGAAGGTGCTCTTTCTTCATCTGCCATGGGATTGTTTATTTTCATTGGTCTCACTGTAGTTTCTGCGGCTTCTCTATCGAACCTTCCAAAGTTTTCAGCAAAAGATTCCACAACGACATTCAAAGCAGAAATGTGCTAATCGAATAAGGTTCTGTCTCTCTTTAGTTCATTCCTGGACCATGTTTAGATCAAGTGATTTATGAATTTGTGAATAAATGTGATTCAACGCGTTCAATGTAAGCTATTGCACTAGTGGTGCAAAATTTCTCAGATTGGTATTGTAATTATAATTTCTTTTTGTCTACCCAAATTAAATAAAAAAAATATCCAATTTCTATTTAAGGCTATCAACTAAAGAAGAGCCTTCAATATGAATGAAAGGATAGTAGAAGTAATCAATTGCAATATATTGGTTGTTATTTTGGGTATCTTGTAAAGGGTTAGGGTCTTTTCAAAATCTTGTTTACTTAAATTTTTTTTAGTGTTTTCTATTCTTTTAATTAAATTGTTCAATATTAATTAATCATTTTTTAAAAAATTAATATTTTTATGATACATATATTTTAAATTATATATAATTATAATAAGATTTGTTAAATTTAATTATTTGAACTTATTTTTAAAAATGTATTGTAAATGTGTCATCATTCATATTGCAAGAAAATAAATCAAACTACATAAACAATCTATGTTAACTAAGTAAATGCAATTAATATTACAAATTACTCAAGGTCAAAGTAGAGCTAAGACAAATAATTGCTACAAATAATAAAAAATTGAATATACTCGATATAATTATTTAGCTCTTAAATTGATTGATGGAAAATAAGAATTAATATTGTTCAAAATTAACAATAACAAGAGATAAAAATTAAAAAAAGTAGACATACAAATAGTCTATATGATGATGATGATGTGAAATCTAATTCTTTTATCTATGTAGAAATCAAAATGTGCTTTGATTATTCTCCCATGAATGAATTAAAGGGTGATCCCATAATAGTGGCTCACACATTTTGTCCTAAATAGAAAATCCACATGTTAAACCAAATTCCCACTATCACTTTTCACTCACTTATAACACATAAACTATTAACAATTTTAAGATGATGCCAACTATTTATTTTTGATATTTTGTGAGTAGATTATAAATACATATTTAAAAAGAACTTTCTTTATCTTTTAACCATTTTTTAATAACTTAATTTTTAATATTATAGTATTTTTAATAAGTGACATATAACTTAACATGTAATTACTTTTAGAAATAAGATAAATTCATAATTTCTTAAACATGGATCATTAAAATTAATATATTGGTTATATTTTTTTTGTTACATATGTTATTTAATATTAATTCAAATTAATTATGATTTAGAGTAATATTATGTTGTAATGATTTTTTTTTGTATATATCTATTTTTTGTTGAAATAATGATATTAATATGGGGGGTGCAAAAAAAATAAAAATAAAAATTATATATATATATAATGATCCTAAAAATAATTATGTTGTGGTAACTCCATTCAATGTTCCAAAAATTGTTTTAAAGTCAAAATTATTGTAAATATATATATATATATATATATATATATATAATATGATCCTAAAAATAATTATGTTGTGGTAACTCCATTCAATGTTCCAAACCTTGTTTTAAAGTCAAAATTATTGCAAAAAATAAATGAGTAGAAGGAATCCAACATAAAGATCTTTGAAAGAAATTTCATTCTTAGGTCTCTTCCAATAGGTAATTTGAATGTTCAACATTTAAAAATGAAAATAATCCATCATTTAAACCCAACCAACTTCACTCAAACCTTATCTATACATGTTAGAAATTTCACCTTCAAATGAATGACCTTCATTTGGAGGTGTTGAATATTTTTTATTTCCAAAACTGATATTTGTTCTCCACACTACAAGTGAGAGACACTAAATTGTGGGATCAATGCGCATATTGAATGTGTTTAAATATATTGACACAACAAGATGTTGCATGAGTTAGTGTGTACCAAATTGGATCATAATAGCTATTTTAAAAGGGGTGAGAAAGTTAAAATTTGTATTTAATTAAATTTAAATTTTGGGTTCATTCTTATGAATCATAAGATTGAATTAGGTCAATCTTGAGCCATTAAAAAATACATCCCAAGGTAAAATGATAAATATTAGTTAGAGAGTAAATGTATGGAAGCAATTGTAGATTCAAAACACAATAGTGAGTAAATGGTGAATTAATGGGAATGGTTGTAAATAGAAATAAATAAGATAAATATTGATCATGTCATAAACTAAAACCTAACATGAGGGCCTTATCGATTATGGAGTATCTCAAATTCCTCCCCTCTCCCAATGCGGTTAAGAAGCTCCGTATGAAACAAACACCTAAGGCCCACATTATCTCTTTTGATGAGGGTTCAAAGCCTGATTTGAATGAGGATAAGGAGTGGAAAGAAGAAGATGATGTGGAAATGGTGTCTAATTCTCTGTCCAAGGAGGACAGTTTGAAGAAGGGAAAGTTGGCTAAGAAGAGGACTCAAACTTAGATTTATTGGTCAAGCAAGTCATAAACGAAGGGATTTATTCATGAAGATATTCACATCTCTTTAGTTGATAAGTTTTTTTTTTTTTTATAATGTGGAGAAAGGTGGTAAAGGAAAGGGTAAATTGAAGGTTAAGGCTGACATGCAAGTGCGATATAGTGGTAAAAGACCTAATATTACCCATGATAATGTTAATGTTGGTAATATGTTCTCTCCTCAAGACTTGTTTGAGAATTTCCCACAACTGAACACTAATAATGATGATATTTATAATTTCTTGGGGTTAGTTAAGGATGGTGTGGTGGGTCAGTTTCACTTAATTAAATGGTTTTTTCTTGAATTAAATTAGATTAATATAAAGCTAGGATCAATGCAGAATAAAATTGATGCCAAAGGGGATACACAAGATTCTATGAATGTGAAGGATGAGGAAAAGGAGACTCAGTTGGCACTGGAAGCTATTATATTATTGAAGTTAGTTTAATGAAAGATGATTATGAGAACTAGGTCAAGGGTTTGGAAGAAAAAATGATACATATTAACCATAACTTTGAAAGGGTCATCAAAATTAGCTAGTGCACTAGTCAGAATAGTGCTAAAGGTATTTTTATCCTTATTGAGAAGTTGAAGGAGCTCAAATAAGGCCAAGTTATGATGCCTCTATTATTGCTAAGAAGACAAAAAATGATCACAAATCCAAGGGAAAACAAATCCATTCAAAGCATAAAGGACCAAGTATGCACACAAGGGGAAAGAAGAATTTTTTCCAAGAAGAGAAGAATTATTTGCTTAGCTTGGTTGATCTTTATAAGAGCTTCTATCAACAAGAGCTAGAAGTGACTAATACCCTTAAAGAATTACAATTGTTCTATTGTTTGTTTCTAGATGTTTAGCTTCGTTTGTTACTAACATGGTTATGTTGATTTCACCATTATATTTTTCTCACTTTGATGTGCATGATAATATAATATAAAAATATATTTCAAAGTATATGGACATTCTCAACTAACATTAAAAGTAAATATTCAAATATTTATAAAAAAGATGTTTCTTCTACAAAGGACACACTAATTTTTCTTGTATTCTCATTAGTACAAGTGCTTCATAGAAAACAATGAAACCATAAAAATAGATGAAATGATTAGCTCTTGCCTCATAACCAAAATATGCATAAACTACAAGTTATTCTAGTTTTCTTTAAAAAAATGAGAAGATGGAGAAGTGATATAAAAATATTCTTGTGTATAAATTGATATAAAATAATTTTTGTTATGCAATATGGATCTATGTGATGTGGGAATGTGATAAAAATTCACATGTTGTGGAAATTTGATAGGGTTTCTGTGATGCAACAAGTGATAAAAATTAACACAATGTAGTAATGTGATAGATCTTTGATTGATGTGAACATATAGTACAATAAATCTCTATGTAATGTGGAAATGTGAAATATCTATACTAAATTTGGGAATGTTATACAATATATATCTTTGTGTAATTTAGTAATATTAAATTCTATATGCAATGTGAAGGTGCGTACTGTAATGCATATTCATTCATTTTGGCAATGTGAAAGATCTTTGTATGATTTTAGAATGTAATATGATCAAGATCCATCTAATTATGTGATGTTTCTTTGTATATCACTATTCAATTTGAAATATCAATCATGACTAGTGTTAGAAATAATTTATTCCCCCTTCAAGTAATTACATCCAAAAAATATAATGAATAAGAGAGGGAAAATGATAAATAATAATAAATATAAATTAAATACAATGTAAGAATATAATAATCTAGATTATATAAATCATGTATAGATGATCATTATATAATAACATGAATATTATAAATTATATATAAACATCATGGTATATTTCTACCCCTGATATAGATTCACAAATTTTTATTTGTAGAGTAGTTGAATGATTTCCACTATCATTAACACATTCAATGTGAATCATGTTTTTATCAATAAGCTCTTGTATTTTATGCCTTAAAACTATAAAATATTCATTATGATGTCTCTTGAGTCTATTCTAAGCACAAATTTCTTATTTTGAGCATTCTTGGGGAGTAATTTCTTTGGATCCAATGGATGAATAGGGGAAATATTAATCAAAATAAAAATAATTAAAAAATTAGCATAGTTTCCAAAGGCGATTACACTTTTATAAATTTACTCAAATCATTTTTTTTGAAGGAAGATGTACTATAAATATTAGAAACTAGATGAAATTTTTTCTTCGTGTATTTATCATCACCATCCTTATAAAAATATATATAATTATATAATTTGAAATGGTTTGGAGAAGAATTAGAAGTTGATGATCTATATTTGATGTTTTTCTTTCAAAAAATAGACTCAATTTCCTTCACATGTACATAAAGATCCATAAAAGATAATTAAATACTGCTCGGTACATACACAATTAATAATTAGTTTGATCAAATCACTTAAATGAGAATATTTTGCAATTCAAAATCATGTAATGGATGATGTAATTATAATACAAAGATAATTTTTCATAACATAATCATTTATTCTTGTTTGATCCCTGGTCACATTCAAATGGATCAAAAACAGTAAACTTAAGGCCAATCTTAATTGTAAGGACCACCAATGCCTCAACCTAGTTCAAACTCTATTTACTTTATAATCTTATTGTGTTTTGGTTGATTTTAATCTAAGTCCTTGGTATTAATGATGATTGTATACCTATTTTGTAATTATGAGTACGTTAAGGGAAGTACAACATGGTTATTTTAAGCTAATTAATTATTAATTCATAATGAGAAATACTAATTTGATACATTATACAATTGAATTGTTATGCTTACATACTTTAAGGTTGTTAAATATAAAAAAATAATTAGAGGTTGTAATGTAATTTGAAATTAGTTAGTTAGAATAGTGAATTTATGCTAAATCATGAATAGTGAATTTACAAGACCTAATTGTGTAATTCACGATGAAATATATTTTATAAAATAATTATATAAAATATAGTTCAACTTTATCAATGTTTATGAATAGTTAATTTTTGTATGAATAAATTGATAAAAGGTAGTAACAGATGAATATTTTAATCATATGTTTCGATGATTCAACTATAGTATTTCATGATGAGATTCAATTTATATAGTGAGTGTGCATGATTTCATAGGCCATGGCAGTAGGGAGGTTTAGGATTTTCATGAATATTTTATACTATATCACTCTATCGAGTAGGTCTATGTAATCTGGCTATGCATAATTATGTTGGTTGGTTGTGGCTAAGAACCTTCTTTGTGTTGTTACTTATTCCCCATTAAGCCAAACATTCCCTATGATCATAATCATCATCCTCAACATGAAAATGATTAGTGTCAATAGTATTATTACAAGAATCATTAGGACCATACTAATATATTTATCCATTTTAGGATTTAAGTGTGCACTTATTCTTAAAGGGAGATGAGGTGGATGAGACTATGCAAAAATAATAACACTACAAATCCAAAAGGATACAAATGTCTAAGGGATAATAAAAAATAAATAAAAATAGTCAATAATCAAATCTAAAACAAATATGGAATGCAACCATAAATCCCAATAAAAGTGCGAGTATTGTGATATAAAGATCAAGAAATAATAAGAATAATAGAAAATATGTAGAGAAATAATGACCACAAAAAATCATAATCAAACCTTTGGAAAATGCTATATATGAATGATAAACAATAAAAGAAGATGTATCTAAAACCCTAACAAAAAATACTAAAACCTATGGGAAAATAATGGGATATACATAGAATGTTGGGTTCACAAAAAATGTAAGAGAATAAATTGGAGATCAAATAAATAATTATATTAAATAATAATAATAAAATATAATGGATATAAGTACTTAGATCTTAAATAAGAATGAAATAATGATGTTGATAAGATCATAATTGGTTCACCACCTCCAAAAAAATAGCAGCCTCAATATGATGACAATCTTAGAATTTATGCCACATAAGAAATATTTAGGTTTACTACCAATCACTATGAGTTTGATCTTAAGTTTCATGCAATTAATCTAATACGGTAGATAAATTTGATAAAATATATACTTGAAAACCTATTCAAATGTGTCTTCCAAATAGGGGCTAAAACATAATAATGTGTCTCACTTAAGCTACATGTCGATTGAGTAATTTAATTAAAATAATATGCCCCAATATTAGAATATACGGAAAAATATATTAAGTTCATTAGTGATCACATTCTCAACATGTATATATGTGTCCCTTAAACATGTTATGTAGAACTCTTTTCATTAGACAAAATATACCAATTTGGATGATATTTTTCATGATTAAACAAAGTCATAAACAAATTTATAGAAGTACCTCTTGCAATAAATTTTCCATAAATATAGATTTTAGTATATATTAATTTACTTTCTATTTTCTAATTAGCATAGTTTCATAAGAAAAACTAAAGAACTCTATTTGATCCACATGTAAAAATAGAAGATAATTTATATCAAGAGCTTTCCTAAAAGTATGTTTCCAATAATTTTCCTGCTCTTACTAAGGTTAAAAATAAGAAGGGAGGATGGATTTATTTGTAGATATCATGGATGAGTATTATAGGATGGTATGGATGGTTGGCTAGTGATTGTGAAGGATGGATAGTACAAGTGGATGAGATAACTTACCCCCAATTAAGGAAAACATAGAAAACTAATTTACACATGATGCCTAAATATTAATTTTTAGCATGGTACTTTCCCAATGTGCTGTAGGAATGGTTTTCACCATTGGAGAAAAAATCTTTACAATTTTACTTTTTTTGGTTTTTTTTAAAATTTTAATTATTTTTGGATAAATTTTGACTTATACTACTTTGGGTATTCATTTCCTATCTATCTAATGTAGTGAACCTCAATTCTCTTATCATGAAATACCTATAGTAACCTACCTTTAGTGATTTATTTTTCAAGATTGCATGAGTGATGTACAATCCATAGATCATATTGTGATCATCTTTGATAGTTGTCTTCACTTTATTCAAATGTGAACATCTCAATAGATTTCCATCATAGAGAGCTATGGTAAAGGTTTGTTCCTAGGATATGATAGATTTGGGATTTAGGATTTGGATAGAGAATGCATATTTTTTATTTACATTTTTTTTTTGGATTTTCATATTAGAGATGTTGGATTATTGGATTAGGAATTGAAGTTCTTCTATTGGGATTTAGATATTTGGATTGGTATGGAGGATTTTTGGATTTAAAGGTGGAGATATATTTTTGGAATTTTGATTTTAATCTAGGATTGGAATTAGTTCAACACGCTTATTGGATTATGAAACTTTACCTACCCTTATTAATAATAATTATAGAGATGACACATATTTGTTGAATAAAAAACTCATCTTTCAATTTTGTGTTATATTGTAATTGGTTATTTTATTTTGATATTTTTTCTCCACGCAAAAAATATTACTCCAATTTTTTTTGAACTCAAAAATGATAAATTTTATATAAACCTAATCATTTTTTTTCCCTTTGGGACTTAATGAAAGGGTCCATTTAGCACCAAAATTCTCCTAAATATAACCAAACTATAAATTTCCAACAAAAGACTACATGCAAAACTTTCCAAAATAATCTATGAAAGGCCTTGTAAAACTATGATTCGACAAAGGATTAGGTCCCACTAGGTGTGCTAGAATGTTTATGCAAGAATATGAACATGATAGAAAGAAGATTAATGCAATATTGAATCCTCTATTCTAAATGTTCTTCCACAATAATATGTCCCACTTTTTGTCCTAATTACACTCTTACACCCACATAGTGAGATCTAAAACTATGGTGATTATATACATATCACGATATTAACATCACTTCATGTCAACCAGGGGTCTGCAATTAACTAGGTCGACATAGGAAAGTAAGTTGACATAGGATGGACCTAAATTGAAGTTATAGGAAACATATAACAGGTAGTTCCTAAAACAAAAATATTGCTTCCAAAAGAACATGATGTCGTGTAATTCCACATGAACCTTAACCTAGACCTATTATAGCACCCCACACTATCTTTGGATGATGCATGCTACTAGCTATTGTCACATAATTCTGGAACACCAACTAGTTAACTGATAAATATAGTGAACCTTCTGTTCAATATTTTTGCATGCTTAACATAACTTATAGAAACTCTGGAATAAGATAGAAACAGTGTAGACATACTCTCCTTTCAAACTACAAAGCCAAAGTCACATCCACAAGAGAATACAAAACATGACTATATTGCCAAAAAAAATATTTTCTCTAAGAAACTAACCTCCAACATTCTAGATCAGACTTCTAGATTACTTCTATCAACATGAATAGATGATATTGCAAGCATATTGTAAGCAACCAAATTCATTGTTCTCAAAATGCATTGATAACGATAATTCAAGTACAATTACATTCACTGTTCATCTTATATTACACCTCTTTAGACATCACTCCTTTGACATTAATGAACTCCTTTGGCATCAATGACAACCTATGTTCAATATTTATTGAAACAACGAAACAATGGGTTCACCAAAATGAATCAACAAGATGATGAACCACAATTTTTCTACTAATGTTTCATTCAATTATGAGGGTTATAATGTATAATAGACAATTATAAATCAAAATTAACTGTTATAAAAATAAAAAGGTAGGCTTTAAGATGGTAAAATGTTGTGTACCTAATGGAAAACGTACCTTTTGGGGTCTCACTAAGGACTCATTCGCCCAGTGGCGAATGGGTCCCTGCTAGGGTTCTAGAAAATTATTTTCTGGGTTATGTTCTTTAATGTCTGCACTCCCAGATCCTAGGTGTTCAGCTCCCGAAAGACATAAATTCTATAGAAGACTTTCTGTGATCTTGCAAGAAAGATGACAACTTTGACAACTTTTCAACTTTGACAAATTTTTCTCTCCACTTGATCTTCAACCTAAAAAATTCAATCACACATTAAAGAGGATAAAAATGTTGTTTTATTAGGGAATAAGGGTTGCCTTGGTCAAAACCTATTTTGGTAATTAAACCTTATGATGAAACAATGAAACATGAAACATGAAACATGAAACATGAAACAATGATACCTTGGATGAAATCTTGGAGTACAAATCAAAAATCTTGCATGAAGTGGCCTCAATGTATGCAGATCTTGATCACAACACTTGATTAGAAATAACACCTTGAATATACTTGAATTGGATCTTCAATGCTACATCAACATATTAGCTCAACAACATGCATGCTGCATTATGCCTTTGACACGATGAAATGACCTTTGATTGTTATAATAAACTTCAATAATTTTCCCTTGAATTCCTTCTTGAATTCTCTTGTATGATTTATAATGCTTTTGTGAAAGTACTCTTGATTTCTTATGAAGATCTAGTATGAAACTATGTGAAATAACCTTATATCTATACTTAAGATTAAATCCCAAAATTCAAATAACACAAGCCAACATCAGATCTAGGATTTGAAATTATTAAAATACCACCAAAAACATATCCCAAGGGGGGTGTCCTAAGTTAGCGAGGACCCATTCACCCTACCATTCACCATAGGGTGAATGGGTCCTAGCATACTTAACTAGGACACATTTTGGGGGATGTGAGATTTCATGTCAAAAGGGGGTCCTAGGATCTAGTGAGGACCCATTCGCTAGGGGGTGAATGGGTCCTAGATCACTAGCCTAGGACACATTCCTTGTAAAATTAAGTGTTATGTAATATTATTCAAGAGTTTCAGGTTTTATCTCTCAAAAAATGCAATAAATTAGGCTTGGATTTGAATTTAAAGGGCCAATTAACTTTAATTTAGCCTCAATTAATTAATAAAGCCCTAAATTAGTGTGAAAGTGTAAAGATACACTTTACAACACTCTAAATAAGGCACCATTAAGTCCATTTTATTAAAAGGGTCCTAAACTTAACATGAATGTGAAAAGCGCATTACAACACTAAATCAAGGCAACATTAGGTTCATTTTAATATTAATTATTCCCAAATTAAGTAACCTGCAAAGGGATACTTTTTTCGTTGCTACAATTACAATGTGAAGAAAAATAGAATTCTGGTTAATATATTGATAGGTTCAAATGAGACTTCATCAAGGGTTTGATTTAAGCATAGGGTGTTCTATCCAAGGGGATTTGATCTAACCCCATTCACTCAAACCCCTTTATGTGTAACCCATTGAGGCTTAAATTATTAATATTTTAAGATATATGATTTTAGGCAAACAATAGGATGTTTCATAAGTGAAACACACTATTGTGGGATTAATATTAGATAAAAACACAACCTTAGATTAAGAAAAAGAGATTTCAAATAAATAAATTCATGAAAATATTTACAATACATTAAGCCTCTTTATTGAAGTTAATTACTCAAGATGCAATAGATGTAGTTTCTCAAGGAGTCATGCAAGTTTTCTACATCATGTACCTTTCAAGTTCATTTTATTGATTTGACGGAGATTTATGATATGCATATAAACGTTTTATGAAAAGAGGGATGATTGAGATTTGATATTGGTTGAATGTACATATTGGTTGATATTGAGTGGAGAATATTTATTGACTGAAAAATTGTCAAGAGTAAAAGAGGAGTTATGTCAAATTTTTAGTGGATCTAATATTGTTGAGGATAATTATTTATTTATACTTATTTATTTAATTAATTAGATATAGTGGGTTAAAATAGAAGAGAATCATGGAGTAGTTATAATAGAATATGAATGGATGCTTATTTTTTTAATTATTTATTTTAATAAATTAGTTGTGTATGAATTGAAAATAGAAGGAAATCATGCCAGATTTATAATAAAATATGAGCATATAATTATATTTTTTATTTATTCAATTAGGATGCATGAAAATATATTTATTTATTTTTTTCAAAAGAAATGGATGAATACTAGCATAATTAACTAAATATTATGAGTTATTCAATTAAGAAGTGGTTGTAAATGAAAAGGAATTAGCATGGAATGATAACAAGGAAATTACAATATGGTATTAGAATTGTATTAGGACGCAATATTAGTTGTAACATTAGGAGGTGCTTGGGGTGCTATCTATGGATGCTGAGCTGGGATCTTGCAGGGTCCATAGAGTTGAGTTAAATGGCAGAGTGTTGGGTGCGGGCGTGTCTGTTCCGCCGTCGATGAACTTGGTGGCTTGGGCTCCCTCCTTTGTTGTGGTTGCTGGTTTGGGGAAGGACGTCCCCTCTACTCCTCTCCTCCTTGAGGTGCAACCTTCCTTTCTTGCTGCTGGGGCTTCCATTGGTGGTAAACAAAATTCTTTCTCTGATGCAGTTTCTAAGAACTGTGTGCATTTTGTGCCTGTAGCTGTGGCTAAGACTCAACCTCTGCCTTGTGCTTAAGCCTCCCCTGTGGTGGTCTGTGGGCCTGAGGTTTTTGAGAATGAGGGTTTTTATTTATGTCAGGGTGTGGTTTGTAGGTTTAATGGCTTGTGTCCCTCCCTGCCTGATCTCTATAAGTGGGTGACCAATTCCTGGAAGCCTTTAGTTTCTGGACAGATTGACCTCTATCCCAATGCTAGGGGTTTTTTCTATTCAACTTTTTCTATGCCTGAAGATTGTGACAGGGTGCTGGATAGGGTTTGGATGTGGGGTGTTCATTCACTGTTCATTTGACCGCGGTCTTGCTCTTTCAATCCTCTCACAGAGCCTCTAAACATCAGACCAATTTGGGTCCATCTACCAAATCTCCCTCTCCAGTTTTGGGAGGATTCTTGCTTCGAAGCTATTGGCAATGCCATAGGTAATTTTTTAAAGGTGGATTCTACGTCTTGGGATCTTGGGCATACTATGGTGGCTCGTATTTTAATCACCTTGGATATCTCCCAACCCCTCCATGGTGATGTGGTCTTGATGGTGGAGGAAAAACCTTGGAAGCAACTTTTGGACTATGAGGGACTCCTTTTTTGTTGCAGGCGTTGTTTCTCTGTTGGTCACTTGGCCTTTGGTTGCCCTCTTGCTCGCCATAAGGGTGCTGCTACTTGGTGGAAGGATGCTCTCATAGACCATCTCACAGTTGGCTCTCCCCCCTTAGATAATTCATCTGAGGAAGGAGACTCTCCCTCCTCTGCTTCTCTCATGGAGTCAGCGCCTTTCTTGGATCCCCCTCCGGTTGTTCGTTCCTCAAAACCTTTGCCTTGATCTGCTGTTGTTGTGCCATTAGATCCTTCTTCTATCGTTGTCTCATCAGATCCTTCCCGTCCTTGTTTGAACGACTTTGTTGGTCCTTTGTTCGTTCCTATCTCTGCTTCTTCACTGTCGGCTCCCTCGTTGTGTGGTGGTTCCTCTCCCAGGGTGGCTGTTGTGGATCTGATCCCCTCACCAAGTTCGGTGGATGTCTTTCCCAAGCTTTCCTGGTCGGTTGTGCTAAGAAAAAAGAAGGGACTCCCCAAATTTGTGGCTTCTTCACGGCCTCACATCCAGGGAGTCAGATTAGTCCCCTCTGGTGTTGGGGTTGTCTAATATTTGCTAGTTTCTCTATAGCCATCGGTTAGCAGTCTCTGTTTGTTCTCTCTTAGTTCATGTTTTGTATGAACTAGCTTCTCTTTTTGGCTTGTTGGGCTTTCTGTGTGAAGGGTACAACACCTTGTAAATGCTGCTTACTTTTTCAAAAACATTAGGAGGTGGTGAAATATAAGTGTCTACATATTTAATAGGAAAAAATAGATTGTTTGGATAGGAAATTTTTATTTCCTTATTTTATTTAGTTACTTTCTATTGATGAATGTGATTAAAGATGGACTAGGTTATAGTTTATTAGTATTGAATTTTCTAACCTCAATTTTGGGGTATCATATTCTCATGGTGAGATAAATGATAATATTAAAAAATATTACTTTTTAAGTTTATATCTATCTATATCTATATTCATATATATTGGTGATAGCAAAATATTGTTTTTAATTTTTCAATAATTTTAGACCACTGACAATTAAATTTTAGTATGTTCTTTTTTCCAATCTCACATAGATATCATTATTCTTTGAAATGGATCCATGTTAATTATAAAATAAAAATAAATGTAACATTAAAAAAATTAGCAATGTAATATTCAAAAACTTAACAAATTATATTTTTGCTACATTCATATAAAATTTAGTGACCCTATAACTTTGTTTGACTAAAAAAAAATCGACACAAGGTAGCATTTTTGTTATATGTGGATAAAAATAAATATAAACTCCTTGAAGGTGCTAAATGGGGGCTTGATTTAAGGGGTTTCAAACTACCCCATTCTTATATTGAATTTGACACATTTTCAAGCATTTTAGGGTTAGCCCTAACAACAACATGTTCTTGATATTTTAGTTATAGTCTTTTATCTTTTAGATAGTAGAAACTATTAAATTTAGTTGGTATGAACGTAACTTCCAACTAATTGTCCCTAAGTTTGTCATGAAATAGTCTTTATTAGTTTACTCTAATTTTTGTTTTTGTGTAGTATGAATCGATGGTAGTTTGATCTAGTTACTATATCTTTCCACAATTAAGGTGTAGATTTATTTTATTTATTCTAGTTATGGGTCTTAATAGAACCATGTTTACTTAATTTATTGTGGGTTCCATGATTTTTATTTCTTATAACATAATTCAATGCAATTGTTTAAATTAAATAGGCATGAGCGATCTTATGTAATTTTTTATTATTAAAATTTATAATTTAGAATATTTTCTTAGAATGAGGGACTAACAATAATTTAATAATTAAAATTTCAGCTCTAGATGAAGAGGAGGGGGCTAGAATTATGTAGTAGATGACTACATATTTTTCTTTCTTTAAAAGAATAATCTACATGAACTTGTTTGGACAAATTAACAAATACTTAAAATAAATATAAAATAAAATAAAAGTAAGAAGATAAAAATTCATAAGACCATTAACCTTAAAAAAATGCTCCTAAAAACTGTCCTATTGTTAACATTGTTGAATATAATATTATCTAATAATTATAATTGAAAATTATCAAAATTAAATAAACTTTCCAAATTATATAAAATAAATTTTTTAAACCAAAATAAAATCTAATTGTAATGTTATAAATTTATAAAAATTTGAAATTAAAATAATTGTATCGATTCAACACGAGATGTATTGAAACCAAAGTAAAACCTTACTGAGAAGATAAAAATTAATACAATTTAAAAGAGAAGGAGAATGCCAGTTCATATATATGTGGAAACGAAAGAAAGAAGAAAAATAATACATTCTCTTTCAACACAAGATCTGTTACCAAATTAAAAACCTTACATAATACATTCCAAATCTTCACTATAACTTACGCTGTTTAAGTTCCATTCAAACCAAGCACATAAATCTTAATATTTTTAAATTGTCATTTGTCAGAATCTAAGCTATTGCCTGGATTTTCAAATTCTATGCTATTGCACAGGCCCTCATAAAAAATGCATACATGATCAAATAAAATTGGGAACTTGTTCATTTACTTATTAAATCTTAGAACACAAAACCTGCTGTATTATATCCAACGTACTCTCATTAGTCTCTACATCAGAAAGATCCGCAAGCTACCTAGAATTCTCCAACAGTCATCCATGTTTTGTTTCTTATCCATATTTAATAGAAATCTGGTCTTCTAGAAGGTGGTAGAGCTCGTTTGCATTTACTCATGCTACGCATGCATTTACTGTTACGTGAATGGGGGGAAACCTTACCTGTGGCGTCGGTAAGATAATGCACCGACAAAACATGGTCTCCTTAGTCTCTAGATCAGAAAGATCCACAAGCAATCCAGAATTCTATAACAATCATCCAATATCTCTTTTTTCGTTTTGTTTCTTATCCATAATAAATAGTTTTCTGGTCTTCGGGAAGGTGGTAGAACTCGTTTGCATTTAGGGAGCATGGAAGTAGTTGTGGGCCATTTAAAGTTATTAAGAGTTTGCCTTCTCATTAAATCAAAAGCTTCGAATAGTTGTATGCATGTAGACTGTCCTAAACTCTGCTGTGGCGGCGGCATGTTAATACACCGACAAAACAAGTGTGGTCCTCTTAGTTACAGACTTCTCCCTCTCTCATATAATAACTCCCATCCTTCAAGCATGGGCTCTTACCTTTACAGAACTCGATCATTACAATAGTTGCAGAAAGAATATGTCGGTGTGAGGCGGAGGCAAACTTGCTCTTGATTTAGTACTATTTGATTAATAAACCTACTCGAAAAGTTGGAGGGGCTTTGGACATCATTATAGAAGATCAATTGATTTATGATAGTGCCCAACGCATGCCAACTTTAACCAGTTAGAGATGGATAGATCAGGTGCGAGAGTCCAAGGTTTCATGAGTTAAGTATCTTTACCAAATACTTGTATGGGAGATGTGGGTTAAGGATGTATAAGAATTTTTAGAAGGAAAATTTAGCGGTATATGTGTATATATATGTACAATAAATTTATATATTAATTTATTTAGAATTAATAATTATAATATGTATGTGTAACATATAAAAGCATATATTATGTTCTTTTATCTCTTTGTTTTACATCATTTTAGGTCATGACATTTGATTTCAAATTTCACTTTTCTTGTTCCTGGGTTGACTTCTTTAAAATTTGATTGATTTCTTGTCAATCCACAAACAAATTAAATTATGAGTTCAAGACTTATGTCGAAGGTTATCTATAAGATTAGGAATTTTCTAGTTTGAAATCTCCACCATCCATTTTTCACTTGCTTTGGTATCCATTTACGTAGTATATTTTTAGAACCATTTCATCTAATTCATCCCTTCCCTTTAATCATATAAGGGAAATGCAAGTGGTCCAAGGCATAGAAACCTCTCATCAACTAGCCCCCAAAAATTAGAATCTTGACTTTTTAAAACCACCAATCCTAGCTAAGCCCTAGTTTCTACATCACTATTTTGAGTTGGTGCTAGTGTGTTTTGTCAAATTTTAAAACGTGAATTTGTCATCCTCTTCCTCCCCTAAATCACACCATATTTTTAATGGTAAATTTCTCAAAAAGTTATTAGATGGTCATTTGAAAGCCTTCTTTTCCTCTAAAAAAAGATGTGTTCATATCTGATAAATTTTTTACCATTTTGTTCTCTGACATGCAAATAATAAAGAATCCATTAAAAGATTAGGGAAACAAGCTGTATACTGTAAATCTATTCGAAAATTATGGAAACAAGTTGAATACTCTAAATCTAAGAATTGTGAATCTCCCTTAATCTATTGGATTATGCATTCCTTCTGATTTTCCTTCTTTTCTTTCTTTTCTTTCATTTATTTCTCAATCCCCCATGAGAGATCCATTAGGATTCAATTTTTCTCCCCATAGCCAAACCAAAAATCTAACAATTCTTCCCATTTTCCTCCCAACCAAATATGAAACATTTATATCCTTTTTTGACTACTTGAATCCCTATCAACTTCATTTGTCTCCATCACCATCACAACAACACTTTTGTTAAGTTTACCTCATAGCATTTTTCATTATAAACACATATCTCCACACAAACCAACAACACTTCATCACTAAGATTGCATGAACTCAAAATATTCTGTATAGTGCTTTATGGAGGTCAAAAGATGAAAAAATGGAAATAATTGAGGTAGTCTATTTTAAAACATATTCTTTCCCCTTGTCACTAAATTTAGCTCCATTTTTATTAGCATTTAGAACAAATACTCATATATTGCAAGTGGGAAGAGGGTTAGGAGTTGAAGGTGAGAAAGTCTCGAAAGTTCCTAAGGCTATAGACAAACACACTAGTGCCCTATAGGGCAATTGTGCCCTCTAACACTACTACAATGCCTAATGTAGGAAACACCACCTCGTAAGCATAACTACATTGTTAATATCTAACAATTTCTTTGTTCAATCCTAGATTTACATTATACATAGTTCTAGATCTCCCCAATCTATCTATATCCTTATAATCTTCATTTTTAGGTGCACATATTCTTTAGTTTATTTTCTACTACACTTTCATTTACATTTATTATTTTTTAGGTCATACATTTTTTATTTATAGATAAATTAGTTAATATTTTGTTTTTGATTATAGGTAAAATGAGTTTTTAAGGGACCTCAAAACCCTTTACAAAATAAAATTCTGCTTCAACAAATAATAAAAAACAAAGAAATTAGCCAAAAACCAACAAAACAAAAGCCAGAAAGAGACCTACCGAAAACAACACGCGACTAGAGATTCTTCAGGATGTTCACCACTTCCAAGTCACTGTCAATAATTTTTTGATGAAGATTCATGAATTCCACAACCTCCTCAGTAGGAATTCCAACATTAGCATTGACCTTGGTTTAGTTAATATTTTGTTTTTGATTAGATTAGTAGGGAAAGGGCCCCAATCCTATGGTTACAACCAAAACTCAAAAAAGAAAATAGGGTGGGAAAAAACACCACCAACCCATATCAAAAAACAACATGTTCAAGGTGGCACAAAGGTCAAATAAAAGAATAGTAACCATAGAACCATTATACATAATAATAAATAAAGATTTCTACTAGAGTGCTTTAAACTATTAAGACCATTTATTAGGTCCACCATATGCCAAAAAATTTGAAACCACAAGTCAGTTATTTGGAAATAGCAATATGAGATATTAAAATAAAATAAAAAAAAAGAGCAGGACAACCATAAAAATAAATAAGATGAAAATCCATTACTTGTATTTTCCAAATAGGTCCCAGTAATCAACAATTAGAGAGATATATTCTCTCCAGTCAAGTCCCTTGGTCTCATCCAGTTCCTTCAAGCCATTCTTCTTTCCCTGCTTTTTTAGCTTCCTAGTGATGTTAGTTTTCCCAGACACAACACCAACCATTGCTCTATGCATTAGGTCGTTCATTACCTTCATCAACGTGACCAAAGATTTTTCCATATCGTTTATTTGCACCTGCATATAGGTTAGTCTGCTTTTTAGATAATCAATGCTAGAGTCTTCAACAATAGTATCATTGCTAGTATTCCTAGATTCAAGAGCAGTCGGGGTTTCATTATTTTGAACATCTTCAATTTCAGTCTCCTCCTCCTCATTTTCTTCATTCTCCTCCTCAATTTCCTGTTCACCCATGTCATATGTAGTATCTTCAAATTTCGTCCCATCAGTTTTCTTCACCAACCTAGGCTTCAAACTCTTCCACCTCCAACTCTTCCTCCTCATGGACGGTGAATTTTTGTTTCCCTTTCCTATCTTGGGATGCAACCTTGGCCAGGCATGTAGATCTATGACTACCACCACCTTGACACCACTTCCTATCCTTCAAGTTCTCAGTTTGCATACCCTCCTTTCCTTCACTTATGGTAATGACTTCACTCTAAATTTTAGGCTCTTCTTTCAACTTCTTGGATTTGGGTAGTTCCAAGAGAAGAGGGGAATGCTTGCACTTCTTTAGAGTCACTTTAACAAGCTCAAGATTGATGGACCCATTAGTGGGATTCATCAAACCCATAGGGGTTGAGGGATTAGAGCTTTTGGAAGTAGGGGAAGGGATTTTAGTAGGAGTTAGCTCATTTCTAACAACAACAATTAGAGGAAGTCTAGGGTTTGGTTCCTCTATAGGGTTTTCCTCCTCTGACAATTCCTCATTATCAACAACATTGTTGTTCTCATTACCAACATTACGGTTCTTATAATCCAGTCTAGAAGCTAAAGGGTTTCCATGAGGGTTCAACACTAAAGCGTGCTTATAAAGGGCAAGCATTAATCCTTGATGCAAAGGAGGACTTGCACCATTCTCAATGTTAATTTACAGGGAAGAAAGTAAATAAAATGACAAACTGATTCTTTCATCATGCCTTATATGATTCAACAAAGGAAAATGATAAGCGTGCACTATCATGTATCTTCCTTCAAGAGTGAAATACCGCATGACAAACATACTCACTAGGGCATAAGGAGTCAGAAGCTCGAGCCTTGTGTAGCCATTTTGGAGTCTAGTAATATTCTCGCCTTCATGAAGAAAATTTTCCACAAAAGACTAGTATTCAACCCCACTCTTTTTTTCCACCTCAAGATTCCCCTATTTTGCAAACCAGTAGGGCTCCTCTACAATAAACTACACCATCACCTCAAATTTGATCACTCCAATTGCCACATTCCCCTTCCTCCATAAATTATTAAACTTTGAAGTAAGAATTTCATTATATCCCTTCATGGCCTCAAAAAATGGGATCATACCGGCTCTTTCAAAAATTATCCACAGGTTCACATTCTATTTAAGTGCCTGGAAGTTCAGAGGTTCGATGTGCTTCATCGGCCTGCCCATCTTTGTACTCTACAAGCTTTACAGATTATGTAGAATTTTCTTCATAACCTCACTCCACTTCGACTTCCTACCAAACTTGTAGAAGGTGCTATTACAACCAATTTAGAAAGAAACACAAAATGAAGTAATTTTCGAGAACTTTCTATTGGAGTTCTAAAGCGGATAACACATTTCCTAGGGTTGCGAGATCATCATTAGTTTTATAAATTATAAATTTTTTATTTTTCATATAAGGAAAATCTTCACGATTGTGGGAGGAATTATCATAAGGCATATCAACACACTTGGATTTGACACCCTTCATCAAATTGATTAAGGTCATGTGATCCTTAACCATCTCAGGAAGGAGATAATTATTAATTTTTCCTTCAGAGGAGATCTTCATGCAAGACACCGTACCACTTACCTCATCATTATAGTTCATGCCCTTTAAATCACAAGATTTCCTACACTTCCTATACCTCTCTCGGTCATCATATTTGCAAGTTGTAAACATATTCAAATTTTTCTTTGAGGAACTTGTCCTTTAATGACATCGACAATTGATTATTAACCCAGTAGGTCCAACCATTACACCTCAACACTTCATTGGCAGCACAGTCAACAGATATATTCCCTTCTCTAAACATGTGTTGCACCCTGCAATGAGTAAAGAATCTCATAAGGGACAAACATTTATAAATTATATATTTTAATTCCCAAGGGATCACAAAACCTCCATTCAAAATATCCCTAATTAGCTTTGAATCTCCTTCTAGAATAATCTTTTTATAACCATAATCATTTAAAAAATTTATGCCCCCCAGAAAACCATAGCCTCTACCTTATTGTTCAAGAAAACACCCAAATTAACACCATAACTCACAATGCATTCACCTAAGTTGTTTCTAAGCATAACTCCCGCCCCTTCCATACCCGGGTTACCTTTAGAACACCCATCAAAATTACACTTAATCCACTCTCTTTTAGGAGGAACCCACATAGTAGACTTCCTAGCCAGAATATTTGTCCAATTAAGGATAGTTAGATCTTTCCTTAGACCTCAGAACTTCTTAATTCTCATCTCTTTGTAGTTTGTCTATACTTTTGAGAAGTTGTATCTTCACACGTCCATATTTTCCTAAACCTACTGTTTTATGCTCATACAGACCTCAAAGCTTCTTCTCTCAACTTCTCTAAAGATCCTATTATTTATTTCCTTCCATATTCCCCAGGTTAAGAAGGGGGGAATTTGGTTCCAAAGATCCATAATTACTTTATAGGAGAAAGGGCAATCAAACCAACTTTCAAAAAAGGACTTCATAGTATGGGGAAACACCCATTCAGTGAATAGAAAAGGGAGGAGGAATGACCACACTTCTCTAGAAAATTGGAAGTGAAAGAAAAGGTGCACAATAGACTTTTCATCTTGCTTGCAAAGAGTGCATCGATTAACAAGCTGAAACCCTCTCCTAACTAGGTTATCAATATTTAGAATTCTTCCATGTGAAGTAGCCCACCAAAAATTGTTGATTTTTGGCACCATGTTTTTATCCACACTTTATCCGAGTGATAGTATCTATTTTCAATGAGAGGTTTAACCAATCCATTATAAGCATGTTTAATGAAGAAACAACCAGAAGAACTCCCTTTCCACACCCATTCATCTTCCCTTTCAATGGAAAACCATTTCGCCTCCCCTATGAGATTGTGTAACCTTAATAGAATCAGATCCCAGTTGATTTTTCTCTGGCCTCTTAAGTTAACAATCCTTCACAACAAATTTAAATCCTTCTATTTAGGTTCCTCCACCTCCCAATTGACATAGTCTGACACCTTTTTGACATGTATCCTTTTCAAGCTTTGTTTAAGGGGATTACAGCCATCAGTTGAGGAGAGAGGGGAAGCCTTAGTCCAAGGGTATTTCCAAAAGTCATTGTCTTTACCATTACCAATCCTCTTTGTAACCCCCAATCTATACACATTTTTAATTTTAATAAGATGGTTCCATAGGCAGACCCGCTAGGTAGGTCAGTCGAAAAGAAGAATCAGCCATGATTTTTGTTCTTCAAATACTTTGCTTGGAAAATATTCACCTAGTCCTTTGACCCTTCCAAAAGATTCCAAACCACCTTAGCAATTAGGGATTTGTTAAGCAATTTTATACTCCTTATCCCGAGCCCTCCTGCACTTTTTAGAGTGCACACTTTTTCCTAACATACCAAAGATAGTTTATTTTTCTCTTCAATTCAAGACCACATAAATATTCTCTGAATCTACTCTATTTTTTCCCCTATGAAGGCCCATATTTTAAAGAGAGACAGGTAATCAATCGAGATATTCTGTAAGGAGGCTTTTAACAGCTGGATCTTCCCTACTAAGCTTAGAAGTTTCCCCTTCCACCTAGCCAACTTCTTTTGAACTCTCTCTATCAGGTGGTTCCAATAGTTATTTTCCAAATTTCTTGAAATCATGGGTAACCCCAGGGAATTTTCTAGTAGAACAACTTCCTAGCATCCCAATATCTTCACCACTCTTTCCTTCACAACTTGGTCAACATTAAAGAAGTATATCTTTCTTTTTTCATAGTTAATACACTAGCCAAAAATAGAAGCATAGTCATTTAGAACCAATCTCCAGAGGCTGGCTTCTCCCACTGAGGCTTTACCAAACATGAGTGTGTCATCAAAAAACTGTTGGTGGGAGTCAGGCGAGAGAGATGAAGTAGCTTTAACACCTTTAAGGGATTTGGAGTCCAAAATATTTTAGATATTCCTACCTAAGACCTCAAAAACTATTATGAAAAGATAAGGTGAGAGGGGGTCACCTTGCCTCAGGCCTCAACCACAAGAGAAATAACCTTGGGGTACACCATTAACAAGAACTGAGCACATAGGATAAATGACACATGCAAAAAGCAGCTTTAGGAATCTTCACTCAATCCAAAATTTCCTAAGAACAACAAAGAGAAACGACCAAGAGACTCTATCATAAACCTTAGAGATATCAATTTTGAAGTCCATCCCAGGGTTTTTACTGAGGTCCATAGAGTGGAGGATTTCGTGGGTAGAGATAACAACATCAAGAATGTTTCTGCCTTGGAAAAAGCCTTTGTGGTTCAGGGCAATCATTTACCTAAAACAACTTTAAGTTTGAACACCAAGATCTTAGAGAAGATTTTATAGACAGTATTACAGAGGCTAATAGGTTTGAAATATTTAAGAGAAGAAGCATCATAATATTTTGTTATGTATTAAGTATAATTTTATTAATTTAGAAGATGGTCCAATCAAAAGGACTAATAAAATCTCTTTGGTACATGTATAACTTAGAGGATGCCAAAAGTAATTTTTCATTTGTTGAACCCAATAATCCTACACTTTAAACTTCTTGATATTCTGAAATACAATCAAGAATCTAAAAGAAAAGCTCCTTTCTTTTCTCTTCATCTTTATTCTCAATATAATTTAAAAAAATAATAATAAAATATTAAAAAAGCCCATTTTTTTAATCTTTACTTGAAACCACATCCCTTAATCCAAAGGAATAAAATAATGGGGCATCTAACAAATCCATTTTCTTCCCACTTTGATATAATATTCACAACATTCTCTCCTCTCTTTATTAAAGATCTCTAAACATTCACAACACCAAGTACCCTTAGTATACTCTTCTAGATAGGGAATAGTATCTACACCTCCAATACCTTTCATACAATCATTCTTCTCTTCCTAGTTTTTACAACGCCCTTTTAGCCTTTCCCAAGACCCATAGTTTACCTTATCTCAACACTTAGTCTACTCGTTCCTGCACCCTCCTTTTCACTTGAAAACTCTCTCTAAATTTTCTAAAAGAATCTCCACTCCTATGTCATTTTCCCATTTACAATGAGCTAGAAAAAATATTAAAATATTGTAAATATTATAGGTAGAAAAAAAATTAAAATATTAATGAGAATTTTTAAAAAAATTGTCAACCTTTCACATCTAATATAATACTAAAATATTGAGCCAGGAGGGGGTTGTCAGCCTATCAAGCTTGTCATGTATGATATAATACTAAAATATTAGGCCAAAAGGTGGGTGCAAACTTGTCATATATGATATAATATTAAAAAATAAGGGGGTGAAGGAAGGTGAATACACTAGAAGCCACAACCCTAGGGATGTAGGAGTCTATTTAAATAAGTAGAGGCCAATAGAAGTATTAATTTATTTCATATTTCTTTAAGTTTGAATACTTATTAATCCCATCCAAAGAATGAAAATGGTAGGGATTTTAGGAGATTCAAGGACCAAAACCCTTGAATATATCAAGTAAAAATTAGGGACAAATCCCTTAAATCTTTGTAGGTGATTTTATCTCCAAAATTGCTTAGAAATTCAAGAATTTCAGTAAGTAGTATATTATTCAAGATTAGTGTCATTCTAGTTGTAGAATAATGGTTTCATAAATTTTGTAGCCTATAGGGATATAGTATATAACAACAAACCATTTATTTTGCTTTATTATTTTGAAGCAACAACGGATCTAGTAAGAATTTTTTAATTTATCAATGCATTTATAGTGAATATTAACCTCTATTTTTACTAATTTTTTTATTAATAGCTATTATTATCAACTATTATATTTTTTGTAGTTTTCCTACATAAAAACTATAGCTTATTATGTTCCTAAACTAGGTTAAGTAATATCTCATAAATTTTATATTGATCTTCTCTTAAAATATTTTATTTTATTCAAATCTAATTTGATATTAGCTTTATAATTTCTAGTTGGATCTTGAGCTAATATTGATTATTGGTTTCTTGCAAAAAACCTTTTTGGTATAATAAGAAGAACTTATGATGTGGATTTTAATATTTTTTCATAAATATTTAATCCTAATTATCAATAATAATCAAGATTAAGTATACATTGGAATGGTATTAGATAAATAATACTTTTAGTCCAACCTATAGGGTGAGTTAATTCTATACAATGCAAAATATCTTCATGATTTAGAAAGAGAAAAGATGAATAATTGTCACACTTTAGGTATAAGAAAAAAATATGGGCGAGAGAAATAAAAATGATTTGATGAGGACTTGAGATAATTTATAGCTTAACTCACATAAAGCTAGGAAGCACTAACAAATTTAGTCTTAAGAGACTCCATAGCTAATCTAATTCTTTTTTATATGACAACAATATGAGTAATTCCAACAATGTAGAAGGTAGTCCATTAGTAACTAGATGGGTTCCTAACAACTTATTTCCACCTACTCTAAGCCCCAAGATCCTTAGATCTAAACTCTTAACAAGAGAAGAACTACAATGTAAAGGAGACAAATGATAATGTATGATCCTAAAGATGATGAATACTTATCAAAAGGAATATCAAAATCTCAATCTAGGATTCCAAATATGCATGTCACTGAGTGATTATTATTATTTTTAGATAAGGAACACACTAAGAATGGGAGGAAGAAGGACCTCTCAATACTAGGATCCCTTTCATATTCATATTGGAAAATTAACCATTCCTACCTACAATAGATCCAAAAATATTTATTTTGAGCACGATTAGAAAATATTGACACCTATTTTTTATTAAACCCAAATATTGAAGATGAGGCTATAAAATTTCAAAATCTTGACCTAGAAGGGGTAGGTTATGAGTGGCACATAAATACCCAGGAAAATGACTCTATCACCAAATCAAAAGAGTTAGGAGACAAAGTTATTGGAATGATTTGAAAGGAAGGATCTAAAAATTCATTTCAAAGAGCTAGTCCAATTGAAGCATCATGGACTACTAGAATAAGTTATGTGATTAAATTTTAGAGGCCCAAAAATAATGGCACTAGATGTCTTACATAGAAGAAGAATATTAGTTTTAATTGAAGCGTTATTTTAACCCTTCAAGGGCTTAGTAAGATCCTTTGATCCAAAAAATCTTTAGAATGTACTCAAGAAGACTCTAGATTTATGATTTTCAATTCCAAGGAACAAATTCATTTCTAGAGAACCTCATTTCAATCAAAGTAAATATAATTGTATAAAATAAGGGAAACAATCTACTCCTCATAGTGGTGCAATAGTTTTTATTTTGGTTCTTGGTTTTTTTAGTAATTATAGATTCTCATAGGTGTTTGAGCCATTGTTGTTTTGGGAACTTTTGGGGCTTTGATCTCACTCTTACAATAAAATTTTTGGATGCAATTTTTTTGAAAGTGCATAATTTTTATTTATTTATCCCATTGTATGTAAGAATTGTACTTTGAGTTTGCCTATGTGCCACTGGGGCTCATATGTCTATGCCGAAAATGGCTAGATTGAGCACATGGGCTTTCTTGCCTCTAGGGGAGAAGACCCGGTATCTGCCAGGGCTAACTTCGTGCAACCATAGAATCTAAACCGTAAGTCGAATAAATTTTTTTTTTATGGGTTTTTTTCGCTCACGAGTTAAGAGCTTATAACTAAGGTTTTGGCTTTTGGGCAATTAGTAGAGTGCGGGAGTGTTGGATATGTGCACGGAGGGAAAAAAGACACCTTTTAGAGGTTTCGTTCGTTCCCCGACACCTAACGTCCCAATACCCGCTAGCTATAATCACCAATTTTTTTTAAAAATAAACCTAAATGTGTCACTATTAACATTTAAATAAAACTATTATATCATTCAAATCTGCTCAAAAGTCAATGGGTCTAATTCACGTTGGCACCTTAAAAAATCATTTTCGCGCCCATTAAAAATCACTCCTACATATTAATCTCCTTACTTTAGCACCGGACACCAAACACATTACACCCCAATTAATCTTTATTTGGGGTCTGATTTAAGCATATGACTAATGTTTTTTTTGGTAGGTACCCCATTATTTTCCATCATTTTACCGCGCACGCTCTTTGGAAGGTTCCCACGATGATGGAAGCGAACGACGACTGCTCTCCACAGCTCTTGCACACATTCAGGTAACATCAAACATCATTTTCCTTTGAATATGCAAACAATGGTACTGGTTAATCATTTTCTTCTGCATCTTTCATGACCCGTGAAGGGTTTATTTGATGATTGAAAAATTATTACTGCTTGTTTATGAAATAAATCATTCCTCTTACACACGTTTTCTCCGTGTGCTATTTGATTTTGTCGGGTCATGATGCTAGTGTTTTACACACGGGTTTTTTTGGGGTTAAATGATTTCCTCTCCTCATTTTACCGCACGCTTTTAGCCTGGTAAAGTTGATTGTATCATGGTTTTGTCTGCATAAATGATAGGAGAATTTCGCGGGTTTGACCACATGTCTGCAAAAAATGATTAATGGTTTGCTTCAATTTTTTTATAAAAAAACCCATGTGAATACGAGCATAAATCAACAAACCCATTTAGTATACACCATTTTTGTGAAAACCCTTGCTTTGTTTTTCCAAATACGGGTTTTTTGGGGGTTAAATGATTAAATACGACCTAGTAAAGTCAACTGTCTCATGATATTGTTACCAAAAATGATGAGGAATTTCGTGGGTTTGACCACATGTCTTCAAAATAATAAATTCTGGTTTGCTTCGACCTTTTTATAAAAACCCATGTCACAATGGGCAAAAATCAGCAAACCCATTTAAAATACATATGTATTTGTGAAAACCCTTGCCTGGTTTTTTCCAAATTCGTGTGCTTAACGAATTAATCTCATGAAACCCTTCCCTGGAATATTCCGCATCTATCTGAAAACACACTTCTATATTCATGCGAGTGAGGAATTATTATTATGAAACCCTTGGTTAATTTCTTGTGCACATTTCTGAAAACCCAAGTGTGTAATCGATCTACTTCTGTTAAAATTAATATCCTATTGTTGTTGAATATAGCACAACTTCTTTCATTTACTGTACAATGTGCTTTGTACATTCTACTTATAGTTATTTTCATGAGTTGTGCATTTAACATTTATATTTATGCACCGTCTTTTTACTTTACTTTATAAGTAAATGAAGGTCTTTTTTGTTGTCTTTACAAGATCTGCAAAATGATTTCTCCTAAGTTTTGCAGCAATTCTTTCAGCATTTTCATGAGTATATAACTCTATTTAAATACGTTTTGTTTGCCTGTTCAATACAATAGACTAGCATTTGTTTATATTTTTATACTTTCCATTGCACATATAGTAGACCAACATACATATATTTGTCATTTTACATTTTGTGTCTATTGTTCATTCAACAAATCGATATATATGTGTGTATCCTTTGCCTATCCTTTGAGAATGCAAACAATGGTATTGGTTAATCATATTGAATTTGTAAAAGAATGTGTACAATGTTAATTATATATATATAACACACAACTTATTGAATTTTTAAATGAATGTGTATAATGATATATAACACAACTTATTGAATTTGCAAATGAATTTGTACAATATTATATATATAACATTGTACACATTCAATTACAAATTCAATAAGCTGTGTGTTTGAATTTGTAAATGAATGTGTGCAATGTTTTATATATAACATTGTACACATTCATTTACAAAATCAATACGCTGCGTGATTGAATTTGTAAATGAATGTGTACAATGTATTATACATTCGTGTAGAAATTATGTGCCTGTTGTCTCTTGTTCATTGAGCAGATTGATATATATATGTCTATATCCTTTAACTATCCTTTTAAAATGCAAACAATTGTAATGGTTAATCATTTTATTATGCATCTTTCATGACCCATGATGGGTTTATTCAATGATTGAAAAATTATTATTGCTTGTTTATGAAATAAATCATTCCTTTTACACACCTTTTCACCATGTGTTGTTTGGTTTTATTGGATCATGGTGCTGGTTTTTTTTCCACATTGTATGTATGTATGCACATACATACATACATACATACATACATATGTATACATATATGTATGTATGTATGTATGTATATATAAATTTGTATGTCCATGGTGTGAGATAACAACAGACATCATTTTCCTTTCAAAGTGTGTGTATGTATGTATGTATGTACATACATATACATATATGTATGTACATACATATATATCTATGTATGTATGTATACATATGTATGTGTACATAAATACATATATATGTATGTACTTATCTATGTATGTATGTATGCGTATGTGTAACGCCCCGCCATGCAACCCTAGAGGAAGTTGCAAACAACTACTTAAACAGGTTAATTTTTTTTTGTTTAAGGACAAATAATAAGCAAGTTCTCTAACTAAAGCCAACAACCTCTAAGGTTACAAGACAGAGGTTATATAGAACCTTAACAAAAAACATGAACTTAAACCATGCCATTCATTTACTTAATAATTTAAACACATGCATTCCAATAAGATAATTTATGTTAAGCAAGAGATAACTTTCCATTTCAATAAACCGTTCATTAAACAATAAGGTTACAACTCTCATTCCCTGAATGAGGCAAGACCAATAAACATAATTACAATTACAACTTCCACCTCGATAATCAACTAAGGGGTAAATAATACAAGATCAACAGAAATGAATTAAAGCAAGAACTGATACTGAAACCAATGAGCTCTCCAACTGGAAGTCTCATCCACATGAACATGAAGAAAGAACCCAACGGATTTAGGTGCACGCCACCCAACCAAGTGGAACCCAAAGGCCCGCCCCTCGTGCTAGGAGATAGTAACAAGGAATCCTAGCCAAGACCATCTACCCCTAGACACAGGCTGACACAAAACTGATCCAAACTGAAACAACCAACCACATGCCACACAAGTACATCCCAAGGCACAACTCAAGTACAACTCAAATACCATGCAAGTACAACACAAGTACAAATATAGTACTACATAAGTACCACTCTACATGGTCACATTGCTTCCAGAAAAAAAAGCAGATCAAGTATGTTACAAGAACCATACACATAATAATCAAATACCAACTATGGTCACATCAAGTATGTTATGGAAACCATACCCACAATAAACAAGTACCAACTATGGTCACACAAAGTGCCATCACACAGCTCATCATGCGTTACCCGTTGTAGATCGTCAGGATGGTGGCCTCAAACCGATCCTCGTCCCTCACACTTACTAAGGTGAAATCAAAAACCTACTATTGTCCTAGAAAGAGTGTCATCACACAGCTCATCATGAGTTACCCACTGCAGATCGTCAGGATGGTGGCCTCAAACCGATCCTCAGCCCTCATACTTACTAATGCAGAGTCAAATACCTTTTGTACAAACAAGATAGATGACCTTGCCATCCCATGGCCTTCCCACTCATCCCAAGTCTAAACAAGCCCTTGTGCCTATGAGTGAGGCCAACTTAACTTGATTAGTGAGAAGTTAGTCCTAATCTTCTAAGTATTATTTTTAGTTATCACTTGATTAAATCACTTCCGAAGGTTACCCAATCTTACCTCTTCTGGGCTCTGGTCCCTATGAAAGCCACTCTTCTACTTGGCAACACACACACCAACCAAACATCAAGGTACCAAGGTGCAACAAACAAGATACCATGACCTCTCCTTTTTCAAAAGGCAAGATAAGTTCAAACCCTCTCCAAACACTTGGAGGTAAAAGAGTAACAAATTCATTCCTGACAAGGAGGCACAACACACGAAATCCACTCCTAAACCAAGGAGGTACAAAAAATCCCCGTTCATGAAAACCGGGTACTAACAAAGACATAACCTCATGCACTACCCAAGAGAATTCACAATAAGTCGACATTACAAATGACAACCCACATAACTAAAAACCCTATCTGGAATACTTATTAAACTCTATAACTCCATTCTCCAAAACAAGAGCACAAAGGAAAAGTTCACTGAAGGCAACTGGAAGGAACTACCTTTGGATATTCTAAATACATTTCCTCATTACATTTAGTAATTTATTGCATTAAATAAACTGATTTAACAAAATACGTATTTTCGAAACATGGGAGAAATTAAAAACTTAATACTTAATTCTCCACTTGCATTTAAATAATAATATAATAACCAATTGATTCCACTAATCAAAATACAATGATATAAAGTAATTATTGTTTTCTCATTTCAATATAACCATATAAAAATAATTAACTTGACTTGAAAAAAATACTATTTTAAATCAACACTATTCCCATTAAAATATTGTTTACAAACAAAACAATGATTTAACTATAGTTAATGTAATTTCCATTTCCCCAATTAAACTTCAATCATGTCATTAGAAAATCAATAATTTCCTATGCATATTTAATTTAAATCCACCATTCTAAATATACCAATATTATAATACAAATAAAAAAACATTATCTATTCAATATAATAATAAAATAAATATTAAAATATATATTTTAATATTATAATATGATAATAATAATATTATATATTATAATATTAAAATAATACCCAATATTTAAAGTATTGTTTATATTTTATTTTTATTTTTAACCAATGCCCTGGCGCCTCGGGCCACATGAGGATT